>OZ023326.1:42561147-42593647 GCA_964007535.1 Brachyptera risi
TGCCATTATATGCAACTATATGGCAGGTCATTGATTTTTATATATATATATATATATATATATATATATATATATATATATATATATATATATATATATATATATATATACATATATATATATATATATATATATATATATATATATATATATATATATATATATATATATATATATATATATCCATATAGGTATATGGAGACATTCTTCCATGTGAATAATTGTGAAACTGTGCATTGAAATAATATGCCTACATGTATCTTTCAAAAATATTTCTTATTACCGGTATTTCCCCTCATTTGTGTGGAAAGCTCAATAAATGGTTGTAAATGGTAATAAATGGTTGTGTACCGTACTGGGTTAATTTGGCTGTCAGACTATAATACAGTTATGAAATATAGACAAGAAACCTCATCGGATATCGAATCCAGGACCTTAGACTCCTTGACTGACAGCCGGGTCATTATTTCTCACTTTACTCACTTGGTTGTATTACCGATTGCACGTCTCTGCCTATTGCTAGACACTGACGCTTGGATGTTTCGGGTGCATAGAGTGAGAGGGACTAATGTATTGCGAGTAACGGATTTTTGACTATTGCCACAGATAAAGGAAAAGAGGTTTTACAGTTGGGTTTTGTCTCATCTTTTAGGGGATTTATCGAACAAAAACATTCCATTCGACTAGGCTGAGACTATACTGTGATGGGTATACGTGTGGTCTCGCTCAACCCTATAGCTACCGGCATTGACGTTTCAGTTTTGACTCTTTACGAATTTATTCTAATTAGGATGATGTCCTTAGTGTCGTTATTATATTCCGATCCTAATTCGCATCACACAAAAGTAGATATTTTCCATTTTGGGGAACATCTGTTCATTATTCCAAAATCATGTGTATAATCCAACAGAAGTTTGATAATAATTTTTCCAACACCATCGTTGATTTTTTTTCTGGAGATATATTGTTATGGATTATCTTTGTTTGAAGATTCAATTTCCTCACATCATTGGCAGATATTTCTTCGTGAATAATTTTCCTGCGAAGCTACCAGCATCTCAGTTTTACCAAGCAGAAACTCACAACTGAAAACTTAAGAGGCCGTCTGGCTCGGTTAGAGACAGCATTACAATGGAAATTGAAGCGAAGTCGGGCTTGAGTTCGAGTCTTGCATGAGACTCATAAACAACATGGCCTGATAATTCCTGATCATATTAACAACATAAGGCCCAACAATTAACAAACATTATATCAACATTATACATGACTACAAACACTACGGACTTGCGGTAAAATGCAATAAATAAGTGATACCCTCGCAATTAGATATGCCTAATCGAAAATTGAAGAATAATTTTATTATGGAGCAATAATTGAATCAAAATGTGCCCGATTTGATGGTTTTCATTGCCTAATACCCGGTTAACAAATGATGGTAGAAATAAATAACAAACGCACATCCTTAAGTTCAACTTTGCTTATCAATATTTGATATTCTGATTTGCCTGTAATTCTACAGTTTTCACAATTCCCTTGGCCAAAATGTGTCATGTAACTAGATTTTGTCCAAATTATGAAATGAAAAACTCCCCCACCTAGCGGTGGTTACTGGAACTCTTTCAATATTATCTCTTTCTCACTTTTCAACCCACAACCAAACTTTTGAACGCACATCGAACTTGGATCGAGCATTTCGAAGAGAAACATTCTCAGCTAAGATGCGGGCTCTTAAGCAAACAATAATTAACAATATTATATTATTATGATATAAAATCAGGTTTCGGCTTAGTCTCATCTAATCATTTTCACAATTGCAGATGAAGGACTCCTGAAAACATTGTCATCCTAGAATTATGATACATAATATGCTCATATTAGTGCTCCTAATATGAGCACTGTACACTATCATACCAGCACAGATAAAGGAAACTTCCTTCATCTTTGGTACAAGTCAAACGGTAAACTAGGATTGAGTGGTCAATTGCAAAATGAATCTGCTCCAAACAACAAAAATGGCAAAGTTGAAAGACATATGAGAAGGTTTGAGATTCATAGAACAGAAACTCCTACGTATTAATAATCCAAATGTGCGATATAGGCTTATAATCTGCAGTTGAAACCAACTACGGTAAAACTTGCAAATAGTCTATAAAACGTAGTACTGCATGTAATACTTGTTATATGAAGAGCAGTGAATACTCTGAATTTAATGCTAAATATAAAATATATTCGTACTTTTACGCAACTGCTCGTGCAATTTATATACATCTTTCGTCATTCCTGATTTACGACAACCATTATTACACCAGTGCAGCACGGGTAGCATTGTGTGTTACTGCGGGGGCAACAAGACATTTTATACGAAGTCGCAGCTCGTGCAACAGAAAGTTCATTATATCACTCCACATTCATCACCATGATGTGAAAATATTCAATCTTCAATATTATCCAGTTGCATATACTTCAATTGATTATGTTATGCAATTTTCGTAGTTTATTGTGATGATTGTGATGATTATCGCTGATGAAGGCAAATTGAGCTTATTCAATAGCTTTGCAACAGAGCCTTCTTGCTGTATTTTTATTCAGCAAAAAAACAGCAAATGAATGGAATAAAATAAATAAACAGAAAAGACTGATACAGATATATCAGACACTAGAGCGATTTCCGTCATAGACTATTCAACGGTTTAGACTAGTTCCTTAATTTTAGGCTACCCTATACCTTTCTCCCACCATCCATTTATTCATTCATGAGATAAATATCAGATATTCAGTATGAGATGAATAGATTAGACCTACACTGGTCATTGAAATTGAGATGAATATGTCGATAAATATGAATATAAATATTGAATGAAAATTAAATAAAATGAATTGGCTGATATAATTGGCCATATAAGGGAGCGAGAGAAAGAGAGTCAGAGAGAGAGAGAGAGAGAGAAAGAGATAGAGAGAATCAATATGATATTCTCTGAGTCAATACATCGTACTGAAAACTAATCAACATGACTGATTAGTAGCTGTAAGCCATGACTTTAATCAATTTGACTGATCGTACTGTTATTGGTTAACTAACCTACAAAGCATGTGAATCATGAAATAGACCAGCCACCAAAAAAACAAACAAGGAATCAAGGATCAATGAAACTGAACTACATAAGAGACTGAAACCAACAAATTAACAATCAGAATGGGCTAAACTTCACGAATTATGAAGAAACAAACCGTAGACAAAAAGTGAGACCAAGCCAGAGCTGCTAGACTGACGAAAGTCTATAATCTAGAATATGCTAGAATGAAGAGGCTATAACCTGAATTAAAGAGACTAAGCTAGGATAGAGAGACTAGGTAGACTATACGATACTAAGATATGCTACGAGTTACTATTACCGGCACATGTAGCTGAGTGGTAAACGCACTTGCTTCATGTGACCCGGGAGGCAGTGGGCATATCGGACCCGGTTCGATTCCCGCTACCGTCCATCTGTACAGGAGTTTTTCGTGGTTTCCCTCTGTAGTCTAGGCTAATGCCGGGATGGTTCCCACAATATAGGCCACGACCGCTTCCTTCCCACTATCCTTCCCATTACCCATAAAACCTTCATCTCATCATTCCATCATCTCATTCATCATTCATCCGACGCCAATAGATCTTAGTCATCATTACAATGCGTTGTTGAAACCCAATATAAAAAAGATACTTTGATGCCTATTATGTTATGTAGATCCAAGTGAAGGTCTGACCTCGCGGACTCCAACGCACCTAATAAGGCAAGGTACTCGGTGGAGGCGCCCAGCCTGCGGCAATGTCATCTTTGTACTGACGTCACATTGTCTGTCTGGACTCAAACAATGACGTCATTACGTCATACATTACACGACATATTGCATTCTTATGACGTAACGGACAGTGCATCGTCCAGCAACCTCATTTCTTTGCAACTCAGCATTGTTATTTGTAAAAAGCTAGCAATTGTAATTTAGAAGAAGTGTGGGGTATTTTCTAGGGTATTTTATTACAAAATTGATGCATTAAAATGAGCTGGTACTCGCTTCTATTCAATCTTTTGTCTCCTTGTTATTTTCAGTCGTAGGATATGCAAATTATAAAATTGAATGAAGCCTAAAGGTATTGAAGTGATATAATAATGAATTACTATAGACAATCTCAGGACCCCGATTCCTGAGATGAATGAGATGTGAGACAAATAAAAATGAGTGAGAAAACGATTATCTCACTTAAAATAGACGATTTACCATTACCAATTGGCCATTTTAAGTGAGATAATCGTTTTCTCACTCATCTTTATTTTTCTCACAAGCTACCTAATATTGTACAGTGATTTCAAAATTTATCTTGAATTCCAATATCGACAGAATACTAATCAACATTATTTTTATTCTGCTGTTCAATAATATGCGGAAGAAATGATGAAGTCGAGAGTTTATTGAAATCTCAGTGATTAAATGAATTATAGCCACTGGAAGGCCACAATGAGAACGATACCTTCTAATAAAACATGTATTATATAAATGAACGCACTTCTGTTTTGACTTCCCTTCACTATTATTTTTTCATCAAATTTTTTTTCATAGGTTTGATGTTACATGATACAAATTTGTATTCACCCAGTTTTTTCATGAAAAATCACATGGGAGTCAAATCAAGTGCTCATACAGAATTAGTAAATAAACGATTAATCTATGAAAGTTACGCGTGAAATACCTTTTTGTCCCAATAACGTAATACGAACTTTCCTTGATTCACCGTTTCTCTTTTTCCGTTTCTTTAAGTTATAACTTTATCTTCTTCGTTTTGTCCGCTTCATTATTCGTAAAACGGTAAATGTTTTCCACCCTCATCTTCGCTAATAAATTGATCTGCCCTGCTGTGTGATAAGGGTTTTGTATAAGACGCCGAAGTGTGCCGAAGTGTGTCGGAAACACACGACGTAGCATGAGATGAGATGATAGCGCTCAGATAAAGTTAGTGTCACACGGGTGGTACAACTGATATCAGGTCACGGCATCAGGAAAAAAGGTCAGAGAGCAAGTGACGTGAGTATATTGAAACTTTAGAAGGGTTGGAAACTTTGGAGGAAAAACTTTATACTCGAATTGGAAGAAATATTGTATGCTTACTGAACGTATTGATTGAATAAATCTTTACAAATATTAGTTATATGATTATATTTATATTATGTCTTTGTCATAACAATTACTTGACAGAAGTTACAGTTACTTAAAAAAAATATAGGGATATTCGTTTATACTGAATACTAAAAATGTAAAAATTAGGTTAATTCTTTATTTCGACTGTAAAGGCATTTGAAAAAAAACGAAGCTGAATAATTTCTATTTCTGAAGGGAAAGAAATTGTCAGATCATGTCGATGATAATTCTGCTGGCAAAACAGCTACCACGAGGACACAAATGAAACAAAATATCAGAAAAATTAAATTGATCGAAATAGATAAATTTGAAATCATAAGCGGAAATTGAATAATGTCGGTGAATCATCAGTTTCAAAATGATATACTGTATCAATTGTATTACGCGTACCAATTACATCGCACTATCACATTGTATTTATACAATATGAGTATCATATTATGCACACACAAAAAAAAGATTCAATGTTTATATATATATATATATATATATATATATATATATATATATATATATATATATATATGATATATATATATATATATACATATATATATATATATACATATATACATATATATATATATATATATATATATATATATATATATATATATATACATATATATATATATATATATATATATATATATATATATATATATATATATATATATATATATATATATATATATATATATATATATATATATATATATATATATATATATATATATATATATATATATATAGAGAGAGAGAGAGAGAGATGGTTCCACATAGGTTTAAGCAACTCATAGTATGAGAATGAATCATTTATGGGAGTTTTCAGTCGCTTCTTCAAATATCGAGCATTTGAATAAATAAATATATTTTTTGAAGAAACGACTGAGAACACCCAGAAATAATTCATTCTCATATATATATATATATATATATATATATATATATATATATATATATATATATATATATATATATATATATATATATATATATATATATATATATATATATATATATATATATATATATATATATATATATATATATATATATATATAGAGAGAGAGAGAGAGAGAGATGGTTCCACATAGGTTTAAGCAACTCATAGTATGAGAATGAATCATTTATGGGAGTTTTCAGTCGCTTCTTCAAATATCGAGCATTTGAATAAATAAATATATTTTTTGAAGAAACGACTGAGAACACCCAGAAATAATTCATTCTCATATATATATATATATATATATATATATATATATATATATATATATATATATATATATTGTATATATATATATATATATATATATATATATATATATATATATATATAAATTCTTTCATACATCACAACGTGAGAAGAGGTCGCAATTATATAGGCTTCCCCCTACAATGTGAATGTTATAGATGCAGATAATGTTCTAAAATTTGCCGTCAATAAAATCTCGTTTATGAATACGAAGAAACTAGATGGAAGTTTGAACCATTCAAATGCAATTTGATCTCAGTTTCAATCATTCAATTGAGTAAAGAAACAATAGTTTCTCTTATAGTCGTGTTGGGATATTATTAGTATATGTTGTTGAAATCATCATATGTTGTCTCTCACTGTTATTTATATATTATGATTCGATGGAAATAAATCTATAACGGAAATATTGAGCTTGTGTTGATGATTGGTGTTGATAATTGCGGGTTTATAACGTGGATCAAGATTATTGCATGATATTGAGGATTTCGGAGATATGATTATGATGGTTTCCAATCAAATAAATTCATGAAATTCAAGTGTTGAAGATATAATGAAACAATAGCAATAATCGATTTTCTTAAACTATGGATACAGTTAAATGCAGTCGCATTCACATGCATTTTTGAAAATAGTGTAATTATTTATATCAGTATTCTCATTTATCCATAACCAAACTAATATGTAATTCAGTACATATATATATATATATATATATATATATATATATATATATATATATATATATATATATATATATACATATATATTCTTTTTTTTTTATTCATTTATGTTGGGTTTAACGACGCAACGCACTCCACTACGATCCACCACGACCACGATCTATTGACGTCGGTGAATGATATATGAGATGGTGGGATGATGATATGAAAGGTCATTTCATTAGGTGTTTCTGTATAGTGAGAAGGAGTCGGTCGTGGCCTGTTGTTAAGGAACCATTCCAGTAATGACCTAAACGACATTGGGGAAACCACGAAGAAAAACCCCTGTCAGGATGGTTGGTCATGGCGGGAATTGAACTCCGATCTCCTGAATGACGGTTCAGTGTATAAACCACTCCGCCACTCGTCTTGTATATATATATTTATATATATATATATATATATTTATATATATATATATATATATATATATATATATATATATATATAGATATAGAGAGAGAGAGAGAGAGAGAGAGAGAGAGAGAGAGAGAGAGAGAGAGAGAGAGAGAGAGAGAGAGAGAGAGAGAAGAGAGAGAGAGAGAGAGAGAAGAGAGAGAGAGAGAGAGAGAGAGATAAAGAGAGAGAGAGAGAGAGAGAGATATTTCATCGGAAAATGTTGGTGGTAAAAGTTGAAAAATACTTGAAAATGAAAATACGGTTCAATAATATCTTTGAATTCGGTAAATACTGAATCTCTTCTGATGGGAATGTTCATGTATTACACCATAGCTGATAAGTTATTCGTCATGAGATTTTCAAATTTTCCTAATTTTCTGAACCGGTCTTCACAAAAAAAATAGTTACCAGTATTTCAGATATCTATGGGATATGTTGAAGTTGGCTAAATAGCTAGGGGCACACACAACATAACCTTATTTGCGAAATTCCACTTTCGTTTACGCTCACCAGATCAATTTTTCAATTTTTTTTTTTAAATTTTTTCTTTTTTTTCTAATTGAATAGGAAATTGGATATTAAACACAATATCTTCAATTACATTGAATGAAACATACCGGACTGGTGCTAACGTGCACTGCGCATGACCACAAACAATGTTCAGAATGAAAATAGATTATCAAATCTATGATGCTTCTGTAATTAACGATTTTTATGACTGACACATATACCAATTGATACGTGTAATAACTCACAAATTGTATCGACAACATCCATCATTTTTGGTTGTTTCGTTGAATTGTAGAACTGGGAGACATCAAGGGTCATTCTGAGAGGAGAGGGTAGATATGTAAATGTAAACATAATTTATTTCCGATATTGATTCTATTGTGAACCAACACAAACTTCTGATGAAAATGGAACAATAGTATCCATAATGATTCAATAATACTAGAGAAAGCAGCATAAGCGTAGTAGGATGAGCGATAATTCATATGAAATATATTTTACTGGGAAAAATGGCGAAGCTATACACATGTGTATGCCAAGTTTCATCGAAATACTTTCATTCGATTGACCTGTGGAGAGTGGACAGAAAGAATGATCGTTTTTTCAAGTAGGCCTATATGGTTTAATTGAGTCTTCGCTTCGCACATTCAAAAATTAGAGGATATGAAATTAAAATTAATTTTTTTGAAAAGTATGATACGATTGTAAGATTGTTCCAAGCATTTTCCTCGTGTCTTCTATACCATCGATTAATATTTGGGGAGGATTTCAGTTGATTGCTTTTTAGTTTGACTTGATGAAGCTGACAACTCTTTGTCCAGTTACCCAATTCAATATGAAAAAATATTAAATCAAAACTAACAGTTTTTAGAGAGTATCACGTCATTTTCCCATATAAACCGAACTAAGAGAACGCAGCATATGCAATTCTGGATGAGTGATATTTTATATGAAATGTACTAGGAAAAAAAGGTAAAGGTGTACATCACGTTAATTTTGGACCTATTGACTAACTGCCTACCTGATTCATCTCTTGATCATTCCAATCAATTCACGAACTAATTGGTTCAACTTGTTGATCGTATTTTAATAGCTTTCTCGATAGAGCTTTCTAATAAATGTGAAGAAATAATGCATATCGATTATTATCTTCGAAACAGCTCCTTCGATTATATGAAACTATGGAATAAAGTATATCATTCATGTGCCAAAATTCAATAGAAATTTGAATTCATTCGAAGGAATATTTTGACCATATTTTTCCCTCTGGGTTATTTTCGTGCGTTTGTCAAAACTTCGATTATATTTTTATTTCAAGTGGTTCAACCAATTGCACCTAATATTTTACAGTATCGAATAAGATTATGACACATGTGTACGCCAAGTTTCAACGGAATATTTTCTTTCGTTTGACCTATGGAGTACGAACAAAAAGACAGGGAAAAAACGTTCGTTTTTTTCGAGTATGATACAATCGAGTCTCGGCTTCGCTCATCCAATGAAAGCTAGCAAATAATTTGCATTGCAGTAAAATGCAGCATATGCGCTCATCCAATCAAATTTGTCGCTTACACCGCTCTGCTTGAACGTTATTGAACAAGTAGATATCCATCAACCACCTTACATTATTATGCTTGTATATAGCGTCCCTTCTTAGCCTCCTACAGGCGAATATGAAATAGAGGTTTGTAATATACATCATTATTTATGAATGGGGTACTAGAAGGGAGTCGATTTTAATGACTTTCTTTCACTTTCAACGCTAATACGAATGTAGGCAAGAAGATCACACAGTTTTTCTTACGCCTTGAAATTGATTCTGAATTAAATCCTTGCTACTCTGACGTCAGAGATGTTGATGTTGCGTGCAGGAGCTATATTTAGCCTACTTGCCAGCCACCTGTAGGAGCCTGACAATCACTCTGTGCATCGCAGGGGGCCGGGTTATATTTAGCAGTATGGCCACCTGTAGAATAACATCATCCAGCAGCCTAAAAGCATCCCACTTTCCGTGCTAGGAGAGCGAGAGAGAGGTATTGATTTGTTTTTGGAATGTTGGTTCCACGTTGTTTGCTATTGTACCGTAGAGAGTGTGGACTGCGGATATATAGTATTGAAGAGCCATTTTGAGCGGAGTTCAAAGCTGAAATAGGTTGAGAGTCGATCACGACCGCCACTTCGAATCCCGGAATGTATAGGCCTGCGCTTCACATGCATAAGCCAGTAGCACCTACGCGGTGGAGAGAAGATTTAAGTGACGTTCTATTGGCTTTGATCACAGAATAAAAATATATCCATAAAAAATATTTAGTCATATAAATAGAAGAATCGCAGTATATAGGAACATAAACAGTAGGAAACACATTAAACAATTGAAACTGGTTGTTCGGTTTCAGAAACCGTCATTCAGAAGACCGGGATTCGATTTCCGCCATATTCGCCCCATCCCGACAGAGGTTCGAATCCTTGGGTCCTTGGTTTGATTAGCTCTGTCGTTAAAGTGAATATTTCAATGGTTACTCTAGAGAACGCAAAGCAACATTCCATCGTCCCAAACACACAATAAAATAACCCATTATTTAATCTTTACTTCATCTCATAACTCATTCACCGATGCCGATAGATCTTATAGTATCATCAGAGTACATCGATAAACACGAAAAATGAACTCAAACAACAAAAAATTGATCTGTGTGGTTTTACGGCTCTAGATTATTATTTGCGTTAATAATGACAAACTAGGTTGCAAGCGATATTAGGTTTTTCGTGAACATTTTTGGGAGAATTAAAAATGTTATAATAATTTTTTGTTGAACATTCAATTTTTGTCTAAACATATACTAACTGAAGTACACAAAAAATACATTCAATTATCAGATAAGCGATAGCGAATACCTCTATCCTATACTTTAATGGAGCTTTGTCTGTGTGTTTTCTTGTTTGTTTGTCAGCACTGCATAGGTCGCATGGTTTCACTGATCAACATAAAACTTTTTCTGTACACGCAAACTTATCCAACTTGGAACTGTATAGTTTTTGGGTTGAATCGGTCCGACCATTTTTTAGAAATAACATGTCAACGTTTCTAAAAACTCCATAAGATTTGGCTGGGTGGGAAAATTTCTAAAATAAAATGTATCCAAAAGGATTTGAATTTTCTCTGAATGAGAACACAATAATGATACACACTATCACAATTTTTTATGCAATTCTAATCAGCCGTTTTGAAGAAAATAATTGAATACTTTTGTATTCAACGAATAAATATAAATTTAATAGCAGAACCTGCACGATGAAGTGACACCAACCTATTTGATCATAATATGAAGAAGGTGCTCCAACTCACATACTTATAATATAGAAGGAATTTGTGGTTTCTTGCGGTCAGTTCAGAGCCAAAAGTCCCGATTGCCTGTCACGATTTAGCGGATTCCCTTGTGAACTATAGATGTAGATAGAGTGACTACGGTACCGGTGGCATTGTTGAACTCACAGAATCTGTAATTTTCGTAAAATATAAATGCAACTATACTAACATTGTGATTCTACTGAGCCGTGTATATCATTGTCAAGAATTATTGTTTCATATAGTTCGATATAAAAGCGATAGTTGCGCTACAGGCAGTCGGGGCCCTGAGGCTTAGAATCTGACCACGGAAATATTTCATTTTTAAGACCCGAGTTGGGTTACCTTCTTTTTAATATGATAAAATTTGTTGGTATCACTACTAAGGCACGGTTGTACGAAACTGGATTAAGCAATAGTTAGCGGATTAATTTAGCGGAATAATAACAATTTAACAGTTCTATTGATGTATGAGAGTCACAAACTGAGAAGAAAGTTGATAAGTTGCCTCCAGAAGAGAAAATGAAGAACGTTGAACAATAGTTTGAAAATATAAGTATAAATATTTCATCACAATGTTTCGCCATAAGCCAAATTTGTTCTTCCAACAATGACGGTCTATTTTCCACAATCTTCTCCAAGATATTAAGCAGCAAGTTATCGAAGAAAACGAAAGACCTATACACGAATAAATAATGAGCCATGTTTACTGAACATGAACCAAGCCCAAATAAGCTCAGCTGGATGTTCCAAGAGAGTCGATGTAAGCTAATTTATATATCAGTATTTTCTATCAATTCAGTGATATTCGTGAACACGATAATAATTGGAAAGAAAATTGATTATCAAGCTTTCTACCCTGCTGATAATTTAATTGAAATTGATTGGCTCCTATTTCATCTACAAACGTTCCAATTAAAATCATCTCTCATATTGTACTCTTATTCATTTTTCAAACATTGACTTTCCAGTCGCATATTTGAATTGGAATAATTAAATAATAATTTGACGCATGACTGGCGCGACATCAGTCATTAGCATGATGACGTATATCCCGAGAGTGGATGTCAAACTTCAACCACGTGAGCATTGGTTCGAATCCCCCGAGTAATCACACGTAGATATATCTAATCATCATCCCTCAACTTCAATCCGGTCGGCTTACACGTCAGCCCGTGGGATGTTTCTGGAACAATAGACTAATGAAATTTCTGAACAGTATACTTTGTTCATTCAACTCTCATGTTTGGTATTAAAAAACGTAGTTCTGATGAAGGTTTTCAATGCTTATAAAAAGCTTAATTGATGGACTTTTTATGATGCTTTAATATTCATAAAAAAGAAAAAAATTATACAAGAAAAGCACTTTGTTTTGTATGAATGACGGAATCAAGCTATCTTGCAGGGGAGCCAAGCGAAGACGTCCATTTAAAAGTTTCAGATTATAGTTCTTCATGTACAGGTACATGGAATATTTGTCTCATTATGATATTAACCGAGATTATTGGCGTCAATGCATGATGTTTGAGATGGTGGGAAGATCAAGAGTTGTATCAGGTGTTTTGGGAAGTGGGAAAGAAATGGTTGCGGACTGATCTTAATGAGTCATCCCAGTATTAAATTTAACGACATAGGAAAACTCAGAAATATTTCTGTCAAGATGGTCAACTATGTAGAAAACCGAAATCCAGTCTCCTATAGACACTTACCACGACTACCACCTCAGATAACATCCTAGACCTAGCTAGCTCTAAAGCTATAGATTTCCATAAAAAAAAGGACTGCGAAACTTTGCGTAACAAATTCGCATAGCTGTTTCCATGATGTGCGAAATAATTTCGCAATTCTAGCGTACCCTTTAGTGATTTCATTATGAACTGAGTAGTGATTCTACCGCATCTTCGTGGGTTTCTATAAAACTCTTTCAAATTATAATCATACATTAATATAACTAGGCAAACGCGTTATGTGTTTCCGCGTTGATGGATGAGCTGGAACATATCAACTTATCTTTGGATTGGTTATTATTGGATGAGCGTAGCGAAGACTCAATTACACTGTACTTGAAAAATCGAATGTGATTTTTTTTTTTTTTCGCGCTCTACAGGTCAAACAGAAATTCAGATCATGATGAAACTTGGCACACACATGAACCCCTATCTGACTTGATGCTGTATAGTTTTGAGGCGCGATCGGTTTGACCACTTCTAAGAAAACTCATTCCAAAGTTTTCAAAAATCCCATTAGAATAACCCAGAGGAAAACATTCGTGAAAAATATTTCATCTGAGAGGATTCAAATTCTCAGAAAATTTTAATCTGAAAATGATACACATTATTCCGAACTTTCACTCAAATCGGATCAGCCGTTTCGATGTAAAAAAATATCACAGCCTTCTTTATTAATTCTCTTCTTATACTGCCCTTTCACTCGGGCTATTTTGACGGGTTCGCGCATATTTGCTCGCGCAGGGAAAAATGACGTCATGGTCTGGTATGTACTGCACTCTGGTATCTAAAATTTCAACTTTGAACAAATGTCATTCTATCATAATCTTTCAATTTCCTGCTACGTTATTGAGGTTATGTCATATTTACATATCGACTAGGAGTTTCAGGCTTATACCTCGTTCACACTAGGATCACTAACTGCAGTTAAACTAACTGCAGTTAGCATCATGGATGACACCGTTCTTAACTGAGTTAAAGTGTTCACACTGACAGCGATGAAATGGTTGTTAATTTTTATATTGCATTTCAAACATTTACAGATTTTCTGTTGATATCTCCATTATCTCGCCTTGTTTTTGAACAAAGCCATCTATATAATTCAAATGATGTGAATAATATAGAGGGCCTTGTTTTGAACCAACAATGTGACGATACGAATGATGTTGCTCTTTGAGAAGGAGGTGAATTTTGATCGCAGTTAAGCTAACTGAGTTCTAGGAACTTAGTTAAGACATAACTGGAGTTAACTACTAATCAAGTTCCGTTCATATTATAACTTAACTAACGTTATCTACTTAACTGTAGTTAAATTCTGTAATGTGAACGAGGTATTACCGAGGTTCAAACTTGAACGATATATATGTTATCCCAAGCAATAAGCATCATTCAAGAACTTGTCTCGATGATATTCCGCAATATAATTGAATAAAATCCTGCATATTATTGTCATAACAAAGTTAGTAAACTCACAGTCACGGTCCAATTGAATGCGCGCGTAATTTAAATTCTCGTAAGAAATTCCCAAAGTTGTTCGTATCTTCGCAGACATGACATGTCATACAGAGTGATATGCTTGAACATCTTTGGAAAGTGACGTCATGGTCTGGAATCAACGGCACCATCGGCGATTTAGTGAACTAAAATAATTGGACATCGTTTAACACGGGAAGCATACCCCGAGTGAAAGGGCAGTATCAGAGAAGAATGATCTGATTAAAGAAGGCTGTGAAAAATATATAATGTTATTTGTGTTAATTATTCAAAGCTATTAACCTATTAAATCAAAGCAACAAGTGTCACCACTTGATTGTGAACGATTAAAACAAAGCCTTCTTGATTATCATATGAATTATCAATGGAAAATAAGATGGCAGTGATGTAATGGATTGGATCTCAAGGTGTATATATATAATAACCCATCCAAAGATAAGTTGATATGTTCCAGCTCATCCATCAACGCGGAAACACATAACGTGTTTGCCTAGTATATATGTATACACCTTGAGATCCAAACCATTACATCACTGCCATCTTATTTTCCATTAATTGGATGAGCGAAGCGAAGACTCAATTTCACTATACCGAAAAAAAGGGCCTGTTTTTTTTTTTTTTTTTTTGGCGCTCCACAAAAATTCAAAATCAGTTGAAACTTGACACACACATGAACCCCTATCTGACTTGATGCTGTATCGTTATGTGTTTCCGCGTTGATGGATGAGCTGGAACATATCAACTTATCTTTGGATTGGTTATTATATATATATATATATACACCTTGAGATCCAAACCATTACATCACTGCCATCTTATTTTCCATTATTAATTAATTGGATGAGCGAAGCGAAGACTCAATTTCACTATACCGAAAAAAAAGTGCCTGTTTTTTTTTTTTTTTTTTTTTTTGTTCGCGCTCCACAGGTCAGATAAAAATTCAAAATCAGTTGAAACTTGACACACACATGAACCCCTATCTGACTTGATGCTGTATAGTTTTGAGGCGTGATCGGTTGACCCACTTCTGAGAAAACTCATTCCAAAGTTTTCAAAAATCCCATTAGAATAACCCAGAGGAAAACATTCGTGAAAAATATTTCATCTGAGAGGATTCAAATTTTCAGGAAATTTCAATCTGATAATGATACACATTATTCCGAACTTTTACTAAAATCGGATCAGCCGTTTCGATGTAAAAAAATATATAATGTTATTTGTGTTAATTATTCAAAGCTATTAAGATACCTATTAAATCAAAGCAACAAGTGGTACCACTTGATTGTAAACGATTAAAACAAAGCCTTCTTTATTATCATATGAATTATTAATGAAAAATAAGATGGCAGTGATGTAATGGTTTGGATCTCAAGGTGTATATATATATATATAATAACCAAACCAAAGATAAGTTGATATGTTCCAGCTCATCCATCAACGCGGAAACACATAACGCGTTTGCCTAGTATGATAATAAAGGAGGCTTTGTTTTAATCGTTAACAATCAAGTGGTGACACTTGTTGCTTTGATTTAATATGTGTCTTAATAGCTTTGAATAATTAACACAAATAACATTATATATTTTTTTACATCGAAACGGCTGATCCGATTTAAGTGAAAGTTCGGAATAATGTGTATCATTACTAGATTAAAATTCCCTGAGAATTTGAATCCTCTCACATGAAATATTTTCACGAAGTTTTTCCTCTGGGTTATTCTAATGGGATTTTTGAAAACTTTGGAATGAGTTTTCTCACAAGTGGTTGAACCGATCGCGCCTCAAAACCATACAGTATCGAATTGGATAAGGATACTTGTGTGTGCCAAGTTTCAACTGATTTTAAATTTTCTTCTGACCTGTGGAGCGCGAACAAAACAAAACAAAACAAAAAAACAGGCACTTTTTTTCGGTTATGGCGAAATTGAGTCTTCGCATCGCTCATCCAATTATCAATTATTAAAAAAAATTATAAATATGAATTTTTAATTATAAAACTAATTCTAAAAACATCTTTACGATTGTTGACACGAACAAGATTTGGCGATCGAAGCACTCGATGTGCCGTGAACGGAAGTAGACACTAGCGATCATAGGAGTAAAACCTGGGAACTATTATTCTATTCCCGTCATTTTGTTGCGAATTAATTTGGCAACGAAAAAAGTTGAGTTTGGCCCAACCCATCTTAGCCACCATGTTGCGAAATTCCAACATGGACCCCTAGTGTTTTTCGGGCCTGTGATTGGATATCAACTAATTTTTGTTCGTTTCATTTCACTTCGCAAACGTGTTTATGGAAAGGAAGCTTTAGAGACTAAGAATTTTGATCGGATAAAGATCTCTGGGAGAGCTAAATATCATGGCAATACGAGATAATAACAGAGTCACGGTCTCTCAGAAAGCAAAAATGTGACCTATTTTTAGCCCACCTAAAGAGCCAACTGAACACGATACAACTGGACACGTTGTATTGTATTCAGCTTTTCTGTAGATCATTATCCAATCAAAGTCCTCAGTCTCTTGGAGCTAGCTGTAGGCCTAAGGAAGTTATTTTAAGTGGCAGTCGCGGTAAGGGTCCTGAATTATGGTTCTGCGCTTAGCGAATGCGACTGATCTACCCTCTCAACTTGGACCTTGTGATACGATTCTACTTTTGGATTTATAATTTTATTTTATATGGATAACTATTGTCAACCACTCTTTGAATGAACGAAGTGAAAGATTCACTATCGATTAAAATGTGAAATTCTGTTCAGTGCTTGCCATATCTACCGTAACTTCTCATTACGCTCACTTGAGGCTGTGATGGCGTCATTACTAATGATGCTTCTAATCACCACCAGGTGTCATGCTTCTCACAATCAATTAGCAATGATAATCTGACATCATAGGCTATACTTGGGCACCTCAACATCCAGCCTTCTAATGGGTTCTAGCTTCAAGTATAATTATTACACATAACCGGGTCGTAGGGAATGTAGGGAAAGATGAAAGATTATCCAGGATGATACGATTATTATTGCTGGAAGAGTGGATTGAACGTTGATAAAACTTCTGATGTAATTACTGTGTGGAAGTTGAGTGTTATAGTATGTATAGAATATGCTTGGCTTAGTGGCTCAGAGATTAATACTACTTGCTAACTCGGCTTTTGAAGCTAAAACTACAGAACGAAACCTAATTAACTAGCTCTCCAGAGAACATATTGTTACATATTTTGTTGAAGAGGATATAGAGACAAAAATAAAACATCAAAACAGCTGACTTATCCAATTCGATGAACGATGTTAACGACTGGATGTGATTACTTATTCGAAATTTGCTTATATAAGTTTCTTTGATGCTCAATTATGGGTGCTCTACAAGTTGGAAGAATTCACTCTGAAATCAGAATCTCAGAATGGAACATAAATACATCAAGAAAAGCACCGTAATCTCAAAACAATTCGCACCTTTTCTAATTATGTCCTAATTATATTTGATACAATTTCTTTAGAGGAAAATGTTGAGAAATATTCATAAAATATTTTGAAATCTGTAATTTTGTGTACTTTTTTGTACAACAATCAACAGCATGCATCCAGCTCTTGAGTTCAATATGTGATTCGGTTTTGATAAATTGACATAGGCCTATAAATTATCATTTTCTGAAGACATTGATTACTCAGTTAATTTATTAATCACCGGCCGTTATTGATCACCACGTTCAAACATGAACAAGAAAATATGTGTTAAGCGAGTGCCTATATTTGAAATTAGTATTTGAACGAATGTGCGGGAAATTTATCAATACTCAATACTTCGTAAGTTTTGTTTTTTATTAACTCGATGCTCATTTCCAAAAGTTCAATAATAAAATGGCACAGATAAAATATTTATCAGGTATTCAGGATTGTTTTACAGGAAGTTTAGAAATAAGTTTGATGTGTTCCATAAAGGAGGCACCGGAGAGAGGAAATGAGAACTGACAAGCTTTTATCTGTTTTCCTGTAATAAAATCATGAATAGATTGCGCTTCGGTTTCCACCGGCCCTTTATTCCACGTTTTACTCCCTGGATGATGTACAGAGTGCTCTCCCCTCTCCTGTCTCCTTCTCACACATGACACTCACCAACAACCCGGGTTTACTGACGCTTAGGGAATTCAACGTTGAATTACTTGAGTTGACCGTGAATAAGCATGTATCTCGACAGCAACATTTCTAAACTTATAAGTGTAAAGACTTATTGAAGAAAAATTTTCTTGGCTGCACTATTTGATATATATTTTTCAGTGTTTTCCCAACATGTATCAATATACATATGAGTAAAGTGAACACAGTTAAAAGAAATTGCACGAGATGAGAAAAAAACAAGGAAAATTCGCTCGATAAATTAAATTGAATTATTTCTATATGTATATATATATATATATATATATATATATATATATATATATATATATATATATATATATATATATATATATGTATATATATATATATATATATATATATATATATATATATATATATATATATATATATATATATATATATATATGAATATATTATTTATAACACGAAAATAATAATCACAAGTAAGAGTACATATCTGAAATCAAAAGAATTATTCATCTAAATATTAACTTCTTAATTTCATGATAATATTAATTTTGTTGATTTCACTGTTATACTATTCACTATTTTATACATGGATGAAAGAATGGAATTCACATTAGTTGAAGTCTAATGTGTGTGGCAAAATAACAATGAATATCAATCAGAAATAATAACTTGCATATCCTCATATCCTCAAGATAATCCTAAAGATATCCTCATATAGAAATCCCATAGGATATATAGAATCTCCATATATTATAGATTTGTAAGAAGAGACATCCGCCGAATTATCAATCGTGTCATTCACAGGTATAGTGCTTATTTCATAACATTCATATTTATAAAGACAGACTCTTCAGTTATCTGATTTTTGCTTTTCATAAAAACATACGTCTTGGATCGCTCCATAACTTTTTATTGGTCTATTTAAAAAATTACGATACATTTTAAGGACCGATTTTTTTCAAATGCTCGTTAAAAGTTAAGAAACTGTGCTAACTTGTTATTCACTTTGTTATCTGCATCAATTTATTGACTAATCAGTCGATTATTCTAGCTAACGGATCACTGACCAAACTCTCGAAATTCAGGGACTCAGACCCATATATTAAAAAGCTCAATTTAGCAGACGAGTTCATATTATACGATTGACTATCGAGTTTCATTTCACATTGCAAATCGCTTCTCTTACAGATTGGTAGATTAACAGTTAGTTATTATCTACAAAATGTCTTTGATTTTTTATTTACACTTCACATTGCTGTACCATGTTTTGCATATTTTGTTACTACAGTTTTTCAAAAACGAATCAAATTGTAGTCATATTATGTGTTTTGACACTCTATTTCATGTCTTATCTCATTATGATATCGACATATCTCTTACAAAAATATCTCTTCTTCGATGTCCTAAAATAGAAATTTAGTTCGATAACAATTAGGAATATTGTTTTGTCGTATTTGCGTTGATAATTGTATTATTCCATGGAAATATTGGTTACGAATTAATGTTACAGCTATCAACTTAATTCAATTCTTTAAATTGGTAGAGATCATATAAATTGCTAAACAACTCATCATTCGCAGTTATGTCTTCAATACATGCTCCCATATTATAAGTCGTTGGCCATTGAAGTGGGTTGGGGAGAATAATTGGAATAGTTGGCTGGGCGAAAATTACAATTTTCAAAGTTCGATCTATAATATATACTTTCTGTACTACTTTCAGAAATACTTTCTGTAGTGAATACGTGAATAGTGTTTCAAATTCATAATAAAATTCAAGTAAAGATTGATAACGAAGTATACTGACTACGAAGCTTTAGAAATTGAAACTTCATCTTCAACTGAGAGAATGAATGGAAAAATGAATTTGACATTCTTGAAAAACATTATATAGGAAAACTCGATGGAACTGTGCTGAACATAATTAAATATGAATCCAACTCAGAGAAATACGAAATATTAAAAACGAAGTACTTATTTCTCACAATGAATCAATGGATACGGTTTATCCACAAATAATAATTGAAGTGGAAACTGATCAATGGCTCTCACTCTCAGTGATCAAACAGCATGCAATTACTTTCAAATATATAGTTATTGGATGAGCGTAAGCTAAGACTCAATTTCACTCGACTCGAAAAGCTTCTCTTTTCGCGTTCCACTCGTCAAATGAGAATATAAATGTTGTTACAGCTTGGCATGAAAATGTTTGATCATCATCCAACTCTATACTTTGTAGTTATGAGCCGCAATCGGTTGAACCACTCTTTAGAAAAAATATTCTGAAGATTGAAAAAAAACATGAAAAGTTTATCCTTATGAGTTTTCTCAAATCTTCAAACTTTTTTTTTTTTAGGGAGAAATAATTTGAAAAAATATTTCCCCGCATGAAATTCAAGAGCACGAATGATAAACATTGTTCCCGAGTCTTGAGTGCTATTTACACTGTCCAATTTCCTTTGATTCAAGACTTGTATCCAATGAATCATATACAAGATATTGGAAAGTCATTTAGACTATCCAGTGAATTTTATCAAATGATGACGTTTGTTTGGTATCTAAGAGGCCGTGTATCATAGCTGTTTTCTCAATTCTCATAAAACAGTTGATGGAAATAGGACATACTCTAAACGAAAAAAATGCTATCCAACCTTTTAAACGAAAATTGGAAGCGCTAGTTTTGGTACAATTTTACAATTAGACTATCAAATAACTGTGATACGAGTCTTGAATCAGATTAATTTGATGAGAAATTGGACAGTGTAAATGGGGCTTTACATGGATCGTCCAGTCCGTTTTGAATGAAAAAAATCATAATATATTGTTTTCAGATAAATTAAAATGAACCCATCAAGAAGCGCAATAGGTGAAACCAATCAGAGACTATAGAATGATTGGAATAATCAACAGATCAATCAATTAGTGCTGTACATGAAGACCGTGACTTAATTGTTTCAAAATCAAAGTGTGCATAGAGTTTTTGAGTGGTTCATATAAGTATATAGGACCTAACTCACTCATCTTGAACACGTATATGCTGCGTTCCAATCTAAAATATATAGCATTTTCACTTCAAAGATGCATAATGATGTTTCATTATTTGATACCTGTGCCAAATAGGGTGATACTAATGAATTCATTTCTTTTGTGCTATTGTGTGATCGGATAGTTGACAGCAATATCATCATGAAAGAGGATATATACGCTACTCTTATACTCCTTCAACCGATGTATATATATATATATATATATATATATATATATATATATATATATATATATATATATATATATATGTACATATATATATATATATATATATATATATATATATATATATATTTATATGCAAATAGTTTTCAATAAATATTGTGTAATCATTTTCGATGTTCAAATATGATCGTTTGATGTATCTCTTCTCCGATATTTCACTCGACAGTGCACTGAGTGAACACCATTTGATATTGAAGTTATAATAATGATATAGGGCCTACTCATCTTTCATCGACTAAAGAAGAAACTATGAATAATTTCAAAAGTCGGGAGAAAAAAAGAAGTGATAAGAGTCGTAATAATATGTAGATGTTTGCAAAACTGAATACATATCTAGCACAGCAATGTCTATGATCAGACCAGATAATTTCAACCAGAGCTTGCCATTTGGAACATATTTTGTTATTATCGATTTGATGCCACAATTGATAGTATTTTTGGATTCATATTCTTTCTCTTTCTGTCACTTTCGAACAGGCTCTTAATTCAGCAACAGTGACTGAAACCCCCTTGAATCACAAAACATCATATTCCATTGCAATCAAGTGGGCTGTTTATTAAGGGGGATTTTCAAAATCTCCAAAATGTAGAGTATATTGAGTTTCATGACCGATTTTGAAATGTCCCTCTTAGTACTACTCGAGGTAATACTATTGCATTACTTCAACTACTGAAAATCTCTAACTATTTTCTGATTGGTGAAATTTAAAGAAAATTGGTGTACAAATATTGCATCAATACTGAAGATACTATACAACACAACTCGATACAGGGCACTTATTGCCCGCTTAATATTCACCTCCTTATCTCTCCTATTTTCAATTTCGATTTGACATTTTTATGATGATGATAATGATGTATGATGATAATAATACGTATAGCAGTATATTTTCACTGGAAGAGCATGAGTATGACTCAATGACACATAATATATATGGAAAAATAGATTTTTCAGCTGTGTGAAATTGTGTGAGTGTACATTTCAAACGGGCAATCATTCCTTAACATAATTTTTGACCTAGTTGGCAGAATTCAACTGTATAGTTTGAGGAACAGAATAATAATTACTCGGTAGAGTTTTTTTTGTAAAACTCTTCAGAATAAACTTGCTACATATCGAGTTCTATAAGCTCTATTGACATCGATTTTTTTTTCTCTGCCCTTAGTGCCAGAACCACCGGTCCATGTGGAACACAACCAGCAGTGAGCCACCCACGTCAGTGGCGCTCATCTCATTGTCGGGTGTCGTGTTTGGTCTCGGATTGATCAGTAACCTAGCAGTGGCGTTGTTGTTGTGCAGTCAACGTAGTTCAGTCAACAGGTTGCTCGTTAGCCTGTGTTTGTCGGACTTGCTGGTGTGCACGGCCAGTACGCCAATGGTCGTCGTCGGACCGACGCTAAATGGCATTGGCGTATGTAAGATCGCTGCCTTTGCACAGGTTAACACTTTAAATGTTATATCTCCATCTATTATTTTTGAAAATATTTTCACTTATAGTGAGAATCCGCTTGGATTAATAGAATTGAATCGATGTATTATTGTTGTTTTTCTATTTTCTATTTATATAGTTCTATTGAAGTCCTTATAGCCATCCTCACAAATACTAAAGCAGGTAGACAATTAGAGAGTGATTTTAGCACGTACTATATTTTATGACAGATTTTTGAGTTCGCCAGGTACACTTTACTTTGTCCAAATTGCTCAGGAACAATGTTTGATTGCCATTATTGGACGTCTCTTGTACAGGAAGTACCTATAGCCGCCAGTACGCTCTCCTTGTCGATGTTAGCGCTAGAGAGGTACTCGGCCATACGGCCAATGTGCTTATTCACGAGACTGCGGCGACTGATGGCAGGAGTCGTGTGGATCGCCGCAGCACTATCATCAGCCCCACTCTTCGGCGCCAAATGTGACGAGCAACAAATCTACACGTATTTCTTCAGGACATTGCTCTTATTCTCACAACTCGTAATGGTAATTAATAACATCACACATCTTACCGCATGAATGAATTACTTCTTTCGAAGCTACCTTTGATAAAGGTACATTTTATATTTTTAGTGGTCATTAAAATAATGTAACTTAATCCTGGATGAGTAAGAGTTAACTTAGTTATAAGCCCACTCTATAAAAGTGAAGTATATCAGAGTAAACTTTCATTATTTTACGAGTTGTGCACTGACCGTCTTGCTTCCTGAGCTCTTTGTGAAACACTTCACCTGACAGACTGGGTTTACGAACAACTGGTGACGGCATAAAACGTGGGGTGGTGATTGAAAACAACGTCTCGCCCACATCTTGTGTCACGTATTTTATTATTGGCAGTTAATCGAACGTTTTACTATACGTCCAAGCGGTAAAGAGCATTCAAGAAAAAATTATGGAGAATTCAAACCTTTTTAAAGCTTCTTGTGGATGAAAAAACAATATCTTCACGGTAAATGTATTCACTTCAAGAGCTGATTTTTAGAGAGAATGATTTAGAGTCCTTAGGCTAATCGGTTGACTAGTAAATAAAAACACATATGACTAAGGGGCATTGAAGAGCGTATACCGGAATGATTGTGACATTGGCTTCGGAGTACTTTTCAATGGATGGTTGTAAAATGTAGTTCTATTTTTTCTTAAACTTCCATGTCACACAATCGAGTCGACTTTATTCCAGTATACGCTCTTCAGGTGGCCCGTGACCAATTGAGATAATTAGTAAGAATAGTCGAGCTGTCAACAGCTACACCATCGAACCACTGCATGAATAACATCTGAATGAGACTTAGGCAATTTTGTCTACTTTGAGAACACATTTATGACAGTAAGTCACTCAACTCTTGACCTACACAAGCAAAAAAAGATAAAACAACAACAACAACAACAACCACCACAACAACAACAACGGCAACACATAATACAATTTCATATAAAAGTTCTCATAAAATCCCATTACTTGCGTCCAAGTCGGAAAATGTTATTCCTCCGTCCCCCCTCCCTTATCCAAACTACAGCCTGGAAATGATTTCCTCGTCCACACTTTGTGTTTCCAATCATCTTAGAAATTCCTTTCAACTTCTTCGTTCTCCACTAACCTCCTTTACTTTCTACTCCCCACATGCATTTCAGTATGAACCTCATCCCTTTCCTTGTTCATGAGTCGTAGGCGGTATAGACATGTATAGTATAATGGTTGTAAAGAGCACACTGTGTATATAGTCGACCATCATCACGGTCTCCTGGTTCAGACCCTGGTTTCCCCCTTCTCAGAATGAAACAATGTCACTTCTTGTGTATAACTTCGATAAATGATTTTTTCATTTTTTCATCTCAACCATACATAGTTATGCACATGTGATCAATATGGGCGACTGGAATGGAGACTTCTTCAGAACAGAATAATCGAACATGGAAACTCTTATCAACCATCTCACTGCTTCAAACCTCACGCATGTATAGTAAAGTAAAAAATCATCCAAAAATTGGAGTTTAAAATTATTAGGACCTATTTCCATTCATTATTATTATCTTGAATAATATATATTATTATCATCATCATTAATGTTATTCATTATTGGATTTACTCAATTAGATGAGCGTAAGCGAAGATTCCATCACACTCTTATAGGCCTCTTTGCCTGTGTTTTTTTTTTTGAGGTCGCAGGGGTTGACTGATCAACATGGAACTTTTTTTGTAAACGCAAACTTATCCAACTTGAGAACTGTATAGTTTCCGGTATGAATCGGTTCGACCAATTTTTAGACGAGCTTTAGAGAGGATTCAATTTGACATACTGAAAAAAATTGGTGTTCGTTTTTATGTTTTTTTATGTTTTTTTTGTCGGTTCTCCACAGGTCAAACGGCTACAGCTATCAACTTAAAACTTTTTTTTCATTATGGTTCCTCATCTAACTTAGATCTGTATAGTTTTGTGGCATTATCGGGTGGTAACTTTTATTTTTATGAATTTTAGAAATTTCAAAAATACCCGTTAGAATAACACAGCGGAAAAAAGGAAGTATTTTTATTTTCCAAAAAAATGAAATTCTGCGTGAAGTTGAATTACATTTTGATACACATTTCTGGTAATTCTCAGCTTGATCGGGTCAGCCATTTTGAAGAAAAAACATAAAATGTGCTGAATTGGAATTGTTACCACTCGAAGCAGTTTTTACCCATTTTTAACTTAAATGTCACCCAATTGGCGAATGTATACAAAAGTTTTGGCAAAAAAAAATGGCATACTATTACTATCACTCGTCTAAAAACGCATATATAGCGTTTTCCTAGTTAGAAATATCATCTCAAAATTTCTAACAACCCCATAAGATTTGGCTGGGCAAGAAAATTTGAGAAATATAATCTCTTCAAATGAAATGAAATTTTCTGCGAATGTGTATACATAAACTAGGAAAACGCGGGATGCGCGTTGTTAGACGAGCTTAGGGGTATAGAAATCTAGAATGAAAAATAATTTGTCAACCCAATCTACATCTACAGACCTTGGATCACTCCAAACGTTCAAAAACCTTACGAGAATCAGTTATGTCACGGCCTTCCTCTTCATTCATTTCAATCGTTTTGAATTAATTGGTGACACTTGTTGCTATAGATTTAATTGGTTCCCGTAATAGCCTAAATTGATGGGAAAATGCTTTATAAATGCGTTTTCTTCGTTATTTCTCATCCGATTGATGCGAAAAATCTCTCAAAATGTGCTTAATAGTTTCCTTTATATTCGGCGAAAATTTGAGAGGTCTTGAAAAATTTTGATTTTTCAAGTATTTTCCTCCGGGTTATTCTAATGGGGATTTTTGAAATTTCTAAAATTCATAAAAAAAAAAGTTACCACCCGATAATGCCACAAAACTATACAGATCTAAGTTAGATGAGGAACCATGAAGAAAAAAAGTTTGAAGTTGATAGCTGTAGCCGTTTGACCTGTGGAGAACCGACAAAAAAACATACAAAAAAAATAAAATAAAATAAATAAAAACGAACACCAATTTTTTTCAGTATGTCAAATTGAATCCTCGGTAAAGCTCGTCTAATGATACACATTATCACGATTCTGTATCCAATTCGAACCAGCCGTTTTGAAGAAAATGATTAAATTATCTGTTTTTATTCATCAAATATTATTATAGAAATTAAAGCAGATTCAGGTTGCCGAGATTCACTGCTTTCTAGATTCGATATTTGCCCAACAATGAAGTCTTCTTTATATACGTTAAGGTGTGTAGAATACCAGAGTTGATAAAGTAGCAAGGGTTGAACTACTTCGACGACTATTATATTTATACCTAACTAGGAAAACGCCATATATGCTTTGTTAGACGAGCGGATGGTAATAGTATGTCAACTTTTTTGCCAAACTTTTGCCTACATTCGCCAATTGGGTGACATTTGAGTTATAAATGGGTAAAAACTGCTTCGAGTGGTACCAATTTAGCACATTTTATGTTTCTTCTTCAAAATGGCTGACCCGATCAAGCTGAGAATTTCCAGAAATGTGTATCAATTGTAATTCAACTTCACGCAGAATTTCATTTTTTTTTTAAATAAAAATATTTTCTTTTTTTGTCCGCTGTGTTATTCTAATGGGTATTTTTGAAATTTCTAAAATTCGTGAAAATAAAAGTTACCACCCGATAATGCCACAAAACTATACAGATCTGAGTTAAATAGGGAACCATAACTGAAAAAAGTTTGAAGATGATAGCTGTAGCCGTTTGACCTGTGGGGAACCGACAAAAAAATATTAAAACAAAATTTTTAAAATAAATAAACATAAGAACGAACAGCAATTTTTTTCAGTATGTCAAATTGAATCCTCGCTAAAGCTCGTCTAATCATATATCTCGCTCATCTCAAAACGCTTATGTTGCGTTTGGCTAGTATCATTTAATGTTATAAGCCACATGTTTAAGTCAGTAAGGCAAAAATTGTGAACTGCTAACCATTCCGATTTCCTCGGGAGAGGGTTAAAGTAATAATTGATTGAAAGAATAAACAAATGAAAGACAGCGACCCAAATAACCAACACAACCTGATTATTGTCAACATTCCAACCAATGTTATATACTTACGGATCAGCCACAAAAAGCCATCAGGATCAAGTGATCACAATGTTGTGCACATTACCTATACAGACATAACCAAAATCAAAGCAATATTTCGTGGATATATACATACAGAAAACTGAGATGTCCCTTTTTACATATAATGCTGGCCAAATTTTCTGGAGATATAATGTTGAGCAACATTCTGATATAAACGACAAAGTGATGACTCTACTCTATCTCTCTCTCTCTCTCTCTCTCTCTCTCTCTCTCTCTCTCTCTCTCTCTCTCTCTCTCTCTCGCTCTCTCTCTCTTTCTCTCTCTCTCTCTTTCTCTTTCTCTTTCTCTTTCTCCGAGTTCTATGATCTTGAACTTGATAGATGCTCATACACCAATAATAAAAAAGCGTTTTTCAAATAAATCTGTCCTATGGCTAACACCAGCTGTAACTTCAAATGTGAAATTGAGAAACACAGCATACAGAAAGCTGTATCTTTGAATTCAGAAAAAAACTGGGCTGAATACAAGAAACTGAGAAGCCGGTCAACAAATGTCTCCTAAAAGGCCAAGCAGGCTCATTTTGATAAACTGTATAATCTTCCTATTTCGGACATGTGGAAATTTCTCAAACAGAGTCATATCTCGTCTACCATTAAAAATAACTCCTAACCAATAAGCTTTGACAACCCGAACGCAATGAACGATTATTTTGTGGAAGTTGGAAGCAATCCCACACTGTTGTCAAATGTACAGGCACAAATAAAAGAACTTGACAAGCTCCAATGCGAAGAAAAATGTTATCTAGAGACGGTATATAAAAAAAAATTTTTTTAAATGTCGTGAAATATCTCAGTTCAAGAGCCACGGACACGGATTGTATCAACCTGAAGGTCTTAAATTCAGTACTTCCTTACTGTTTTCCAGTCATCACAGATATCATACATTCTCTCATCAACATTTCCTTCACCTTGAAAATCAGCTACTATCCACCCTCTGCCTAAACTAAATTATCTGTTGAATTTCTCCGACTAACGACCCATCAGCACACTCCATACGATGTCGAGAATCATGAAAAAATAATACATCTAAAGACTATGGGCTGGCTTACATAAATGAGAATCAGCTCATTCTTCCAAAACAATCTGGTTTCAGACCGCCTTCAACAGTGGAACATCGTTACTGGACATGTCCGAAAGCATACTAAACAGCATGACAAATAGAAGATCATCGTTTCTTGCTTCACTCGACTTTTCTAAGGCCTTCGACTCTAGTTACCACCAACTACTTATTAGTAAACTCCAAACACTAGGTTTTTCTCCATCTATCCAGAACTTCCTCATGAGCTACCTAGACTCCTGCAAGACACAGCACGTACAACTTCGAATAAACGGGGAAAAACGATTCTCTACATTTCTTCCCATCCCAAACGACGTTCCACAAGGTTCTATACTTGGCCCCCTCCTCTTCAACCTTCATATAAATGTTATTCCTCAAGCTATAAAAGCACTGAGCACAGTAGAATAAATCAATACGCTGATGACATTCAACTCTTCATTTCATGTCTTAATCACTTTTACACTCTTGCATTCAAAATCTAAATTCTGACCCAATTTTTTGATTGACTGAATTTTTTGATCCAGATCAATCCAACTTTGGTCTGAAACGGCTTTCTTCTCATTCCCACTGAGTCATTAGTTTCTCTCCCACTTGGAAGTGAAAGATGAATTAGCCTGTATGAAGAATGCCCTCTCAAAGTGAAATATTAGTGGTCTAATTGAATATGAAATGGTCTACATATGTTACGAAGTATTTTGATAAAACAAATGGAATTATATGGTATCTTTATCAATATAAGAAGATTCTTCCTTCAAAAACGAAAGTGTCTCTCGTTGTGTCATTATTCTTTTCTACCTCCGATTTTTGTGACCATGTGTACAGTGGATTTGATAAAAAGTATTGAACGACATATACAAAAAGTTCAATATCTCGTGAGTTAGATTTGTTTTGAACGTACCCTTCAAACAACAAGTTTCGCCCAAACTCATCAAACTTGGATAATTAAACATGTATAATAGCCGAAATTCCAGTACAGCAGTGTTTATATATGAAATAATCAAAAACAAGTCTCCAGAATATTTGTACAACAGAATCACTTCCACGTCACAGCTTCGTGATCACAATGTACGTCAAAACGTCAGATTGATTTATCAACATCACACTTTCAAATCTTCATTCCCATTCTCAATTAATGGCCCAAGAAGACGTAACGAACCACCAATGTTATTAAAGTCAGTAAAATCTTTAGGACTATTTAAATCGTCATATACAAAACAACTTCTGGTGAAGTTGAATCCACAGATAATTTTAAAAAATCATGTTTGAGTTATAATCTGTTAACTCTTTCTCTTCTATATCCTCTCTCAGTTGTGAAATTACAGTTCATTTTTTTCAAATCCTATTCGTATTCGTATTCTATAAATAAGGTTAGATGGAAGAGCAGATGCTCATATATCTGAACACGGGCGCTGATAACCACGTCGTTGAGCACCCTTAAACATCACCAATCAATCAATATAATATGAACCTCGCCGCTTTATTTGTGTTAAATAATTGTCCTATTGTTGAATTCTAATGTCAATTGTAATTTCTGTGATTTTATGTTACCCACTGTACTGCACAAAAATGAATGGAGTCATTCATTTAATGAAAATAATAGAACCCTGAAACTTGATTCTAACGAATGGTGACGATATTTATTTGCCGATTTCTAAGGAAAACTTATCTAAAAAAGCCTGAACTCCAAATAATGAATTCATTTGTCGTTCAGGATCCAGCCCTTTTTCTGAATTTGTCTAATACATTACTCGATTCTGTTTATGTGTTTACAAAACCGGTAATCCTACACCATGACTCATGGTCTCTAGAAGACAAAAATATTGATCATATTCTTCGCAATTGAGTTGATCGTTTCTAGTTTACTCTCAAATTGGAGAAATAAAAATATTGTCATCATTCATTAAAATCTAGTTTCAGGTTTGTGATGTCGTAAGCTTATCTGAAGAAATAGTAGCTCTGAATCTGTATGAAGCATGCGCATTCGTCTGCCCTAATGCAACACACTACACTCATTGCAGGTATACTTGTTGCCATGCGTTACACTAGCTGTGTGCCACGTGACTGTTAGCTACAAGCTGTGTGACATCTCGTTGTCTGCCGCGGCTGCGCGTGGGGAAGTCCCACTACCATTGCCCTTATTGCGTCATCCCAAGCACGTCATCATCGTTGCATCTGTTGCACACGACGGTCCTTCGAAGATGGTACGTATTATGTGTTTATCATTCAAATTGTGTTTGAGATGACCATTATGTGATATTAGTGTATCGTTAACTTTCAGCCAATAAAGGATCTGGAATTATAAAATAAATGCAATAAAGTTATCCTTAATGAATATCACATGAAATGCATTTTAAAGTTAAGAATATTTGTGAATTGATCGTATAATATGCAACAAACTATTTACTGAGCTATCTTGGTTATAGGCCAACTTATTAAAAGTGCAGTATATCAATGTGCACTCATTATTATTTTACGACTCATGTACTAACCGTCGTTCGTGTACAAGATGTTCCGATAAAGACGCCATAGGTCTATTTGTAATATTCTTTTTTCTCTTGAACTCTTTGTGAAACAGTACCTGACAGACTGGGTTCTTTCGAACCACTATTGACTTCATAAAACGTGGTGTGGTAATTAAGAACAGCGTTTCGCCCATATCTTGTGTTACACATTTTATTAATGCCAGATTATCGAACGTTTTATTATACGTCTAAGCGAATAGATATGGTGAATTTGATATATATTTTCATTACCATAATTTGCAGTTAAAATGCAGCTAATTAAGAAGAAACTGTGTGCTTGATGAAATAATAAATTCGACTATATCGCCATCTGGGATCTGTAATCTGTACCAAACAACGCGCACGCGCTAAGATACTGGCGGCCTTGTCTGTTGTCACAAGGTTAAATAATGATTACCATGTTTTATTCTCAATTATAAAACAGTGAATACCTTGCATAGTGACATCTTGTTTTTGATGGAAGAATAGGTATAAAAATAGTAAAATACTGAGCATCAGTAGTATAGAACTGATCGTAATTGAGTATTTAAAATTCTAATTGTAACGGATCAAAATTAATGATGGGTTGAAAATATATGTGAAGAGTTCACAATCATGGTTTTATAATATCTGTATAATCCATCCATGCTATTTGAGTCAAGTGAATGGGTAAATAATTTAACGACCTTATAAACTGGTGAAACTAGTGTCGCTAGATGACCCCTGGATGTTCGAAAAGGCGTATTGTATCTTTGTTTTATCAGGTACCTTACGGTGACGAGGGCTCGTCAGGTGATGACTCCAAGATCAAAGCAGACTTGTTGA
>OZ023326.1:42598647-42606147 GCA_964007535.1 Brachyptera risi
TTCCCTCTGGGTTATGCTTAGGGAGATTTTCCAAACACTCCGATTTTTCCGGAAAAACCGTTCAATCAATTTTTCTGAAAAGCAATCCCAATCTATTCTCGTGTGACAAAAATATGTAGCCTATAAACAGTTTCAAGTTGATCGTTTTCTTCTCCTGACCTGTATGTGACGTATGAAATTCCAAAAAAAAATAAGCCCAATTTTGTTCGGTACATGAAACGGAAATCTTCGCGACGCTCATCTAGGCAGTCTTTCGACAGCCTAATAATCAAGAAGGCACTGACTTTTTTATAATCAACAGACTGAAAAAGTGTCATTGGTCAATGCTTTCTTGTGAATAATTGTCTATTGTTGAATGTAATGGCAGATACTGATTATAACACGTGGCAGGAGAGAATTGAATCGAGGTGTCAAGAGTCGATTTATCATTCTGTATCAAATTCCTGCCCAGAATATAATGCGTGGATCAAACTATAATATTATACTATGAATGTTGAGTGTTGAAATACAAATATATTTTGTTGTAAAACTTGATATGTTACGTGTTATTAATAGAAATACTATTATATATATATATATATATATATATATATATATATATATATATATATATATATATATGTATATATATATATATATATATATATATATATATATGAATATATATATATATATATATATATATATATATATATATGAATATATATATATATATATATATATATATATATATATATATATATATATATATAAGTATATATATATATATATATATATATATATATATATATACATATAAGATTTATATATATATATATGGATATTGATATAGGTCCATAGGTCTATATATTGTTCGATGTGTTCATATAGAAACGTTATTTGTGGTCTATAGTCACTACATGCATATACAGTGTATTCCTAACTGCATGAAAAATCTTATAATAAATTGATGAAAAATTATTCTATGTAATTATTAGAGCAACTTATTCATCAAACTTGAACGCTCGGTCACTATTTTGGTTTTTTTTTCCCCAGGAGAATTACCATACACCTCACTCTGTGTGTCACTCTCTCTTTCTTTCATAATAAAGACTGTTATTCTTACATTATTACATTACATTATTACATTATTTCATTACATTATTCATTATTATTACATTATTGTTATTGTTACTTGTTATTCTTTTGTTCTTATTGTTGTTTTGTTATTCTGTTTTCTGTTTGTTGTTGTGTGTTGACAGACTGTTCTGCTTGCATCAACAACCTTCCTGTGCTCTTCAAAATAGTACATCGTTCTCATTCCTAATCACAGGCCCAGACTCAGGAATGCAGCACCCCATAGGCTGAACATAATTTAGCGCCCCTATACTTATTTTTAAAATGTGTGTAAGACTAGTGTCATAGACTTACTAATAATTAACGTCATATTTACACGACAGGGTGCGACTCACCTGGGGTGAAATACCAGGGCGCTCAGTATTTCGGTATATCCAATAGAGGGGTGGGGGGGAGACATTTTTAAAATAGTATGTTCTTACATTATATTGTGCAAGTTTTAGATATGGTAAGTATTGTTGTAGTGTTAATGAGAATAATAATGAGAATCCACTTTCAATCGTTCCATTTTTACCAATGTTGTTACTCTGAGTTGCATTTTTCTCGATACTGTTTCATATTACTCAAAACCAAAAATGAGAGACCTGAAATCGTCCGCAATCGTCCGGGGGCTCTTGCGGAGCCTCAGCCTTAGAGGCTTCAGCCTTACCAGCCTGAGCGTAAATCCGGGCCTGCAAAATCATGTCCTTCTCTTTGGTGAGCGTCATTACAATATTTCGCCGCCAGTTTAACTGAAGTGCAGTCGGGCTTGCGTTCGAGTCCAACATAAAGTGGATTTCACATGACGCGGATTGTGTGCAAATCCTCGTCCGCAAAAGTTTCCGGATCGGCTATATTGGAATATTAGCCAATCACGGTATAGACTGTGGACAGTTGGACAACTTCTACGCTCATTAGTCTCCCCCCCACAAAAAAATGGCCACTGGTACGATTCATAAGCAAACAGTATTTATTCATTTGTATATAAAATGTTCAGAATATTACGGTTATATCACTCCTTCATTCATACAATATGCACATACTGCTTCTTCTTCAAATGTATTTTGCAGCCTTCCAAATACGCAGCTCAAATCTTTCTTTGTGCTCAAACTCAACTTCACCAACAAGGTATTCATGTAACTAGAGCTCATCAAACTAATGAAACTCCTTAACATAAATTTGATGATGTCGCTGCAGTCTGCACTTATGTCTGGATGACTTTTCTGTGACGCTCTGCGACGTCCACGATGATCAAGAAAACAGATGAAGATAAATACCACTCATCGAACGATTATAATCAACATATATGTGATCATATTCTGATTTCTGTCGTTATTAGGGGCCTATATAGTTTTTTAACAGTATTTTTTAACAGAAGACTTTGAATCCAGAGGAAATGATTCTAATGTATCCATTTTGAAAGTGTTGAAGAGTCTTTGTTTCTATGAAGTGAAGTTTATCATTTGTGCCGCTCGAAAGTTATGATAAAAATACTGATAATTTGCTAATTCGACTCGATTGCGTTCTCAATTGACCACTTTCGTTTTCTCGCCCATTGACGTCACAAAACATAACATTCAATTGAGCGGGCTGTGTATTGAGGGAGATTTTCGAAATCTACAATCAGGGTAGGCCTATTTCAAGTAGCATAAATTCAGCTGGATTTACACACAGGCTGGCAACGCTCTTCACTTTCAGGTCTATCATTCTTCTGTTTTAAATTAAATGAGATCGTTTCAAAAAAATACAATACAAAGTAACAGCAATGGTAGAAATAAAACCGTGAGTATTAAAAATTAATTCTCAATATTATTCTCATTTTCATTCTCACTAACACTACAGCAACATCGACCAATATCTAAAACTTACATAATTTAATATACCGGTATAGGAACAGATTTTTTACATATGTTAGCTATGCTTGTTTACTACTTGTGATACTTAATTTTAAATTATTCATAGTGGGTAATTGTCGGTACCTCATTTGAAGCAATTTATAACAAATTGTTTTTCGCCGTGATGTAATATAGCGGTCAAGATGGTAGCCTGGGAATCTCATGCTTGAGTGTTCGATTACCACTACTTTTATACAAAGGAAGTAGACTATTTATATTAATTTTCATTCATGTTGGGTTTAACGAAGCACTGTACTGATGACTTCGATCTATTGGCGTCGTAATATGGAGTTTCGAGTATTGAGTTTCAAGTATTGAGTTATGGCTAGTCATTTTTTTATAGAGGCAAACTTATATCATATGCGTTGTAAGATGAGCGAAATATCTATACAAAGTATAACCTAAAGTCTGAACTATCCTAGACTCGTATAAAATAAAGTTGACTCAGCAACCGTCGGGTCTAGAAAGCCGTGAATATTGGCAACATGATTCTGCCATTATTTCTATCTATATATTGATGAATAAAAAACAATAATTATATCATTTTCTTCAAAACGCCTGGGCCGATTGGAATAGAAATGTGTAATAACGTGTCTTCTATGTGATACATTCTATATTCTATGTGTTTGGATTCAGTGAATATTTGAATATTTTTGGAGAGATTTTATTTTTCAAATTTTCCCGCCATGCTGAAACTTATGGTGGTTTTAGAAACTTTGTGATGATGTTTCTCAAAAGTTACCCAACAACCGGTTAGGCCCACAAACTATACTGTTCCACGTCGAAAATAAGTCTGCATATCCAGAAAAAGTTTCATGTTGATCAGTCAAACCGTGCGACCTGTGCAGTGCTTACAAACTGATACACACAAAAAAATACAAAAATACACAGATAAAGCTCGGTAAGAGTAGGATAGAAGTATTTGCTAACGCTCATCCAATTAGACCACGGAAACGAAATTAATACAATATCTTTTAATATTCACTTACCACCGTCTTATCAAAGCATCATCATCCCTCTACCGCCACTCGCCCCTCCACATCAATGGTAGGAATAGAAGGGGTTGTCAACGCTAGTAGGGACATCGTTCTTCGACACAGTGAACCATAATGCAAGTTTCGTCTGCTCAGCCGATCAACTGGAGTAATTAGAATTGCCAACGGCAGATGTCAGCACTCCCATCCTACGCTCGGCATCAAATCACAAACAGCCAACACTTTCGACCAATAGGCGTGTTTCCCGCCAACAAGTGGAGTCAGCATTCCAACAGTGACATCTCGTTTGGACGTCTTATGAATAACAATTAACAGGTGTTTTCTTGCATTACTATACAAAGATGGATAACTTCCTCTACACATATATTAAGATACTTGACCGAGATCAGTCTCATAGTATCAGAGTTCAATATATTTTTTCCTTCTCTATTATCATGTCAAAAAACCACTTCTTCAATGAAACGATGAAAAACGTAATAGCAAAGACAAAAAATATACTTATCTACAGTCAATGGTGTTTTTACCATTGACCGTGAGGTTTTTAATTTTGTACATGTTAAAAAGTATATTGCTAATAAACTATTGCTAATAAAGTTGACTTCAGAATATGAAATATAAGAATATAGGTATATCGTAAGATGACTATAATCTAAGGTGAAATGTACTCGAAATCTATTATACGTACACACATCGATTTTGAAACTATATCAAGTCAATTGACAATTTACTCACTTCCTCAGTTATATCAGGTATAGTTTTGGAGATCCAATTGATGTATAGATGTATGTTGATTATTCTAATGATATGCAGATCCAATTACCATGGTTTACCTGTTGCTGTTGGTCTTTTCAATGCATACAATTTTGGGTTATGGCGGAAGTTTTAACTCGGCCATAAGTTGGATTATAGCTATATAAGATAGCCATACGGTAAATATATATATATATATATATATATATATACATATATATATATTTATATATATATATATATATATATATATATATATATATATATATATATATATATATGTATATATATATATTTATATATATCTATTTTTTGTATATAGGCCTATATATATATATATATATATATATATGTATATATATATATATATATATATATATATATATATATATATATATATATATATATATATATATATATATATATATATATATATATATATATATATATATATGAGACGGTAATCCAAGGTGATAATTGTTCTGGAAAAAATGCATTTCAGTTTGAATTTTTTTTCTTCTCAATGGCCAAACCGATTTATGTGGAACATTAGCATAATATTTATCATTCTTGAGCTTGAATTCCGTGAAAATTCGAATTCATTCGAAAAAACAGTTTTCCTGAGAAGTGGTTCAATCAATCACAAATTGTTTCGTGTTCTATCGAGTATCAAGTTAGATGATGCTAAGTTTCATCATACAATTGGTGTTTCCGTTTGACCTCCCGAGCGCGAGGTATCACCACAAAACAAACAATAAAAAATGTATTCTCAAGTATGCCTACGGCAAAATTGAGTCTTATCGTTAACACTCGTCCAATAATATTTTGAATAGAGTTTATGAAAAATTGAAACCAGCAGAATTCGTGTCACATTCTACAGGTTTATACATTTAATATGCAAAATATGATAATTTAATTATTCATTATTATGCTTGTTTTGTGTGACACGATAGATAATCCATGATGTAGTGACGTCCAACCTATTTTATCATAATATAAAGAAGGTGCTACAACTTACATACTGATAACATGGGAGGCATTTGTGGTTTCTTGCGCTCAGCTCTGAGTCAAAGGTCCCGATTGACTGTCACGATTTAGCGGATTCCCTTGTAACCTAGATGTAGATAAGAATGGCTACGGTTCCGGGGGCATTGTTGAACTCACAAAATCTATCATTTTCGAGAAAAAACTAATGCAACTGCTAACATAATAATTCCACTAAGCCGAGTATAGCATTGTTGAGTATTGTTGTTTTATATAGTTCGAAATAAGAACGACAGTTGCGCTACAGGCAATCGGGACCCTGGACTCGGCAACTGACCCCGGAAATATTTCACTTTCAAACACTGATTCGAAGCACCTTCTTTATATTATGATAAAATAGAAATTGATATCACTACATCGTGGATTAGCTAAACTATACTTGTATTCACAAAAGAAGGTCGAGAAATAATAAAGAATAAGGCCGTCTACATCTTGAATAATTGTAAAATCATCAGTTATATCACAATCACATGGAACACATATAGCACATGGAACACATATAGCACATGGAACAATGAAGATATAACGATTTGAAAGATCCAGTAGGGTACGAGTTACGTATCTTATCGCACAAACCTTGTCCTGAAAAATCAGAATGACCCGAAGATTCTACAGCTGTACAAATTTGATAGTGAGATTTGTGTGTGTTTCGTTGGAGAAGGACATTCTTCTCTATTGTATACAAGTCCCCCACAAAAAATAAAAGCTTTTGAAAAGGGAAGCCAAACCCTTGCTATTTGAACAAACTGGTATATTAAAGCAGGGATGTGAATAGTTTTGGCCAACTCTCTGAGAGACGGAAAATGTTTATGTGTTGATATATATGAGGTATTTAATGCAAACGTTCGGTCATATATTAACTGGAGTTAATAGCTTTTGAATTATTGTGAAATAAAATTGTGTGTGCATTTTCACGACACTTACGGAGATTTGTAACACTATACACGCTGATTCTATTGTAATCAATATTACCAATCAGTCACAATAATTCAAGTGAACTGTCTGTGATAAATAGAACGCCTGAGATATGTAGTAAATGATACAATAATAATTTGAAGTTTACATTTTCTTTTGTATTTTGACGATTAAATAATTTGAGGCTTTCGTTTTCACAGCTTCAAGGGTGAATCATTATCATATTGTTTAAATTAGAATGCTTTGAGAAAGCACTAGCTTTCCTTTTCGTTTCCGTTAGTACTCTTCTGGTTTATCTATTGGTACGCGTTGTACAACTTGGAGGGCCAACTTCACGAACGCCCACATGTGACCAATTTTAAAATTCCCAGCGGCAATCGTTAGTGCTTCGTTAGAACTGGTCAGTACCATAATTTTCCATAGTACCATTAGTTTTGCTTGGACATTTTCAGATTGGACACATGTGAGAGGCTGGCTTGACGTCATCACCTCACTTGTACAACGCGTTATAAACCTGGCGAAACCTGATGAGTATACCAACAATTTTTCCACGGTATAACGGCTACGAAGAAAGCACTCGCGGATGGTAGAATAATATTGTAATATTCTGCTTTGTGAGGAGCCAACTTCAAGAACGTCTAGAAGGCATTTGCTATGTATAATAAATAATATGAATAAAATGACGAGAGTCAGACTAAAATTGTGTAACTTCCGGTTAAAAATCACAAACACAAACAATCATTTTGAAATATTGATACGAACAAATTGTTGAAATTTCAGCAAAAATGATTGAAAAGAATAATTAA
>OZ023326.1:42608647-42658647 GCA_964007535.1 Brachyptera risi
ATATATTAATATAACCACAGCTAGCTCATGTTTTATCAACTGTTTTTGTCTTATTCACGACCAGATAAATCTTCATTTAAAAGATAGCAACCAAGAATTCGATGCGAACTTGCCAATAATTATTGTCAATATAAAGCTCGTGAATCTTGTCCTCCACAATGTTTATGATGTCGCATTACAGTTGGTCTACTGGCATCCACGGACGAAGTAAGCGTTGGTGTTGTGGGATATGGAAACGGCCGCATCGGTACCCTCGTCTTTCGTGGACAGTAGTATATCTCAATTCTTACAATACTTGTCATGATTGGTTTAACGATGTCTTGCCCTGTGATTGCTGTATGGCTCTGATCTGCGTGTAGGTCAAGATCACTGATAGGTCAGAGGTCAAGGGCAGGACCATTATTTGGCAATTGGCTTCGATTCAGGGTTGGGTTCTAAAAATAAAACATTTGGCATTATCAATTAGAATCTCGAGGGGCTCGTCTCTTGTATCTCTTGTCTCAAGACGACATTAAACCAAATTAACCAATGTCATACAGTCACACGCAATCATCGCACGTTCATTTCAAAACATGTTCAATCAAGCATGCCAAGACTGAACACGGTCCTCTCAAATAGTAAACACTTGACTGCATATATGAGCTCATGAATAAAATGGTTTATTTTTCAACTCTACAATGAGCGGTAAATTGAACAAAAACATTCAAAAATGAGCTTCGAAATTTGAGAAAAAAAAAATAAAAATGATCCTGATTGATGAATAATAATTGAGAATCATTTTCAGATGAACACAGCGTGGATTCCACTTCACATACCAGAAGGAAATCGGGTTTATTTATTTTTATCGTATGTGACATGAAAAAATGAAAAAATAACCAAGCACGCGACTTGTAACTTCTACAAGACATTGGTGATATATCAGAAAATTTTGGCATTTCTCTCAAGCAAAATCAGTTGGACACTTTCTCGGAAAATATCATTGAATATTTTAAAAGCTGCTTAAGGATAGTGTTGAGTGAAATGTTGAATTTTCCAATACAGTCCAGCTGAACGAAATGTTTCCAGAATGTTACTATTGTTCTTATTCGTGTTTTTTTTATATAGTATGAAGTTTGGTTTGGTAGTTTTTAAGCGCAACAAGCGCAATAAGTTTCCGCCCTCCGTAGCTCAGTCAGCTTTAAGGTACCGCTTTCGAAACTTTCGAAAGTCTCGTTTTAAGATCGAATCTCACATAGGCTTTTATCTATTCGTTCATCCACCTATCACGATTCCATAGTTTTATTAACACACCAGCTCATTAGTATACCACCGAGCTAGCTGTTAGTAGAGTCGAAAAGTACCAATAAAAATGAATATGAATGAATTAACAAGTCGAGTTGTATAATAAGGAAGGAAGACAATGACTGGACTTGACATTTTCAAAAGCAAGGTGTGTTAGTAATTCTTATAAATAGCTCACTCATTTTACAATCCGAATATGCTGCATCTTCCTGTTTAGTTTAAAGTGGAAAGTGGAAACAATATTATTCAAGTCTCATATAAATATGAAGTTTTCAATATCAATGCAATATCAAAAATCTTTACAGTGAATTTGTATGTATAGTTGGATATTTTAAATGCTATACTCAACAGAAAAAGTTATTGCAATTGAAATCATTTGAAATCTAATTCATCAGGATAACTCTGTGATGTCAATATTGTGCCTTTTTACTTCTGTTACTCGTTGGATTCACAAGAAACGTTCAGAGAAGAAGTGCCAAGAAAGATTTGATTAAATGATTTTTGTTTTGTTTTATATAATTTGTACTGAAAGTTATTGGAAAGGCTTGTAGAATGAACTGATCTCAGAGAGATAAAAATCTCTGCAATGAGAGAATATATAACAAAAATACTTCTGCCGATCGCGATTCAGGACAAGTCCCCGGTGATGGTGGTCGAAACCATTCAATATCCATTTTCATGAACTTCGTAAGAAAACATTATGAACATCGATAATATTTTAAGTGGAAATTAGCAAATGCAAATATTAATTTCAACAATATTTGATCAAACCTATAACAATTTGGACGGAGCATTTAGAAACAACATGGATATAAATTCTTATAGAGTATATCCATTATAATTATATACTCTCTTTTATTAGAATAAAAATTTGCACATGTCAACATTTTTATAGCTCAAAATAGGATGAAATTATTATTGAAAAATCAATGTATCTGTATAAGAGTTTGTAAAAAAAAACTATCAACATCGAAAACTTGACACGATTATTGTTCCTCAATATTAAGTCACAGAATGACGACGCAGACACGTTTGGAAAGTTCCACAAGAACTGTCTTGAACCAACCCAAATGATAATATGACGGTGAGCAATTCGACCATTCAATCACAGTAATCTCACAGTTTCAAATTGTTAATCATCTTCTTTTTCTTCGTACTTCATTGCCTTCTCCTACCCAAAACAGCCAACGCTTGCCTTCTTTTATTTCATACTTTTAAATTTTGTCCATGTTTTCAACATTATTTCATCTTTTAATTTCATTTTTCCTCAGTTATTATAGGCATTCTTCATAGTGTGGTTATTACATTCATATGATCATTCAAATTTATTAGCATTCTTCTTAATATTCATTTTGGAAATTAAACAAGAATATTTGAAGATAATGCATCACATAATGTAATATTGATCACGTTTGTCGTTGTCACCCAAGAGAAGGAGGGTGGTCGGTGATTTCTATCACAAATTCCCCGTGTTAGATAAGCGCGTTATCCTATATGTGTTATGCCTGCAGTTAGCCGTTGATAATATCAAAACACGCCTGTTAAAGAAGACCAGGGATTGGTTGATTAATAACACTCTCTCTTTCACGCCCATGAACTTAACCTTACTATTATAGTAACCAAGCAACCCGATTGCCTGTTCCTCTCATATCTCTTATCTCTAACGATCGGAAGTTCTGTAATTCCGATCAAATGACTGATAACCGATGGTGAAGCTACTTGTAATTAATATACTTTTTATCCCAGTATATATATATATATATATATATATATATATATATATATATATATATATATATATATATATATATATATATATATATATTTAATTTGAAAATTATAAATATTATACATATTAAATTAAATAATTCAGATATTCACATAATTATGTTATATGATATAGTTTTAACCATTCTTTGAAGTGGTAAGTTCTTGTGGTTCCTCGTTTAAACGATTCTATTTTGGCATGCTCCTGAAACAAATGGTCCTGAACAATGACGTTGAATAAAGTTCGACTATGTTCAATGAACATGTTCAAAAGTAGTTCACTTAGGTTTTCGGTATTAATGAAAAAAAAAGATGATATGAGATGTCAAACTGAGAAGTTCTATAAAGTGTCCCGAGTCGAATGGGTAGATGACCTGAGCCTGCATATAAGTGAGCCGCATGTTGAAATAGAAATGGCAAGAAAGTTTTGTGAAAATTGGGTGCTTGACTCTCCAATTTAGAAAAAGAGAATATACGAAAACAATCAAAAACTGCTTTTTCAAACCAAAAAATGTATGAATAAGTAAAGGCCAAGAATGATCGGATAAAACTTAAAAACTGGTCCGTCTTGTCATTTGCGGATAGATACTATGTATGTTAACCTTCTTGAAATTGATTGTCCACTGAAATTGAAGCCAACACATTTTACCTTCACCAAACGTAACCGAAGCAACAAACAGTATGATTATATGAGAGTTGGCACAAATGAAAAGTGAACAAATTAAGGAACAAGGAACATGGAAGGAACATTCAGTTATGAAAAAACTGAAACTCTTGGAAAAAGAAATGAGATAAATGACTGAAATAAGAAGGCAGTAAGACGGCAAATCAGCCGAAACCAAACGATTGATTATAAGAAATTGGAGTCCCAAGTGAATTTGTAACAAAATACCAGTATCGTATGGCTACAAATTTCCAACTGAAAACAGAAGTCAATAGTAGATGTATGCCTATAGTTGAAAAACATTCTAGGCGTGGTGTTGTAGACTCTACATGTAATAATTTTTGAAATATATTTTTCCTCGATATTTTATTCTGTGTTCTCTTGAGGTTGTTGAAAAAACTCATATATATATATATATATATATATATATATATATATATATATATATATATATATATATATATGTAATGTATGTATTATTTATGGTAAAATAAAGACGTGGTACGAAATAATAATGATTATTATTTATTAAACTGCTGCTCAACGTTTCTACTGCAATGTAACAGTCTTTATCAAGAGCGTATTTTTTGATATTACATGTTCACATTTTGGAAGTGAAAAATAATATGAATAGAAAAACAACAATGATAGTGCATATGCACTTGATAGAAAAATATAAAACTGTTAAATTGATATAAAGAAGGCTTCTTCCACCGCTGAGTGGATCTCCCGATGAGAACGTGAAAAATCAGGGTATTTTCATAATCTTTCTTTAGAACGAAGGTTGTATGCACTAGAAGGTTCACCAACTGCATCTATTGGAGTCATGTCCCTACTATCAATTCGACGACCGTTTGTTTTTAAACGTTCCATGGCTGTTGACCAACTCGCTGATATAATATAGCCACCGTCATCACCATTGAAATTGAATGGATTTTTAGATATTTCAATTGCTTCGCTTATAGCTCTGGGCCACCTCTTTTCTTGTCTGTCCAATACTTTAGTGTTATCATAGAGAATGTTATGCTTTTCCTCAACAGCGTGCTTCGCAATTGCCGACAATCTGTAACTTTTGCATCGTTGGTGATACTTATGCTGTTTTAATCTAGCTGATACAGGTTTCATAGTTTGCCCAATATATACGAGTCCACATTCACAAGGGACCTCGTACACCCCACACGACTCCAGAGGTACCTTGTCTTTGACCGAACGAAAGGCGCTAAACAGTTGATTATCCGGTGTGAAAATTGTATTTATATTATGCTTCATCAACATTCTTCCTATCTTGTCGGTTATGCCACTCGCATAGGGCAGAAAAGCTGACGTTGTGTACTCTATTTTAGCTGGTTTAGTATTACTTTTCATGTTCATAGCTCTAGTAATTACTGAACTCGAATAACCATTATTTACGAAAATATTTCTTAAATTTGTCAGTTCAGCCGAGATGTGATCTTTGTCGGAAAGCTTTTTTGATCTTCTAACTAGAAAGTTCAAAACAGAAGTTTTTTGTAATGGATGATGATGTGACTGTGCATTCAGATATCTATTAGTATGCGTATCTTTTCTAAAAACCGTATGGCCTAACGTATCATCACTGTTGTGAATCAGTAACACGTCTAAAAATGGTAATTTTCTATTGCAGTCTTCAATTTCCATTGTGAACTGAATTTTAGGATTGATGCTGTTCATATGATTTAGAAATTCTCCTAGTTTATGTTCACCATGCTCCCACACGAGAAAACAATCGTGTGGGAGCATGGTGAACATAAACTAGGAGAATTTCTAAATCATATGAACAGCATCAATCCTAAAATTCAGTTCACAATGGAAATTGAAGACTGCAATAGAAAATTACCATTTTTAGACGTGTTACTGATTCACAACAGTGATGATACGTTAGGCCATACGGTTTTTAGAAAAGATACGCATACTAATAGATATCTGAATGCACAGTCACATCATCATCCATTACAAAAAACTTCTGTTTTGAACTCTCTAGTTAGAAGATCAAAAAAGCTTTCCGACAAAGATCACATCTCGGCTGAACTGACAAATTTAAGAAATATTTTCGTAAATAATGGTTATTCGAGTTCAGTAATTACTAGAGCTATGAACATGAAAAGTAATACTAAACCAGCTAAAATAGAGTACACAACGTCAGCTTTTCTGCCCTATGCGAGTGGCATAACCGACAAGATAGGAAGAATGTTGATGAAGCATAATATAAATACAATTTTCACACCGGATAATCAACTGTTTAGCGCCTTTCGTTCGGTCAAAGACAAGGTACCTCTGGAGTCGTGTGGGGTGTACGAGGTCCCTTGTGAATGTGGACTCGTATATATTGGGCAAACTATGAAACCTGTATCAGCTAGATTAAAACAGCATAAGTATCACCAACGATGCAAAAGTTACAGATTGTCGGCAATTGCGAAGCACGCTGTTGAGGAAAAGCATAACATTCTCTATGATAACACTAAAGTATTGGACAGACAAGAAAAGAGGTGGCCCAGAGCTATAAGCGAAGCAATTGAAATATCTAAAAATCCATTCAATTTCAATGGTGATGACGGTGGCTATATTATATCAGCGAGTTGGTCAACAGCCATGGAACGTTTAAAAACAAACGGTCGTCGAATTGATAGTAGGGACATGACTCCAATAGATGCAGTTGGTGAACCTTCTAGTGCATACAACCTTCGTTCTAAAGAAAGATTATGAAAATACCCTGATTTTTCACGTTCTCATCGGGAGATCCACTCAGCGGTGGAAGAAGCCTTCTTTATATCAATTTAACAGTTTTATATTTTTCTATCAAGTGCATATGCACTATCATTGTTGTTTTTCTATTCATATTATTTTTCACTTCCAAAATGTGAACATGTAATATCAAAAAATACGCTCTTGATAAAGACTGTTACATTGCAGTAGAAACGTTGAGCAGCAGTTTAATAAATAATAATCATTATTATTTCGTACCACGTCTTTATTTTACCATAAATAATACATACATTACATATTATGAGTCGTGAAAGTTTTAAATATTCTATATATATATATATATATATATATATATATATATATATTGAAGTCAATAGCTGAATCTCCTCTTTAATAGACGGCTTATAAACGGCTTCTTTTAGAATTGTGTAATATTGATCCTGGCTTAACTGACAGCAATCATGGCGTCACAGCTTATATCTGTATTTGTGTTGTTCTTGTTGTCCCACTCTTAACGTATTAGATCAACCGATCAAGGTCAGATCACTTCAACTATCGTACAAGTCGAGTGGATCCAAGTCAATAAACAATTAACAAAGTTTTAAGCACACAGGTGTTAATTAAAGAAACTCTCTCGTTTTATTAAATACATGTTGGACATGTTGTCATGTTATGACATGTGATACATTGAGACTACTGTTTGTCTTCTCTATCCTGTTAGCAAGCATTTATAAAAAAATGTGCATGTAGGCCCTACGTTAAAAAGCTGATACTGCACTATTCTGAGATTAATTGAAACTAAAATAAAACGTGACTCTAACCGTAACTACCCAACCGATCATATTTTATTTTTTTCCATTCATTTATTCATTCTGTACATAATACAATGTTTGAATATCGTTACTTGATAAATAAAACTTGAGAATATGGTTCTATATTGGGTTTTTTAAAGACGCACTCTAATGATGACTGAGATCTATTGGCGTCGGATGAGTGATTAATGCGATGATGGGATGATGAGATGATGCTTATGGTAAGGATAGTGGGAAGGAAACGGTCGTGGCCTATATTGTAGAAACCATCCCGGCATTAGCCTAGACTACAGAGGAAAACTACGAAAAACCCCTGTAAAGATGGACGGTAGTGGGGATCGAACCATGCAGGTCCGATATGCCCACTACCTCCCGGATCACATGAAGCCACTTAGCTACATGTGCCGGTAATATGGTTCCATATTTAATGCATGCATGCAGCTCTCTATTCACGTATACCCACTTTAGGATTCTGAAAAATTCATGAATAGTATAGAAAACGTTGCTTATAATTGATCATTCTCAAGATTAGTTTCAAATATAGATATGCTTGTTGATAATTTCACTGTCCAGAAATATTATTGTATATTTTGATACAAGCAATGCTAGGTGCCTCTTCCAATTACTTCAGTCTCACAGACTGAAAATATCACATCATCTATACATAGATACATTTATGGTGATACAAGGAATCTCTACCGAAACATTCTCTCGTTCACTATTCAATACAAGCTGCTGGAGCGTCATTATTTTAAATACACGTTAGTTTTTGTTAGGTTATTATTCTACAATCAAATCATGGTAGGAATTGGTTTTTTATGAAATACAAATAATGATAAATAAAATGAAATGAAATGAAATAATACATATGAATTAATCTTGTTCTCAAATGCTCTGAGTAATGTTTAATTATTACTATGGTTTCTTGGGAAAAATTGTATATACATTAAAATAATTACTCATTAAATATACTCATTCATATAATCAGATGAACTGCAACGCTGAGTACAAACACAAAGTGTCTGCCTTGCTTTTCTTTCTTCACACATTTACATTTTCCTATTTTCATCGTGATTGTGCTATTATCCAATTTGCCTTATGACTCATTCTCTTCTGTCATGCAATCTCATAATGCACTGTTTAATAGGTCTATGTCAATTATACCAAAAAACAATAATGAAGTAATAATAAATATACTATTTTTAGAATGTTTAATTGCTATAAAGTCTAGCCGTGTTCTCAAGAAACATTATATCAAGCAGGAACAAGCTTTTTTCTTGATCTTGTAGAGTGTAGACAGTATAATAATAGACTTCCCTTTAACAGTGTTGGCGGGTCGACTTATTTGATCGTCATTGGTTAAAGATATGAGGAACGGTTGACCGAGTCCACTAACTATTTGTGGTTGGTGTATTCGTAGATATCCATATATTCAAGATACTTCAATTGGAACGTGGGATTTTGTCCATGCCACTACATGCATGGGTAGCCCATGCCCATGCCATGGGTGGCCATGCCATACAAGGGTTTTTGTGAACATAAATCATTTGCTCATTAGTATATTCCCAAATAATCTAGCTGTTATTTGAATAGTTAAGATGGCACACAATAACGTTAGTATCGTCGTTATCAAAATGACTCTTTTGTTCAAAATTAAAATGATTGAATAGGCGTAAGCAAAGACTCAATTATACAGTATACTTGAGAAAAAAAATCGCGCTCCACTTCTCAAATGTGAAAACAAATGTTGATTAAACTTGTCATGCGTAATGTGAATACCTATAACTCGATGCTGCATAGTTTTGAGGCGCAATCGGTGAACCATTTTTGAGAAAAAATATTCTAATATTTTGAAAACATTTTGAAGAATAACGCCGATGGAAAAATTCGTGAAAATTATTCCCGATCGTTATTCCCGATTATCATCGACCAATCAGCGATAACAGTCGACAGTATCGACCTGCCAACACTTTTTGGAGATTTATTTTTTAATCATCATTACATAAAAAATTAGACAAAAGTCATTGTGTCCGATTATGGGTGTAAATAACAAGCTAAGATATCAGATCTAACTACCCCATAACAAATAATTAATTAGAACGTCAAGTCGTGTGAAACCATATACTGTAAAGCTAAGTTCCCACAACGATTTTTTCACGTGACGTCCGTCTAAACATGCCGTTTTTCTCACGTCTCATAAAGTATGCATTCTACCGGCAAAGACTTCAACTTTTTGAGGATAACCATCGAATTCAAAAGGTCAAACATGACAATATCTTTGGTCGAACAGATCACCGCCTTCTTGAGTACTAAACATATCCTATACAAGCTGTCAGTTCTGTTGTGTCAGTTTTCTTCTCAGTTGATGTTTTTTTCCTGGTTATGTGTATATGGTTATGGTCATGAGTCAATATATATAATATAGGTAATTAGATTAGGAATAGGCCTATAATTATCACTCTAGATGAGATATTCAAGATTGTCAACATATCGAAATTATGTGATAGCTTGAGTGCAAGATCAAGTAGCCTATTTCCATCCACGCTTTTTCTTTCAATGGTTTTTTCTCGTTTTCCTTCTTGTAGATGCAGGGATACTCCCTAATGGCTTCGACAAACATCTCGGGATCAAAACTCATGGTTTTGATAATTAATTGGGATGATTAGGACCAAACTTGTAACCTATAACCTATAACATCACAATATTAAAAAGGCAGTGTTTGATTTTGAGCGCGATTTTATCCGTAATATCAAAAATACAAATGAAACGGAAGTGCGACGATGCGATCCTACATTCGACTGTTGGTACTCCACACGACATCCGCAAATCGTCCCGTGCCGTGACGTGACGGACGTCAAAAAGTTCAAGTTGGCTCTACTTGGACTGGGAAAAATCGTTGCCTCCCACCGTTGTTTTTTCTTGCGCGTGATTGGTGGAAACTTGCCGTCGGCCGAAGTTTCAACGGACGTCACGTGAAAAAATCGTTATGGGAGCCTAGCTTAAATCACAATCTTCTCTATTTGTTTTGTGTCAACAAAGCAAATAGAGGAGGTTGTGCTGTACATATTCTAACAATTTAACAGATTGTGTTGAAGAAAAAAATATTCAAGCTTCCAGCTTCATTTTTTTTCTTCGATTTATCTTTGAATTTCTTTCAGATCATCTCTTATTCTAGTCAAGATTTTTTTGTGGTTGGGAAAAAGGAAACTTCAATCTCCATTTTTATTTTTCATATAGCGACAGCCGAGAGATATAGGCCTACTACCAGAAAAGACATGTCACGTAATGTTAAAATGCAACTGACCCCACATTTAACCCCACAAACCTTCGTCACCACTCTCTTCTAACGCCTTCCCCTATAACATCTCTGGTACTCACGCAGAATACTAGAAATTAGCGCTAAATGCATGATAGATTGTGCTGCTACCGAGCAGTCACCACTCCAGGACCGTCACTTCAGTGACAAGCCTGGCTTTTAATTGCAGATGTAGGCGAATGGAATTAAGGTGTCAATGGGGATTTATTCTTTTTTCACCATAAGAGTGAACTGTCCGGGTAGTATATATCTTACATCTGTCTTCATATTGTTTTTCATCCATTTTTGGGGTCTTCTTCCCAAATTTTCTTTCGATATTCTTCTTTCTTTCTTTCTTTTTTTTTCCTTTTTTTTTTATCATTGTTCCAATAATGGTTCATTACCAATACATTTTGTCCATTCACATTCCAGTTTTCACTTCAACAACAGAGGAGAACCACGAAAAATCAAGTCATGTTGAATGATGTTAAAGGGGATGGAAGAAAACATTACTCTTGATTAATCTTAAAGTGAAGATGAGATACTAGTTCGTCATGCAGTGTCATTCTTGCCCACTTACAAATTTACAAACAATATGAAACTAGAATGGTAATAAACGAATTCCACAGTTTTTTCCATTATATATTCATGCTATGCTTTCTACAAATGGCCTTTATTGTTCGTCGTATTATTATTTTGAGTAATATTCTTGACGAATAATGTTGGTTATGAAATTAAATATTCAGTTGAAGTATTAACTCTGTATATTATGTCTCATGTGCCCACAGCGTAATTATATTTCCAACTTAATTTTATGTGAATCACTTCTTTATCGTATTATCAGAAATCACAATCTAACCGGATAATGTTAAGGACACAGAACAAAATTCTGGATTTTATTGTGACCTGTGCAATATTAATAATGATTCTAAAATGAGTTAATATTTCCTTGCTATTCATATACAACTAGTATAACATGCGATCAAAGCATCCAAACAAGAAAACCACTTCATCTATCTCTGAAAGTGTATGAATAATATAGAAGCACTTTGAATATGAATATTCAGACCAATTTTGTTGATTGAAAACGTTCCTTGGCGGTTCAAAACTACAGATCGCTGAGGTCGACAAATGGAACGCTTACGGAATGAAACCATTTAGAACCATTTTGAATTTCGGTCTTTCGTGATTCACTTTGTGTCGGATTTTTTTTGCTACCCTTCATTTTATCCGTCAATTATTTATAGTGATATGAGAGTGCTTTAACAGTTCGAAAAAATAATTTCGAAAATATTGTTCGAAAACTATAATGGTGTGGTATTTTGATATTTTGTTTAGCTTAATGTAGACTTGGTACTAGGCAAACGCAGAGTATGCGTTATAAGATGAGCGAGATATCTAAATAGATAATCAGAGTCGAAAAGTAGTTATATCTTCTGTAGACTCTGGTATAATCAAGAACTTCGCTCACCTTGACTCATGTAAATCGCTAAATATCGGATCCAGAAAGCCGTGAATCTCGCCAACATAATTGACGACTCAAAATAGGCGTGGCTTCACCAGTAGGCCAGTTGGATCTATATCATTTGTGGTCATTTGAAGATATTTTATATTTTTTTTAGATTGGAAATTTGAATTTCACTATAGTTCTAACAGCCCTGTTGATTGGACGGTATGATTTGTGACGTCAGGGGGGGAAGAGACTGCGAGTCGTCAATTCTGCTAACATTTCCATCTATTTGATGAAAGAAAAACTCTTATTAAAATATTTTCTTCGAAAAAGCTGATACGAATTGCATAAAAATTTGTGATAGTGTGTATCATTCTTGTGTCCACAGCCAGGAAGAATTTGAATTGTTTTGAAGAGATTTTATTTTACAAATTTTCTTGCCCGGCCTGATCTGATAAGATTTTTAGAAACTTTCTGATGGTATTCCTTAAGAATGGTCCGACCGATTCCGACCCAAAAACTGTACTGTTCCAAGTCAAATAAGTCGACGTATATACTTAAAAAGTTTCATGTCAATCAGTCAAATCGTGCGACCTGTGCAGTGAGTATACAAACAAACAACAACAAAAACACACAGACAATCAAAGATCCATCAGTGTGGGATGGAAGTCTTCACTATTGCTCATCCAACTGTAGATCAGGTTAGGTTCGATCATTTTACTAACAAATTCAACTGTCCGACTAAATAAATTAACGCTATCAAAGTTTTAAAATATGATCAATAGTATTTCAAGGGAATTGGCTACTGGTTAACGGAAATATCTGAATATAGCATTATTATTCGGACAGTGTATTTTTCGAAAAAAAAATTCGAACATTTTTTCCAACACTTTTTTTCTAAAAATTATAGCATCTCTAGTTTTAGTTATAATTTTGCCAAGCATGAATCGAAATACAATATTTTATCATGGGGCACTTTGAAAATATAATAAAAATAACACATTCTTTCATAACTAAAATAGCACAACAAAATTGCCAATTATGAACTAACAATCTAAAAAGATGATTTGTTGTCATTTCAGCGAAAAAATCAATATGTTGATTTTCAGATATTTTCCTTCCCTTACCGTAGTTCTCAGCTCGTCCACCAGGTTCACTAGCGTCAAGTCTTGAAGCGCCGTTCGATATTCTGTGTGCTTTCGTGTGATTGGTTCGTCTGTTTGTGTCGGGTGTTCTGATTGGCTACAGCTGTGACGATAAACGTACTGGCGAGAAAATCGAGCTGTCAGTTGTGTGAGTGTAGTTGGGCAGACCACTGGTGAGTCAATGCCTAGCTTTTAAAACTGCTCATCATTAGTATCACCCCTCGTTGGTGTCAATATTTAGAATAAGGTAAGAGATTATCACGCTTCTGTTCTGTCATCTCGTGTCATTACATTAGGCTTTATCATGACGTCACGGTCGATTATGATACTAAACAGAAATTAAATTGGGATAGTTTTGAATGTTGTAATTAAATAGTATTTCGGTCGATCGGTTTAAGGATGATCCAAGTACAATATTAATCATACAATTCATCATCCAATTTTATATCAAACTATACTTGTTTCATCTCTACCAGAATTATAACTGGTTTAAATGAGACAAGAGTATTTATAGTGAAAGACGTGAATAGGTCAATCGATGGTTGTACTTGAATTGAGATTATATTCTCGACAAAGTTGTGGTTGATTTAGAGCATGGGCTCCAATGGCTGGGCAAAGCAATAACTCGGCGCTAAATATTTCGAAAAAAAAATGTGGAAACTGAATAAATATTTGCAGCTTGAAATGAAGTACTTATTATACATTGTATGTTTAGGAGAAATAAAATCTAGGAAAAATGACAGAAATGAAAAGCAATCGAAGCGAATTTTTGGCTTGAACACTTTTGGAAATACTCAACTAAATTATTGGATGAGCGAATCAAAGATTCAATTTAGCCGTACTCTGAAAAAAAATCGCTCCACAAGTCAAACAAGAGTACTAACTCAATTGAAACTTTTGGCATACTTTTGTCATCATCTGATTCGATAGTTATAGATAGTTGATAGTTTTGAGGTGCAATCGGTAGCACCACTTCAAGGATAACCCATTTCTAATTATTTAAAAAAGAAGAAGAAGAAGAAGAAGAAGAAGAAGAAGAAGAAGAAGAAGAAGAAGAAGAAGAAGAAGAAGAAGAAGAAGAAGAAGAAGAAGGAGAAGAAGAAGAAGAAGAAGAAGAAGAAGAAGAAGAAGAAGAAAAGAAGGATCCAGAATAGAAAATTCAAAAAAAATATTTCTTTTAAATTAATTTAAATGCCTACGAATTTTTTCAATTTTCAATTTCAATTTCAAAACTTTATTTGCCTAGTTGATTTTTACATTCTATAAATAGTTTATGATAAAATATAGAGCACGTCAAAAATATAGTAAAAACTAACATGATGTAGACAAAAACTGAACTATATGTATAAGATTTACATATGAAAAAAAGAACATTCATACACATTTGAACATGCATGCATACATTTGTATAGTAATAATAAACATTATTCCGAAGTTTCACATAAATCGGGTGAGGCATTTTGATAACATAATATTATAATATATATATTTTATTTGAATCAAAGATATTGAGAAACTCACCAAGAATTTTGAGCAACAGGTATAACTCTAATCTAACTGTAGAACTGTTGAAATGAGTAATGAATAAAATGGGAAGGCAGTGACATAATTGTCTTCATATATTTTTCCATTACATTAAATGCCCACATCGCTTATCCAACAACGCATATGCTGCGTTTTCCAAGTATCATCTATTTAGTTGACTGAAATATACCTTGAACTTTTCTTGAAGCAAATTATTTCATATTCAATCATTATTCAGTATTTGTTCGATAACAATATACCGTACTTGTATGGTTTTGTGAGCTATAATATAAGACCATCTTGATAACAAATACGAATAAGCTATTAAAGAGAAAGTAACCATTTTGATTGTCATTTTGATTACATAATGTATCAAAATGATTGAGAAACTTATTTATCACCATGATCATTGAAGATGTACACAACCTGAAATTGAAAATAACTTATGTGATTACTAATTATTACCTTATCGACGAAAACATCACCAACACATTACACTTACAGTGAATTCAAAATAAACTACTGGCAGTTCTCAATCTTACAAAAGAAGTTATATGTCAGTTCTCACTTCGATTGACGAACGTAGAATATGGAATTCTAAAAAATTATCACTTGCAATGGACTTATGACAGAACAAATTTTATGAATATAATGATGTTGCTAAACGACCCCACGAACAGTTAGGTTATACGGAGGTACGAATGAGCAGGTGATCACGTGAAAGTATGCGAAAGGACGTTTACAAAAACCAATGCCTAGTGCCGAACTCGAACCCACGCCCAACCTCACTTCAATCTCTAACGCAGTGCGAAAGTAATACCAATGATATAGGGAAATGAAATGGTAGTACCAGTAACCAAATTTTCTCGGATATATGTTCGAATTTGATTACCTATGGAGATTTTTGAATTGGATCATTTTAATTGAATGTCAATTATTTGTTGATTCATTTTTTACGATATGCATTTAAAAAGTGTGGTTATAGTATACAAAAATTTAACTTTGGGAAAAAATGGTTGCAATGGTTAATTGCTATGGAAAAATATTCAAAATGTCAAAACATGAAAAAAAAAATCATCAGAGAATTTAAAAACGAATGTAATTTTATCAGTTTGTTTATCACCCGTCATGAAATGAACACAGTTTCATGATTATCATACTCCATTTTGAAAAAGGGTTAGACACTAAGAGACCACTTTTCAGAAAATTACCATCAGCAAAAAAAAAAAAAAATATATATATATATATATATATACATATATATATATAAATATATATATATATATATATATATGTATATATATATATATATATATTTTTATATATATATTTATAGGATATTTTTATATATATATATATATATATATATATATATATATATATATATATATATATATATATATATATATATATATATATATATATGAATATGACCATATATGCGCATGTATATATATATATATAGATAAGCTCTATCTCTCTCTCTCTCTCTCTCTCTCTCTCTCTCTATATATATATATATATATCTATATATATATATATATATATATATATATATATATATATATATATATATATATATATATATATATATATATATATATATATATATATATATATATATATATGTTACAATGGTCTCATTTTGCGGATTGCCCTTTCGGGAAACAGTTGGCGGTTCTGAAAAGAAGCTAGTCTCTCGACGTTTCGGCCAGCTGCGGCTGACCATCTTCAAGCTGCAGCTGGCCGAAACGTCGAGGGACTAGGCTCTTTTCAGAACCGCCAACTGTTTCACGAAAGGGAAATCCTCAAAATGAGACCATTTTAACATCCATCACCGGCCCTCAAAGACTTCACCATCATAAATATAAATATATATATATATATATATATATATATATATATATATATATATATATATATATATATATATATATATATATAGTACAAATGTCTTTGCGGTAATATGCCCTCTCGGAATGAGATGTGGTGGTCCTGGTTCTGGTCCTGGGAGATGACCACCACATCTCATTCCAATAGAGCATATTACCGCAAAGACATCCGTACCATCAAGCAGCGGCCCTAAAAACCTTCGTTCACATATATATATATATATGTATATATATATATATATATATATATATATATATATATATATATATACACATATATATATATTTATATATATATTTATATATAAATATATATATATATATATATATATATATATATATATATATATATATATATATATATATATATGAAGATATATATCTATATATTTATATATATATATATATATATATATATATATATATATATATATATATATATATATATATATATATATATAGTGTAATCCTCAAGAGAAGTCCCCTAATATTGAAGGTACAGACAACAATGCCCCTTTATTGAGTTTTTAGTCAATCACAAACCTTGTCAGTCTCCAGCTAGCTATATTACTATAGCAAAGGTTGTTAGTTATTTGAAACATGCTCAGACGGTTCGTTCAAATGAGGTGAGGTCACATATTATTGTGATAAATAGAGAACACCGTCCCCCAAATTGTATTCAACACTCTCATCTTCATCTACTGTATTAATTTGCTCGACCCAAACTTCTCTATACTTCCTTTGGCAACCTGACAGACATTTTGTCTCGCTATTGAATGAAACGGAGAATGGACAACCGCATAGTTGAGATTGCAGTTGCAAGTAACCATGATCTGTGTCAAATCAATACTCTAGTCTATAAGGAGCATGTTGTCTCACCACCCTCGATCGGTAACACTACGAGATAGCAGGAGACGGTCGATCGAATCACCAAGGCGACGGCCAAGGCAAAGGTCGCTATACATCCAAGGTGCACGGCTACAAGTTGCTCCAGCTGGCCTTTTATCAAACATTAAATAATGTTATTCATAGAAATCCTGCAAACAGCTATTTTAACAACTAGGAAGTCGCAGAATGGACTATTTCAAGACGAAATGTTGGCAAACTTATCGCATCATATTATTATCTGTACGAAATAAAATGTAAATATTTTGTCGACAAGCTCCAAAGTGAAATAAGTTACCTTGAAACCCTGAAAACCGGAACGAACACCTCTTGGATAGTTAAGTAATGCACACTCATGATGCACATCAGGCCCGGATTTACGCACAGGCTGGCAAGGCTGAAGCCTAGGGGCGCAAGAGTCCAGGGGGCGCTTGGGCTCTTCAGAGCTTCCATATTTTTGTTGTTTCAAATGAAATGGTATCAAAAAATGCAACACGAAGTTATATCATGTAGTTAAAAATGAAACCAAAAGTGTCACAAACTTATTGTCATTATTATTCCCATTCATATTCTCATTAACACTACAACAACATTGGCCAATATACCAATATAATCTAAAAAAATGATATCTCAAAAAATTCCCTGCTATATAGGCTATTGGATTAACTAAAATATAGCTGAAACATGCCCTGGAATTTCTTTCTAGGACTTCACCCCGGGTAAGTCGCACCCTGAGGTATAAATATTCCGGTACTTGGTAAGTCATTGGTAATGTCGAGTAACGAGCGCAAATACGTCAACGTGCCTCGTGGTTTTCACATTGACCGAAATATTTTTTAAATTTATTCATTTATTTTTATTTGTACACCAGTCTTACACACATTTTGAAAATACGTATTCTAGGTTCAGCCTAGGGGCGCTGGATTCTTGAGTCCGGGCCTGATGCACATGTCAATACGTCATTAATGCAGACCAATTAGATGCTTCTCATGTCCAACCCTAGGAGGATTTAATATAGTAGGCCAATATTAAATCCTCCTATAGGCCAACCACGTCGAACTATAGTTTTTTATTATGAGAGTGAGTGAAAACTCAATTTTATATCAACTGAAAAATATATTGTTTTAAAAAGGACTTGACACAAGTCAAACTAGAATATAGACCATTTTTAGCGTATGGTTAAACCGAGAAGCTAATTATAGTAAATTGTCATTTTCCTCTACATCAGTACACTAGAACCTTGGGTAGAACTGTATTTACATTTCAGTTTTATCTTGAATTATATCTATATGGATGCGCAGATTATTTCTAATGCAGACTCTCTCCAGAGAGATCTGAGAGAACTGTTGGACCTCAGTTGTGCATGGTGAATAAAGTTCGAACTATATTGTGAATTAGATTATTGTGATCTTGGCGTTTTCTTGATCGAATAGTGTACTGTGTTTTCCGATTTTTGTGAGATATGTTCTACATATGAGTCTTTAGTGTAGATAGAAGAAATGCTGCTCGAAAATATTTTTTTGGAAAAAATATATCAAATTATTTAGTGAACACGTATATTTGCCTTTCTATTTTCATAAAAAGGCATGAAAAGGCTATAAAGTATATAATTTCAACTAAACATTAAATGCGTGGTGTAAGAGATTAGTTTGTCTTGGATTTTAATATATGATTAGATGCACAGCTCTGGAACGCTGCATGTTGACCATCCATCGGTCAGATATAGCTATTTTGCAAGTTTCCAGTGAGAATCAATCGAACAACATTTCTGAGGAGAATGTAAAAGAAAATTGTAGAAACCCCTCAAGATAACGTAGCAGAAAAACACTCGAAAATTTTTTACACAAAATTTACAGCAAAAAACTTGAAGAATTTAAGGCTTTTATTGATCTGTTTAACTGTACCAAGTCTCATCTTCAATTCTTGTCACCATACCTCAACATTTGTTTTCCTAGTAATATTCATGTACATCTGGAACGACATTCAAAGTGGTTATTGTTTGTGAATGAATAATATTGTTTGTTCACGAATAGACTTCTTGAATTAATGAATGTTTATGAGTAAAAGTTTTGATGTGAATGAAGATGTTTCAGGTCAAACCTAAACTAGTCTAGTCACCTGAATAATTACATATTCAACTTCGACTTCGGTCCGTTTCTCTAATTTATCACAATTTCAGCTTTGAATCCAATCTACAGCATAATGCCTGTGAACTTGTTTCAAGTTTATAGTGTTGAATGTGTCCAGAAGGTAAAGCTAAAGAGCCAGCTTGATCAAATGTAGTTGACCTATATTGTCACTTCAACATTGTGTTATTTTCTACTTCAAATTGTGGATCACCTTTTACATTTACAATAAATCAGAAAGCAGTGAAAGTATAAAAAATCAGGGATACCAATCGATTGAAATCAAATTCTGAAGGTGTTTGTGGGATCACAAAACTATATTCACGTTAATAGAAATAATTTTTTTAAATATCGACAATATTTTCAAATTGGTGTGTTCTTGCTAAGATGACCACAACTGATGACAGAATTCGTAGTCAAGGTAACGTTCAAAATTTATTTTTCATGAACAACGTAAGTTGACTACTTTAAATTCTCTGTCTGTTTCTAGCCTAGTCACTCTTTTCATGACTCATATATATATATATATATATATATATATATATATATATATATATATATATATATATATATATATATATATATATATATATATACTCAAGAGTACGTACAGCAACAGTGTTGTCAAAAGAGTGATAATTACCAAACACAAAATAAACTATACAACCTTCAGATTATAGTTTGTTATAAACTACCGATCTCTGTTGAAAAAGGCTGGATCACATTAATTCCATTGTGAGCTGCAAATTACTGGATGATAACGTCGTCGTGGATCAAGACACGGCTTCCTGTATCTATAACACTTCCATTGGTGACTTTATACTTGACCGTACTGAACGAGCAACATCCGGAACACAAATATAGCCTATACATTGCAATAATCGCCTTGGCGTCTACGTAATTGGCAATCGTATTAATTCAAATATGGTTGCAAAAATAGAGAAATATGTTGATTATTAATCATCTCTTGAGGAGTAATTTTACATGAGAAAACAAGTTTCTTCAGAATATCAGAGAAAATATATGAATCGTAGTTAGAGACATTCGTTCATAATAAAATCAAATATGATCTAGAACAGCGCCTGATACGATGTTAACAATCCTACTTTATATTGAGAAAATTAATCTTACTGACCCTATATGAAGAAAAATTATACCATTTTCCAAATTGAACTTTTTGAAAAACAATGCATTTTTAAGAAATTAAATTACCCTCTTAGAAAAAACTTTTTTGTGAATGTAAACCTTTTGACAAACCAAAGTTCAAGGTTGCAGAGTTCAAAATTCAATCTGTTTAAGTATTAAAATGCTATAGTAGGGCTAAGATCTAGAGCTAGACTTCTATGACATTTTTCAAATTTTCAAACATAATGCTTGGAATTAATTTCACTATTTTTAAATTGAAAAATGTTCTAGAAAAACTTTAAATATCAAGCTCGAGAAATCTTTCAATTTTTCCATTAGAAATATGTTTTGTTCTTTGAGAAATTATTTTGTTTTCATGCAAAACTCAGTTTATAAGTGAAAGATTAACATTACCAACAAATCTGACTTTGCCATTCGAGTATATATAAATTGTGGCAAAGATCATATCCTATCTCTGTTGCCCCAAGTCCTGAGATATATCAATCATATAACTCAACTGTTGAAATGTTGTTCTCTCATTCCAACTACGATGTATCAAATATCACAAAGCTCCAAGGTTCTGGAAATATAAATAACGCTGCGTCACAAAGTAATTCACTGCCAAGTTCACCAAACAAATTATAACAGAAGATTAATTGTTGATTTTATTTTGATAATCATTTCGATGATAATTTCCCAATAAACCTTGACGATAATAATGTTTTATCAATATTTGAAATAGAGAAATGTTCATTCGAACTGAACATTATTAAAATGAAGAAAAACAAGTTTTTGAAACAAACTTTGGTAAGATTATTCATGAATTTCTCACGTTTTACGGTTTCTTTAATTGTGTAATAACTTGAAGTATATCCGTCACATTTGATTAAATTGGGTGACTTTGTGAAAGTTATAAAACAATAATATTCATGTTGGAACTGTTTAATATACTATTTCAAATTATTGTGAGATGGTGCGGAAAAGCAATCGGCACCGATGAATAGCCATGAATGATGAACTATAGAGTTATTAATACATGCTTAAATAATTATTCACTAGGAAAACGCTATATACGCGTTGTTAGACGAGCGGAGAGTAATAGTATGTCGACTTCATTCCCAAACTTTTGCCTAAATTCGCCAATTGGGTAACATTTTAGTTATAAATGGGTAAAAACTGCTTCGAGTGGTACCAATTTAGTACATTTCATGTTTTTTCTTCAAAATGGCTGATCCGATCAAGCTGAGAATTTCCATAAATGTGTATCAAGATTTTAATGAACTTCACACAAAATTTCAATTCTTTTGAAAATAATTTTTTTTAAATTTTTTTCCGCCGTGTTATTCTAAGGGGTATTTTTGAAATTTCTAAAATTCATAAAAATTAAAGTTACCACCCGATAATGCCACAAAACTATACAGATCTAAGCTAGATGAGGAACCATAATTTAAAAAAGTTTGAAGTTGATAGCTGTAGCCGTTTGACCTGTGGAGAACCGACAAAAAAACATAAAAAAAAAAAAACATAAAAACGAACACCAATTTTTTTCAGTATGTCAAATTGAATCCTCGCTAAAGCTCGTCTAATGAATTTAATCAAAAAGATGAGAAATTTCGTACACTAGGAAAACGCGGGATGCGCGTTGTTAGACGAGCTTAGGGGTATAGAAATCTAGAATGAAAAATAATTTGTCAACCCAATCTACATCTACAGACCTTGGATCACTCCAAACGTTCAAAAACCTTACGAGAATCAGTTATGTCACGGCCTTCCTCTTCATTCATTTCAATCGTTTTGAATTAATTGGTGACACTTGTTGCTATAGATTTAATTGGTTCCCGTAATAGCCTAAATTGATGGGAAAATGCTTTATAAATGCGTTTTCTTCGTTATTTCTCATCCGATCGATGCGAAAAATCTCTCAAAATGTGCCTAATAGTTTCCTTTATATTCGGCGAAAATTTGAGAGGTCTTGAAAAATTTTGATTTTTCAAGTATTTTCCTCCGGGTTATTCTAAGGGGGATTTTTGAAATTTCTAAAATTCATAAAAAAAAAAGTTACCACCCGATAATGCCACAAAACTATACAGATCTAAGTTGGATGAGGAACCATGGCAAAAAAAAGTTTGAAGTTGATAGCTGTAGCCGTTTGACCTGTGGAGAACCGACAAAAAAACATAAAAAAAAAAAAAAAAAACATAAAAACGAACACCAATTTTTTTCAGTATGTCAAATTGAATCCTCGCTAAAGCTCGTCTAATCAAGTTTATCAGCATTCAACAATTCTGTTCACATAGGTAGGTCTATACATTCAAATTATTGTACGTCCAGAAAACGCCAGAAAGTGAACCAAATTTCCGGGATTAACGGAGCAAGAATTGTTTTTGAAAAGACTTGAGGCAGTTTTGCTTCTCAGAGAAGTTTGGTTTTGAAATTTATAAATACATTCCGTTTGGCAAATAAGCTCGTTTTATGGTTCACAAAAATAATAACCCTACTGACCTTACTCAGGATAAAAACTATTATCATATACTTGATTTCAATTTTTTTTTTTTTAAATGTTTATATTATTTTTAGACCCACGAAGGATATTTTTTTATTATTATTTATAGGTCTATTGGTAATTATATCCTCGCTCTGTACTAGTGTAGCAATGGATAATATATATTGGCGTCGATAAATGATGAATGAGACCATGAAATGATGAGATGAACATCTATTTTATTAGTCCTTACTTTTAGAAAAGAAAGAAAAAAAGGTTATAATTTTTATTCAAATTATAGATTCTCATTTTTGTTCAAGTGTGATTATAGTTTGAGGTATAAAATGAATATTGGAGGTGTAAGGCTTGTCGACAGTGGGGTCATTTAGCACGTGATTTGAGGACAACCTCTCTTTAAACTGTGATGCAATCATAGAATAAAGAGCTATTTATTCAACTATAGTTCTTTATTCAATGGTATAACTTTTTTTTAGACATTTTTACCTCTTTCTTGCAACAATAAGTGTCTCTTAACAGTTGAGGGAAGTGGCTGTATTCAAAGTTCATCATCAGACGTGAATTGACCACATCAATATTAGAAACTTCAAATCACTTACTACATTGTTCGCCGTACGAAAGTTATTTTTAATGATTTAGTCTCTCCGTTATCGCATCCTATACAATTACTACGAGAATCACCGTGCTGATAAGACTACGAGTGTTGATGCAAGTGCCACTTAATATATAGGTATAATTACGCGTGCGGCGTGTCAAAACTCACTGCACCATAATGACAGTGGTTTACTCTTACTTAAAGGTCATCACAACTCTGAAACAGATTTTAATGAATATCTAATGACGATATTCATTTCCTCAATTTTAGAGAAAACTAGAAATCGTCATCTCCTCTTCAGAAATTAGTATCATTTATTTTATCCTGCAGAGTTGATGACGTATGCATTGCCGATTCTGTATAGAAACATAAACAGTGTAATGTCTATAGTCACGACTCAGAAAAAAACCCGGGTCCTGGAGAAAAAATTAATTGGTCTCAATTCTGAAATTAAGATGATGATTTCTAGATTTCTCTCATATTAGTAAAAATAAATATCGTCATTAGTCGTCAAAAGTTGGAGGGTTGTGATGTTTTCTAATGTTTCATTGTCTCAAACAAGATTTAACAGAGGGTTGAAAAATCATTCATCAATGACTGAATATATTATACAACAATAGAAACGAACTCGTATAATTACATCGTGAACGCTTTTACAAGTTGAATAGAATTGAATTGTATATCTGTTTGAAAATGAAACATTGTTTCCAAAATTGTTCTTCCAAGTTGTTTCAAGTTTACTTCAAAATTCCCAAACATATGGTTGATTGCTGTTTGCTCAACGATCCCAACAACTGCTCGTTATTTGAGAGTACGAGTCTAGGAGATATAAATATGAACCCCAGGTATACGAATATAAACAAAAGATATACTATATAATATTTCTTTCGTCTATGATAAGTACGAATGCATGTTTGGTTTATAAATGGTCAATTTCAACCGAAAATGCATCACGCGAACGATTTAAAACTAATAATAATTCTTAAAAAACCCCATACCTTTTACGGGACTCGAACTCACGCCCGACATTATATCACTTCATAAATCCAACGTTTCTCCAAAGCAGTCCAACCGATTTGACCCACAAAATTGTTCAAACTGTAAACTTTTGCTATTCTTGGCGCTTTTTTCTGTATTCATTATTTATCGTGAACGACCAAAGAGTTATAATACTCCTGGTGGAAATACTCTCCAATTACTCAAACAACATTGAGAGACATGCAGATTTGAGAAGGTGCATGCATCGCTGCAGTAAACTACTTCCTAGAAGTAATAATCCTTAATGATTGTAATCATGACTAGAAATCGCATGCAATTTGCAATGAAAGTGAAGTGGCTTGTTGCCTTGTGATTCGTGACACCCACAGGCGTCGCAACGTCGGCCACGTGGTAGCAATATTGCATCATCATTGCTGACACCTCATTGTTATTTGGTGACACTTTTCAATAAAATGGAACTTTGAATGTAATCTAGGTGTCTATACACGCTAGGAAAACGCGCTCTTATTGTTGCCGCTGTTATAACGACTCATCTGGATGGAAACAAGCATCACGAACAATCACTGAGAATTACACCAAATTTTCGAATTCTTCTCCAACATTCTCACCATATTTATGTTTTTCAAACGGTTTCAATCCACCTCTTATCGTCTATTCGTTTTTCTCGCGGGTTAACGTAGGAAATACGATTCAAGAATAAATATAAAACGAGAAAATAAATATAAGAGCCTTTGAACATTAGATTAATACAATCTGATGTAAATAGAGAAGAACATGAGAACAGATAAGCAAGCCAACATTTTGAACAGTAGTAAAAATTGATGTCAGCAGTATGAATAATTTTCTACGCTATTATAAGATTTATTCATCAAATCAATGATCAAAATGAAGTGTGATTGGAATTTTAGATTTTTGGCTTCTGACTTGTTCGTAACACCTCGTTTTCATTATTACCATCCTACGATAGTGAAGCTATACTAGTCAATAATGATGGTAACCACTATTGCTTTCACACTGACATTATAGTATTTCTAGTTTGGTGAGAGTATCAGTCGAATTGTTTTTCTCGCGAGAGCATTATATTTTAATAATAGACCTAGTGTGACGAAATGCGGCAGCAGGCAGCCGCTTCAGACCATTGTTCTACGCCACCACTTGCGGACGTTATTGTTCTTGAGTGCAGCCTACACTAACTCAATCAAACTAACTAAGGCCCAGTATTACCACGGCCAGTTAGTATTTATCTGAGAGTCGGTGAGAACAAATAGCATAGGTAACCATGGTGATAACAAGTTTGAACTGTCAGATAAAGGCTAACTGGACTTGGTAATACCGGGCCTTAATCAACCTAACCTAAACCAAACTAACTAACCTAACCGAACAAACATCCAATTTAATCTGAACTAAAACCAATATAAAAACCTTCTCCCGGTCTAACGAATACTCACTTCGGACGAAGCGAACTTTCGTTGGTGAGGGTTTGAGAAGGCTGTAGGAACTATTATAATGTTGGGACGATACCAATTTATTTTTTCACACTAGTACTCCTACTACAGTAACCTTATACTAACGATCGTGAGTTTACGATAGTAGCTTTTGTTACTAGCATTAACGTGCGCAAACGCCCATTTCCGATCGTATAGATGAAGTTATATACAGTGGTATAGTTGAACAGTAATGAAAAAGAGGTTTAAATGACGAAATATTGAAATAATAATATTATGTAGGCCTGATAGTAATAACTGTGTATTTGATTGACTCACTTTTTAACTGAAGTCTGTCAATAAAATATTATCATTTTATTCGTTATCGTATCTTCCACAATCGTATAAATTATTAATTTCAATGCGCAGTAAATAATTTATAGAAAAACATGGCTGCTCTATGTCTATTACCAAAATAACAACAACAAAAACAAAAGTTGATTGTCTGTCACTCGATTCCTAATCAGATTAGAGTGTACTCGATCGAATATTGACAATCTGTTTAACAACACATTGCTCTGCAAATAACATAAGCTTCTTTTAGATAGGTTATAGTGACGTCATGTGATGGCCGCTGTTACAACAAATAACTTTATGTCCAATCAATCCAAACTATTGATGACGTGCTGTAACCTTGGCAACGTGTGAGTTATAATATAATACTTTGTTCGATAAGACGACGTCATTTCTTTGAAAATAAGAAAAGATGTCCACTAAATTGGCCTATTATAATAACAATGAGTACTTCAATCTATACTTTGATGTTAGTCACAGATTAGAAAAGCTCAAGTGGAGAGATAATAGGAAAAAATATATATACTCACTTTCGATCATTAATTTACTATATACCGTACTATTAAATGTGCATGAGCGATACACAGTTTCACGGATACGGAAACAAAATATGAAGGTAGGCAATTTCCAAAAAATCAAGTATCTATTGTCATTTTCACGGAACCACCTTTATGGTCACAAAGTTGCATAAACATAGAAGCTTCGTATAACTCCTCCCCCCCCCCCCTCCCTCTACTCTCCAGCATTTAGTTATTATTATAATGGGGAATATTCTGCCTTCTAGTCCATCTCACTTTTAATAACATTCACACTATGATAATCATTATGAATTATTTTCATTTCTCGTTCAATCATTCAATCTGCTATTGGTATATATTATTTTATTTATTATTTTAGTATATTGGTATTTGGTATGCTATTGGGGCTATATGTATCATTTTAAGAGGCCGTTTTACCAACTTATGATCAATCATAAGTTTAATTAGTTGATTATTGATTGAGATACGAAAATAACGTACGTAACCAAAGGTGATAACAAGTAAATTAAAACTATGTATCTTTCATTTTAAGAGGTCGTTTTACCAACTCATAATTAATTCGCTAATTATTTCTCCATAGACCAATCATTTTGGTAAAACCGCTCTAAAAGCCGGTTGGTCCAAGTCTTAATTAAATTTTAGTTGGTCAAACATTATTCAAGACACGAAAAATGTATATAACCAAGAGTGATATAATCAGTTAGTCACTAATTTATGCTCAAATTGCTGATAGTTATGGTTGGTACACTACGAACTTGCCGACACTACGATTCGCAGCACGATTTTAATTTGTTCGTATAAAATTATAAAGTTTCCTCTCATAGGAATGGGAGCCGTGAGAAGTGAGAACTGAGACTCAAATTTGAATGTACTTAAATTGATGATTTGACCCGAGTGAACAAGCAGTCCGTTGCGGACCGTGTTGAGATTATGTTGGGTTGACTAATAGTTGTACATCAATCAATTGGATGAGCGTAAGCGAAGCGTTAACATGACAATATACTTGAGAACATTTTTTGGAGTGTCGACTTCTTCTTCGCAAGCTCCACAGGTCACCCGAAAACACACTTGCGATGCAAATTGACAAAGGCTCATATGTCATTATCTATCTTAATACTGTCCAGTTTTGGGGCACAATCGGTTTGCCCAAGTTTTAGAAAAACACTTGCGACATCTTGAAAGAAAAGTAAGAAAAATCCAAAAGGAAACATTGGAAAACATATTTCTATGAGGGAAACAATTTTGGGAGGGATTTATCTACACAAGAATGATACTCATTATTTCAAAGATTTGACCGAACCATCAATCGAATTAGCATGTGGAGAAAAAATTGGAATGTAATTTTCACAGACTAATTAAATCTGAAATAGCAAAACCCGTAAAATGATGAGCAAGTAGGAGAAATGAAAAAAATGAGCAACAATCAATTATAAAGCTGCATAACGAAAACAATGCTCATATATCTTTAAAATCAAGATGTTTTTATATATACAACCGTCCCTCAACTCCAGTTTGATGAATATGATATTTGCCCATTGAGCGATGATGAGCGTATGAACCTATTACCACCCTTGTTTACCAATGTTACCAATGCTAATTATTAATTAATAATTAGCTTGATGTTAACATTGTTATTATACGTAAAACGCAGTCTTATTGGAACATAATAATCGTTCACTCGATATATCGATTACTAGAGTTCGAGCACGATGAAGTGATATCAACATAGACCCTACTTTATCATAATATAAAGAAGGCATACCGACTCGCATCTTCAGAGTGAAGTATTTTCGAGGTCAGAATCTGAGTTCATGGTCCCACTTGCTCATAGCGCAACTATCGCTTTTATATCCAACTATACACAATCAACAATGCTATACAATGCCACCTGTAAACCCTACAGCCACTCTAATCTACATTTAGTTCACGAGGGAATCCGCTAAATCGCGACAGGCAAATGGGACCGCTGGCTCTGATTTGACCGCGCAAGAAAGCACTAATACCTCACATGGTATCAGTATGGGAGTCCGTACATCTTGTTTATGAATTATGATAGTCTGTTGGTATCACTATACATCGTAGTTTGAGTACAGCGACAATGTGAACTGGTTCTCACGGACCGTACAACTAGCCCTTGTACCGAGGAAGTCATCGGGAAGACCGAGGACCTTCACACACACAGTCAAAATACTGATAAAACTTATCTATAAGTTATATGTGAAGTTTAGAGTAGCTGAGTAGGCCATCATACTTGACAGATGCAAAGTTCAATCAGTTAGCTTTGGACTTGAATCATGTTATATCATGAAGGACGAGCGTAGCGGATATTTCTGTTCGTCTCGGAGCATCCATTTTGATTAACTTATTCAATTGAATTTGGAAAATGCAGTACGTGTTATGATGAATATTGTGGAATAATCAAAATATTTGTGAGATGAATGAATTATGAAATGAGAAATGCAAAAAATGAAAAAATAACATAAAAAAAGAAAAATAGAATGATGTTGAGAACAATTCGTCAATATTTTGATGAATATATAGCAAAAGAAATGGATAATTGAGAAGAAGACTACAAGAAATATAAGAAAAATAATAATGCTTTGTTTTAATTAGACAGTCGGATTTCTCTTTACCGTGCCAGTTCTGATACACATAATTAATAAGAAAATGTCCCACATGTAAAAGTTTGAATTGTTAATTTTCCCCGAAATTATTACCTCCAGATATATAGTTTGTTTGAATTGAATGATCCCCCTAATGGAACCCCGTCCAAACGATCCACCTTTCTTCCTTTCCTTTCCTTTCCTTATCCTTTCCTTATACATTATAAAATGTACTCAAAGAGCTTATGCCAACTTATGATCATAGTGAATTACGCAATAATCAGGTAATAATTTCTTATCACCTTTCTTAACGTATGTGACCTTATCTAATAACAACTAATTATAACTCAATTATCAGTTAGTACAACCGGCTCAAAGGCCCACGATTATGAAGCCTGAACGAATAGTTACATATTAATCGAATAACTTATTTTAATTAGATCGAATTGGCAGAAAACATGATCATTTTCGTAATTTCTCAACCACATAACTTTTTTAACTTTTTCAACTTTTTTTTTTACTATCACAAGAAAAGAATAAAAATACATAAACACTCTCAAAAAGATCTACAAAGCTTTTAAAGGCTTGTCTGTAGACCTAATACTCAATACTGAAACTAGACTCGATCAATACCATTTCTGGACCACAAGCTGTAAAGATTGAAAAACTAAAGATTGATCGCTTGCTCTCAAAACATTTTCATCGCAGACCACATGTCACCATATTTTCAATATCAAGCCTTATTATATCATATTATATCAATATCAATATCATATCAATCCTTATTTCCAATCACTTCTATTATGCAGATTGGAAGGTTGAAAGCATTCACAACTAATAATATTTATTCGCCGTTTAACAACCATGACATTACAAAAGTTCATAATGTAGATAATAATTAAATACACATATGGAGTATTCGAAATACAGAATTGAATTTGAAAATATAGATGAATGCTTATGGACGTAAACAATTATTTATATATTTATAGTTTCTATACGTTGCCTGAAAAAGTGAACTGGGCCAACTTGCAATTATTTTACATCCGAATAATTTCATTTATAATTTTACATTTCTCACAAATCTGAGTGGAAATACCTGATTAAATTACGTTGTTTTTGTATTTTCATTTCCACTATTGTTTCCAATGTGCCAGTGCCAGTGCCAGCAGTGTTTACATATATGTTTCTGACAATATTGTCAGAGAAATTATTTTTCAATTGTTTTCCGTGTTGTGTAGGCCTATATGTACCGTATAGACTATAGGCTACTTATATAGCTCAGGCTTTGTGATAGCCTTATAGCGAACAATTGAATTGTCACCGCTAAGATAATATAGTATTTTGAATATTCTCACAGAATTGACATGATATATAGCACGTGGTTTGAATAAACAAACAAGTATAGTAAACAAACAAAACTTTTTTTTTTTTTAATAACATCGAAACTTGATACAGAATCATTGTTCCCCAATTAAGGCTAAGGATGAAAACCACATTATTTCACATGATTATACAAAATTATAACAAACAAAACTGCAACAATTATGGAGAATCGACCTATATTATATTTTGAAATGATAGTACGGATGTTGATTAGCAGAAACTTGAATTTTAGTGAACATTACCATCTATTGTTGTTACTTGATTGACTACCACGTGAAAGCTGACACTGTGTCATCAAACAGCCAAGTCTATCTCACAATAGGGCAGCAAAGTAGGCTGTGGCGCGGAAGGATAGGGTTCTAATTTAGGTTCATTCTTATGGGTAATAGCACGCACATGATTTTAAAACTGTCATAACTTCTAAACTACTAACACTACGGCTAAACCAGTTAGCCTACAATGTTCAGTAAACTGTTATCTTTACGATGAGACACATACATTGTATCAAACGCCTAGTTAATTTAAACAAATAGATGATGAAAAACATGTTGTAATTGCAACGTCGAAAACTAACGATAGCCGTGCGCGTAGGAGTGCACCCGCATGACGGTCAAAGCGTAATGTTGCAACATCTGTTTTGCGATGATGCCAAGCGATACCTAGCAAGCAGCTAGCAAGTTTCTTGAGAACACGGCCACTGTGAGAATTCCGATGCAACTATCTCTCTCTTTCATTCGCTTGGCGACATCGCAATTACAGCATGTTTTTTATCATCCAATTGTTTAAATTAACTAGGCGTTTGATACAATGTATGTGTCTCATCGTAAAGATAACAGTTTACTGAACATTGTAGGCTAACTGGTTTAGCCGTAGTATTAATAGTTTAGAAGTTATGACAGTTTTAAAATCATGTACGTGCTATTACCCATAAGAATGAACCTAAATTAGAACCCTATCCTTCCGCGCCACAGCCTACTTTGCTGCCCTATAGATAAACCATAACAATGTAAGCCGTAACGCTTCCATAGAGTACGTCTGTAAAATCATAAAATCACAAACTCCGTGTGTGGTTATTGTTGTTACCATTTTTTTTTTTTAAATAACATCGAAACCTAAAATTATTGTTCCCTAATTAAGGCTTTGGATGAAAGGTAGAATCGTTTGGACGGGGTACCACAAGAACGATCTTATCACACCATTTTAATTATTTAAAACCAATTAGCTTCAACACCAGAACTGCGCTGTCATCAGTGACCATGATTTTCTGCCGCAGTTAAAAGTATTTTGTTTTGTTATTTTGTTGATAATATTGTTGTTTTTATTTTTCTACAGGAGCATGCCTTGTCGGCTCACGTCTGCGTTAGTGAGCAGTAGTTTCACGTTCATCCGCCACGAGGACGGGCGTTGTAGTCGCCGAGACACCTTCACATATAACGACCACTTTAGAGAAGAAACTAACACCATTTTGTTGGCCATCATCTACCACTAGCTTCTTCCTTCGTATCCAAGAACAGTAAGTACGGTCAAGTACACGCCTCATTTGAAATTCAACTGTTCCAAGTTTCACTCCTTCAGAGAAGAACCTATACACCAGCTTATTGGCCATCATCAACTAGAGACTAGACTACCATCTTTCATCTATTCACCAATGAAAGTTGCAGGTGAAAGTGGTGATAAACTGAAGAACTTATATGCTATAGGCTTCTGTCAAGTGACGTCACACATTGTTGCAAGAGACAGACAACAATGTGCACCAGTTGGAATTGACGTATCAGAATGTTTGGTAGTCCACCAGTTCGCTGTGTTGCTATGGTAACGATTGTTTGTCATTTGTTACTTGACAGAAGCCTATATATACAGTAAAAAAAAGCGCGCGTAAATTGCAACAATGAGTGTTGTTAAAAATGTCCTATTGTTGATAGTTGTGATACTATACATTTCACCAGGCATAGACCCTATTTCATCCAAGAAGCGCATTATGTTGGCATTATAATTTGATATGTTTTTATAATTATAAGCAGGTGTGTTTTTGCACTCTCTGCATCAATATCACAGTCATCATGGTCTACTATAGACCATGACCAATACGAAAATAATGTTTCTCGCGTCGTAGCGAGATTTTAGAGTTGATAGCGCCACGGTACCTAAATATTAGAGGTGGACAAAATATTAACTACGTAGACTATGTGTGGAATGAAGTCCGGCCCAAATTTAAATTCTTACTCGTTGAAGCGCCCTCATTCATTCAAATAGTTTTTCAAGTACTCACCATACTTGAGTTACGACCGCGAGAACCAACGCCAACAACAATGTAATCGTATTGTAATCAACGCAAGGAAATGATCACAAAACTATGACGAGCAAGTATAGCGATTGATATACATGATTTACAATACCTGAATAAACAATGAGTAATAAAGCAAACTCATACCAATGCATAAAATCATAATGGGAACTGCGTATAATGACAATAATAATTGTTAAGTGAACGATAGTGTGTCACAGGGATTATAGCAAACGTTAATGTAGCAGAGAAATACTGTTAATGACCTATTTTGAAATAATAAAAAAAGGCTTCTGTCACATACAAATTACAATCGTTACCATCAGCACAGCAAACTGGTGAATTATCAAAGATTGTGATTGGTTAATATCAGCTGGTGGGCATTGTTATCTGCCTCGTTTAACAATGAGTGACGTTATACTTGACAGAAGCCTATACGTTTTGCTTGAAGCATTCAACAGAATTTCTATAGGCTTCTGTCAAGTGACGTCAACCAATGTTGAAAGAAACAGATATATAACCTACGGTGCAGATAACTATGTCCATCAGTTGGTATTAACCAATCACAATCTTTTATAATTCACCAGTTAACTTTGTTGCCATGGTAACGATTGTTGGTCATTTTGTTACGTGACAGAAACCCATTTGCAGAAACCTATTCCTCTCACTAAATTACGCAACAGCGCGTAAAACATTGTTTATTGTTGTAATATTTTGTGTCTATTCAAAATATTTCTGTTTATGAATTTCATTGTTGTTGAAATGATGTGTTATTAAATTCGAATACGATGGCAACAGCTCAGTAGCTTCCATTGTTGTTCATAATATCTGATAAACAAGAACTTATTTAGAAAGCTGTGATAATATAACTGATTGTTGTGTAGGTTTGCCTTCTTCTCGTGTTAAACGTCAGAAGAGAACAAGATGGTTGTTAACAAGGCAGCGAGTATGGGGAAGGTGGACCAAGATACGCCGCTCAGCATTAAACTGCTGACTGCTGGAACTGCTGCATGTATTGCCGACTTTGCTACATTTCCATTGGACACGGCCAAAGTCCGGTTACAGGTATAAACACGCAAACATATGACTAATAAAACTGTAGTTCAAGTAGAACAAAGGCGATTCGAAATGCAATACTGTCATTGTCATTGTCAAAAGTCTTTGTGGACAATTAAATGTCACGCTTCCTTGTTTTCTTTGAAGGGAATTTACCACTGACTAGCCTGTTAAAGCCTTATAGAGCTTTGTTTAAGCTGATAAAGCCTATGACGTTGCCTTCGATCATTTCAACGGCATCCTCACACCTCTCATAAAATCTCTAATTGGTATTTCATATTTGTATTCCGAACTTGTAGAATATATAGGTCATAAAATAAATGTGAATTGAATCACTAAACCGCACTAAACATTGTGACATATTCAACTCCAACATGACTTCAAGGTTTGTCCTAGTAGGCACACAGAGAGCACGATGTAGTGATACCAACCTATTTTATCATAATATAAAGGAGGTGCTCCAACTCGGGTCTTGAAAGTGAAATATTTCCGGGGTCAGTTCCCGTGTCCAGGCTCCCGATAACATATCAAGGCTCTCTAGGTCTCGAATGCCTGTAGCGCAACTCGTTTTTAAATCGAAGTATATAAAACAACAACGCTCAACAATACTATACACGGCTCAGTGGAATAATAATGTTAGTATTTGCATTTGTTTTTTACCAAAATTATATAGATTTTGTGAGTTCAACAATGCCACCGGTACCGTAGCCACTCTTATCTACATCTAGTTTCCAAGGGAAATCGGGACCTTTGGCTCTGACTTGACCGCAAGAAACCACATAATTATACCGGTCATGTTATTAGTATGGAAGTTGGAGCACCTCCTTTATATTGTGATGAAATAGTTTGGTATCACTACATCGTGCACAGTATGAGCGAGTTCTGTTTCTTTCCTCTATTATCGGTCCTTCCTTTTACATCCTCTTCCAGATCCAAGGTGAACAATTCACGAAGAACGAGCTAAATAGCATTATGGAAGACAAAAGTTCTAGAGCTGCTAAAAAGGACAACAGGAAGGCTTGTATTCCTATTAATACAGCTTGTTCAGAAACAAAGGTTGTCTGTCTATCAACGCAATAAAGTGGTGCATGCTCGCTCAATACAATAATTAGCAGACTTCCTCATGGGCAATACAAATGTGGCACCTCCACCTGTGTAGAACCATATGAGATTATAAGGAAATAGAATTAGTTATTGAAAGTTTTCCAAGCTGTGAAACACATGCAACCTTGAGCTTTAATTAGCTAGCATCCGTTCTCTTGCGTACTATCATTCTCGTTTGTGAATAACATTTGTAGACATTTTTTATTAAATTTTTCATTATCAATAATGATAATTATTAATAATAATTGATAATTTGATAAATTTTTTTTCATTGCTTGAATAAGATGTGTAAATTTAATTTTTCCCTCTCTCTGTGTGACCACTAGATTCAGGGTGAAGGTCGGCCCATGATGTCAGTAATGAACGGGCAAGCAGCTCTTGTCAGGACCACGACCTCTCAGTATCAAGGATTAATCGGCACAATAACCACGATAGCCCGGCAGGAAGGCTTCAGGTAGGTTCACACGCTGTCGCCGTTCACCAAAAAGGATCACGATCTCCCGTCACAACTGTTACTATGTCGATGAATAGTCAGGTGGACAAGAATGCCGTGATACTTGCTATCAGTTGATATTCTAACCCAAGATGCATTGAGGGTTGAGTTGGTTTGCCGGTTGGAGATGGTGTCCTCACTTCATATTCCTCCCATGTTGATAATATGTTCCAATTTACGGTCCACGTTTAAATAATTATTGACCGTGCGTAGATAAAAGGAACTAACTTATACTCAATGACGTCGGCTCAGCTAATAACAGCAGGTCATTAAGTTTGTCAGCCTATCCGCCGTTTCTAAAAACCAACACTAGATAGAGCAGCGATCAATATCTCTCAGGAAAGTACTCAGGAAATGGAACGTGCTTTCAAATCAGTGAAGTCATCATCTCCAACCGGCAAACCAACGCAACCCTCAATGCATTTTGTTCTTACACTTGGGTTTACAATATAAGAAGATGCTTAGTTGACATTATTAAAACTTATCGTGGTTCTTTAGACCACAATGCGCAATACTTTCGTATATCGTGAATGAAGTTTGAACTTATCAACCAATTTCTTATAAATTATTCGGAAGTGATTTTTAATTATCAACAATATCAATAATGTATAATTTTCATCTAATTTTTTCCTATATATATTATTGGATTTTTAATAATTTATGGGCACCTGGAGAAAGTGAACCATAATAAAGCTGTATGACATGGGTTAGGGTGGAAAACAATACCTAAAACCACTGACCACAATTTAAACCATTCGATCAAAGGTATTCCCAAAACCGTGTCACACAGCCGAGTTTAAATTATTCAGGTATAGACCTACACTCATCTGCGCCTCTAATGTTTATGAAGTTATTTTTGTGAGTGTTTGGTAATTACAAATTATTGTCGCTATAAGCCTCTTCTTAGTGAGTAAAATCAAATGTTTTTGAACAATTCAAAGACGAAGGAATTTATTAAAAGTTCGATCACTAATTTGAGTGATGGAAGATATTTTCAAAACTATATATATATATATATATATATATATATATATATATATATATATATATATATATATATATATATATATATATATATATATAGGCGTATACCTGATTACTTAATATCCTATTTATATTATTATTTGTTTGTTATCTCCTTACCTCCTACAAATAATATATGATTTTATTTTGTCAAAAGTACTGCCTATTACCAAAAGCCAAAAGCCAAAGGCGATGCCAAAAGCGATGCCTATTACTGGCCAAATTTCAAATATTCAGTTTCATCACAGAGCAAAATATTCTTCTTTGAATTTGAATCTTCTAGAAACTCGGCACCTCCACCAAGAGCAGTAATTGTAATAAAGCCAAATGCATTGAGCAAGTGTTTACATCAATAATAATCTGAATGGTTGTTTCAATTATTTTCAAAGCCGTTAGTACTCTACTCTACAAATAAATATATCAAACCAAGTATTAAATCTTTAATTTGACATAAGAAACATTTATTATTTTTTAGAGCATTGCTGGATAAGTCTTGGACCGCATTCTAAGATATATTGAAATAATTGGCTTATATTGATATCTAAAATATTATGGATTTGGTTAGTATTTTCAACACTTTCAACTATACTCTCAACAGACAGCAGCTGTAAGAAATTTCATTTCAATTTGTAACGGCTCCGAAACAAAATTGTGAATGTTTTCTCGTTCAACGTCTAAGCATGAACAAATAATGTTGTACCACTGATCCGGCGATGGTTCCCCTCTAGCTTTCCCAGCCCCAAGCTCCCGCTTCCCCTTTAGACAGTCAGTCAGGCAAGACAGGACAGGATGTGTTGAGTGAGAGGAGAGGTATTCGACACGCTCTCGTTACAGGAGTCTCTACAACGGTCTCTCAGCAGGACTCCAGCGTCAGATGTGTTTTGCGTCCGTGCGTCTTGGACTCTATGACTCCGTCAAGGAGACCTACCAGCAACTGCTCGACGGTACGCTGACGCTGACAACGATATTCACAAACACTAACATATTAAAATAACAGAATGCCAGTATTTAAAAACAGAATGGCAAATAACAGACATGCGATGCGATGCGGGTGGCATTCGCAGTTTAGAATTTTAAGGATTTTTGTTTAAATTGGATTACGTGTAGAGTGAGAAAATGGTGAATTTCGCTCAAGTCGGATTTTCAATAGTCCGTCAAATAGCTAATCAACCGATTAGTCAATATAATGAAACTGTAAACAAGGGAAATAGCAAGGCAACAGTTACCCAACTTCTACCAAACTACTGAAAAACCAAATGTTGATATTTGGCTTGCATTTCACTTCTCGAAACAACAATCAGTGATTAGAATTGGAAAACATACAATACGAATATATTTGTGTCCTATTTGAAAATAATTAAATATCACTGAAGAAAAATTAACTAGAAAAGGAGAGTTGATACGAATTCTTGTGGTAACAATGGAGGTTTGGTGAAGTTGTTCCCAATGGTTACCATTTCTACATTCTTTGTTGGACTCAGAGAAAACAACAATAAGCAATTAGTTTTAATAACTTCGTGCCGATTTTACGAAATATTTGTTAGTCAAATATCAATCAGCTTACTATTATTTCAGTTACGAAAATAACATTAGAAGGGTGCTAACAAGTTAACCCGCTAACTAACGCTGACTGACTTTTAATTCATAAAACCAGAAATAACATAAATATATTAGTGACAGGTACTTCTTTATTCTGGGAATCAAAAAATTGGCATTGAAATCTATAAATGTTTGGCTTTTTTGACCAACATGGCGCTTCGCGCGCCAGCTGTCAACGATGAATTCGAAAATAATGTTTTTTCATTTCGTTTTGTTAGATAATTCTTATTATCATCGCTTCGACTTCAAAATACTGGGCTTCTTGTTTTTGTTTCATTATAAAATACATAAACAATAGAAAATCATCAGGCATTATCGGAAACGTTGAAATTATTTAGTCACCAAACTGTTGCCTCATATTTCGAATAGATTACACAATTAAACCACATTTGATAGACTGATTTTGTAGGCACAATGAGGATTTGGAATTAAATTATACATCGAGGAAGATTAAACTACTTTATACCATGGAAGATTTATATCACATATTCACACCATCCCAACCAACACACAGAACACACATCATGTAGAGATACACGTCATGAACTTGGGCAATAGACTTGAAGACTAGGCCTACGTTTATCATACAGACGGAAAACAGTTCAACTCAATCGATTCATCATGAAACATTTTGTACTTGTTGATATACATGTCAATTTTGGGCAAAAACGATCCAACACGTCTTAATATGTGATTTGGCATTGTCAAATCGCATTTAGAATTGAGATAAAAATGACAAAACGCTTTAGAGGGGCGTGACACTATCTCTAACCTGATAACATGGCGGTGTGAATAACCAAATATGACCGGATTTTTTACCATTTCCAAAATGTTCTGCCTGAAGTATTCAAAACATTGTGATAAAGATTGAATATTTGAATCGTTTCAAGCTAAATCGATTTGGCTAAACGGTTTTCCAACTGTAGGCCTATAGTCAACATAGGCATAGATTATGGCATGGCCTGTTTGTGTTGGAGCTGGTGTAACATTATGTTGAAATAGAAATGGGCATCACAATAGACTAACCACTAATTGTATATTAGTTATCAACAGAGATCGTAAAAGACAACAATAATAATAAATCAGCGTACAATAAATTCACTTGTGTATGATGGTCAGTAATATAATGTCTGAATATATATCCGGAATTATTTCCCTGTAGTTCACTGAATTGTCAAGCAAAAGAAACCACTCTTGCACGAGATCGTTTTTGTATGTCTATGTTAGGTGGCCGAGGGCTGCATTGCTGTAACGGATGAGAAACAAACACAAGCTGGCAATCATAAAATGGGTTGGGTAACTGTAAAGGACTATTTTTTCATCTCCCCAACTTTATTCATTGTTCTCTGAAACTAGGCAAACGCGTTATGTGTTTCCGCGTTGATGGATGAGCTGGCACATATCAACTTATCTTTGGATTGGTTATTATATATATATATATACACCTTGAGATCCAAACCATTACATCACTGCCATCTTATTTTCCATAAATAATTTATATGATAATAAAGAAGGCTTTGTTTTAATCGTTTACAGTCAAGTGGTGACACTTGTTGCTTTGATTTAATAGGTATCTTAATAGCTTTGAATAATTGACACAAATAACATTATATATTTTTTTACATCGAAACGGCTGATCCGATTTGAGTAAAAGTTCGGAATAATGTGTATCATTATTAGATTGAAGTTCTCTGGAAATTTGAATCCTCTCAGATGAAATATTTTTCACGAATGTTTTTCTCTGGCTTATTCTAATGGGATTTTTGAAAACTTTGGAATGAGTTTTCTCAGAAGTTGTTCAACCGATCGTGCCTCAAAACTATACAGCATCAAGTCAGATAGGGGTTCATGTGTGTGCCAAGTTTCAACTGATTTTGAATTTTTGTCTGACCTGTGGAGCGCGAACAAAAAAACAAAAAAAAAAAAAACAAAAAAAAAAAAAAAAACAGGCACTTTTTTTTCGGTATAGTGTAATTGAGTCTTCGCTTCGCTCATCCAAAAATAACCTCATTCATCGAATCACATAACTTTATTTATATCAACTATGATTAAATATTTAGATATGATATATAATCTCATATTTATATTGAACTATTTATATTTATATATAACTATTAAAATATAACTATTATATTTATAACTTGACTTAGGCCCAGTATTACCACGGCCAGTTAGTATTTATCTGAGAGTTGGTGAAAACAAATAGCATAAGTAACCATGGTGATAACAAGTTTGACCTGTCAGATAAAGGCTAACTGGACTTGGTAATACCGGGCCTTATTTCAATACTCGTACTTTTATAATCAAATGTACATATGAGTGTGATTGTGATTACAATTAATATGGAATAAAAACTAATTTAATTTAATTTAATATGTAAGCCTACACTTGCGGTCTGCAGAAATACCAATTACCGACACTGTACGCACTAAAACTATAGTAGACAATGTAGGACAGATGCAAAACAGTTTAGTCCAATGTTTTTGTGTACTATAACCCGTTCTTCACGAAAAACTGTCCACGTACAGTATATGGAAACATTAGCGGTAAAATGTGTGTAGATTCGATTTGAATTCAGATCCAAACTCAAGAAAAAAATTATGTGACCTCAAGTGTACTAACTTCCTCGTAAGACATATATTTGTCGGAGTATATAATTGAGGCTTTATATAGAAATGACAAATGAAGAATTTGTATGAACGAGAAAAATAACTGTTACGAAAAACAATGTGAATTTCATTGTGATAACAACCAAACCTTTTGATATAGTGTATCACACCGCCGTTTCGGTCATGTTCACAGGCAACTCCGGCCGCTCTAACGGCATGCACATCGGCACTCGAGTGGCCGCCGGTATCACGACCGGTGCGCTCGCCGTGCTCATCGCCCAGCCGACGGACGTCGTCAAGGTGCGCTTCCAGGCACACGTGCGCGGCAAGGGAGGCGCCCCCCGTTATCCGTCCACCTACATGGCCTACCGCACCATAGCACAGCAGGAGGGCATCAAGGGCATGTGGAAGGGTGAGCCGAGAATTAGCAATTACAATCCTTTCGTTTGTTATCGTTGGTAGCTCACTGAGTAACTGATATGGTCCGCCTGTATTATTCTTTTTAATGAACTGCCAAAGTACTGTCTTCTATAAATCGGAAAACTATATGAGTAGAGTGACTATTTAGTGTTTAATGGTGTCTCGAATGAGCATAGGGTTACGGACTTTGTTGATTTTTTTCTATATTGGACTATACAAAAACCAAATCAATTTGTATGAAATAAATTGTAAAGTGATAGATGCGTTTTTATTATGCGATAAAGTGAACATCAAGAGACTATCGAATCGTTTGGTTAATTATAGTATAATAAAAAAATAACGAACTTCTCCATAAATCTACATGCTCGAGGCACCATTTGAATACAAAATGCCACAGTTACTTAATTTATAGGCCCAATTATTTTCGAACATAGTGTTATACTATATAGCTTTAGCTATAAGAAATACTATAGCGTACAGGTCTTTCGTGACGATGTCAAGCAACAATCAGTGACGTCAATGTTGTACGCAGCCAAATTGTTTTTGTTTCGTGGGCTACATTATACGGCACCTCCAACCACAGCTATTGTCAGTAGAGGTGCCAAGTTTTATAACAAACAATCTACTTGTCAGCTTGATCGTGTGAATACGGTTAGATGCGATTGCGATACTCATCTCTGATTGGTTGTGGTTGTTCTCAGGATGTTTCCCTAACGTGACTCGTAACGCTATCGTGAACGTGTCGGAGATCGTCTGTTACGACATCTTCAAAGAGCTCATCTTGAAGTACGATCTGATGAAAGACGGTATTCCTTGTCACTTCACGTCCGCCGTCATTGCTGGTAAGACACTAGTCAAAGCTGGAGAGGCTCTGTATGGTAAAAAGATCGTTTATGAGTGCTGCGGTGGCCATGTTTTTACCCATCAAACCTTCGAATTCCCACATTTAATGGCTCAATTTTACTTGAAAATTGAATGAATTGGTAATCACTTACATGTGAATAACACATACGATTCTGCCTTATTCACGACAGAGAATGACATTAAAAATGCGACGACTATGTTTTTGCCCCAAAAAGTCATTGTATGGCTATTCTCTTTAATAATATAGGCTATAAGCTCTATTGTCAATGCGCACTGGAACATGCTTGTGAAGCAAATTAATGCTCCTCGGTCTCCACGTAACTGTCACTGTGAGAGCCTCTCCGCCGTAGAGGCCTATACCAGATTGTCATATCCCATCCTCAAATTGGGTCATCTTGGACCATCAAATTCACAATCTAGTATCCCACACTGGATGCAATTGGCGGTAATTTGAACGCACGCCTTACAACCACGTAAATCAGCCATTGTAAATATTGATATTCAAAGAGAAGATTTAAAAACTAAGAGACCACAATCATACACCCGCTATTGCTCGTTATCGGTTATGCTGGAGCTTTTAATTTATTTGCGCGACGGCAGCCATATATAGGATCGTGGCTGCTAGTCGGAGATCAAAAAAACCTTGTGGTAGGCTGATCAGGATGTTTGTTATAATAATGATAATAATAATAATAACAATTTATTTCGTCTTTTTGATTCTAAAACAAGATATAAAACAGTCATCAATAATTCACATAAAATAGTACGAATTAAAAATTACAAGAGCAATTTACAAAGATAAAACAAATCACTGAGGACATTACAAATTAGTTATAACATTGTATATTGTTCATGTCGAACATAATATAATATAAAAGCGGTCAACGATTGCAGAAACGAATGAAGTGGGAATTAATCAATGAGGTTAAAAATTCTTGAATGGAGTAATAACTGTTTTTAATCAAATACGATTTTAATGCAATTTTGAAAGATATTTCTTTTTGTGGTCTTAATGAATTCGATAATTTGTTATAAAATCTTGCACCGGCATATTTGGGCCGTTTTTTGAAACTCGAATGTTTGTGTTTATTGAGTAATAAATCATCTTTTTTTAGTATCATGAGAGTGCATTGATTTGTGTGTCTGATTGACATACTGGTTGTGTCAGATGCTCGTTATCAATGACATATATTATTGAGGTGTAAATGTATAAACAAGGGAGGGTCAAGATTTCAAACTTTCTAAATAAAGGACGACAGGAGTCTTTCGAAAATACAACTGCACAAGGATTGCTGCTTGCTTTCGCCATGCACCTAAGTGATCGTTTTTGAAGAATAAATAGTCTATTAGCGTGCGAAGAATAAGACCCCATAAGATAATGCCGTACGATAAATATGATTGGATGTATGAAAAGTAAACCTTTTTGACAGTACTCAGACTTGTGACTTCTATTAGCTTTTGATCAAAGAGCAAGCTGAGGAAATTTTACCACAAATACTATTTATATGACATCCCCAATCAAGCGTGTTATCCACCACTATTCCTGAAAATTTTGTTTCTGAACATTCTTCCACAGATTTGCCGTCTAGTTTGATAAGCGGGCAGCTAATCTGTCTTTTTTGTTTTGAGCTGAATTTCATAAATACAGATTTATTATTATTTAGAGTCAATTTCTTCTCTTGGCACCACATCACCATTTCAGTTTTATGCAAAAATGAACCGAATATAGGCCTATAGTAAGTGAATGTACCCACAGTAAGCGGTTCTCAGTTTTCGGTTGACCTTGAGGATAAAATTGTGTACCTTGTTGGTAGGTTTCTGCACTACTGTCGTGGCATCGCCTGTGGACGTGGTGAAAACACGCTACATGAACTCGGCCAAGGGTGAATACAAGGGGGCTGTTGAATGTGCAATACGTATGTTCTCGCAGGAGGGACCCACTGCATTCTATAAGGGGTAAGACCTAGTCACATATAGCACTATATCACCAAGCGGGTATTGTGCTCGCTTCCTAAGGTGTGCATATGGCCTAAGTTTGCTATAGTTGAGTTTAGAGTAGAGAAATAGTACAGGTCATTTCATGCAAGTTATCAAAATGTGAAGATATGTTTGAAAGACGCTCTTCTGATCAGAATACTTGTCTCAAATAATTCAAGGAAAATTAATTCCGAAACGGATTAAATTGAAACAATCTCTGTGAAATCTTATGAAAAAGCTTTTGAACGCATATGGCTGAATTGAACGATTTCATAAGTTTGATGGTTCACGAATGAAAAAATTATTAAATGCTGATTTGGATCACTTTGTAGGAGATTAGAATCAAAATTTGTAACAATAATTTTACTCACAACTTCTAAAAATGCACAGTATAGGACTATACTGATGTTCTCAACGTGGTTGTATTCTGTGATGATTATTCTCTGAAAAATAATTCGAGTTCAAAATAATCACAAATCCAATTCAAAGTGGAAAAACAATTATTATTTTCGTGATCTCACATGACAGGCTATGCTATCTGAATATCTCAAAAATTAGTTCAGGGACATCATGATTTTTTTCGATAGTATGACGTAGAATGCAATTATCTATAATCACACAGAATTGAGTTGATTTACAAACATCTGATGCATGGTTAGAATGAAACCCTCTCTTACCGTGTTTCAATGAACCACAGTGAACCATGAATGAACCATACATAGCAATGAACCATAAAGTGGTCTAATGGAACAATCTCTCATCTGGTCTTATCGTTGTTACCAGCTTCACACCTTCCTTCAGTCGGCTCGTGAGTTGGAACATAGTCATGTGGATCTCTTACGAACAAATCAAGCTGCTCGTGCACAACGCCCGTCTCCATGACGACTAGAACAACACTGTCGTCTTCTCGTGCACAAAGCCCGCTTCCACATCTATACTATCAAACATGGCCGACCTGGTTTGAGCAATGCCCGCCATGTGCCTCCAAGATGACAGCTCGGTTACCCTTGTGACAAATGTACCTCCAAGCTGGCTGCTGGATCATCTTTATGCTTAATACTCAGTTACATATGATATAAAGAAGATTGGACAGCTTCATTGTTTTGACTCGAGTAGTCAGTGCATGGTTTAGTTTCGGCCAAAAGTAATCGAAGTTAAAACCAATAATACTACTGCCTTTCGATAACGTCAGTCTTCTATAAGAGTGTCTAGTTATTATTGTTCAATGTGTAGCAGCTACCATTGCGTCATGCTGCAAATAGATATTATTTCACTTTAGAAGTTTGAATTCCTTATTAATCTGATGTCCAGAAAGTAATCAATGACAATTAAGGCATCACTTACATGATAGTGATTGTTCACGAGGAGTTAGCATAGATACAGTTTGAAGTGCACGTGGAGTCGAAGTAATTTCCCCAGCAGTAAGTTATGTATTAAAATATTCAGGTGTCACAGGTTAATGCGCGTGCGTGATGTGGGTAAGTCTAATAAAGAGCACGCAGAAACATCAGCTATTTGGTTAAAAACTTGGCAGTCTCTATTCGTCGGACCGTCGAACCCAATGCGGATGTTATTGTTGTTGTTATATATGTATATATATATATATATATATATATATATATATATATATATATATATGTATATATATATATATATATATTTATATATATATATATATATATATATATATATATATATATATATATACATATTTATATATATATATATATATATATATATATATATATATATTTATATATATATATATATATATATATATATATTAAATATATATATACATATATATATATATATATATATATATATATATATATATATATATATATACATATATATATATATATATATATATATATATATATATATATATATATATATATATATATATATATATATATGTATATGACTGTGAAAGCAAATACTTATTTCATATCATATGAATTCATATCTATGAATATCATATCTACAGGATTCATATCTATGAAAAGTAAGCGAGGGAGAATCAAATTTGGATCAAAGTTATTAAAAATGTTATCTTGAAATGCTCATAAATATTTTTTATCGTCGATAGAGTTAATTCAAAACAATGTCTGAAGCCAATAAATTCACACTATTTTTCAATTGCATTATAACAGTGATTTTGCTGTTGTACAGTTTGTTCTTGAATAAGTTATTACCGAAAAGCTGATGTCTTCTGTAAACTCTTTAATATAGGTTTTCGGACAAAACAAGTTTTAGCGTTTAGAAGAAAAGAAACAGAACTAGGTTTAGACGATTGCATATTTTTGTACTGTCTCCATATTAAACGCACATTGCAAGACAATGTGGTGAAACAATAAGCCTCTTTTCGAACAACTTTAATTTGGCTTTTCGAATTGTGTGATATTTTCAAAGATTGAGGCAATGAAACTACAACAATGGTAGATTATCTTGTGATCACCAGTTAAATGAATGCCTTCTCCATAGTGAAGTGAAATAAACGAAACTAGAAAGAAGTGAAAAAAGTGACGGAATATTCCGAAGTGAGCTTAGCATATCATATTTGTTATTAATCATTTCTAGTTTTACTTATAATTAGTTTATATTGTTTTATAAATGTTGTCAACATATATTTGTCGTGTAAATATTTTAAATGATATCATGTATGTAATAATTATGCTAGTGAATTAATAATGTGATAGTTAAGGGTAGACCTAATAAATGACCAAATTATTATTGTATATATTCTGTTATTTTATAACCTTTGACTGTTTGACGTATCATCTTTCAATCTTAAATTATCACTTCTTCTCTGTCTTTAAATATTGTCAACTCACAGTTTTATGGAAGAAAGTCGTAAAGCCAGTCGTCAAAATCACATTTTTTTATTGAAGAACTAAGAAAACATTAACAATATTATTGATCAACATCAGAAAAAAATCTTACTGTGATCTGTATACAGTTTTTGAGAAAAATTCATTGTGTCATTTCCAAAATCTTTCTTAAAATACTTAAGATTAGGTCTGATAATTACGGTCCAAAAATAAATTAAAAAGCTTTTTTACAGCTTATTACGTATATAATTGATTTCATATCGGACCTCAATTTGAATGTGATATTTTCCCAAACTGACTTTTCTCTCCTCAAGTTTTTCAAGATTTCACAGTCGATTTTTGGATGAGCGAAGCCAAAACTCCTATTGGGTTCAAGATTTTGTTGTTTTTTGTTTGCGCTCCACAAATCGGAATATTTGGTTGATCGATTTGATTTTTTTTTGTGGACGCACGTACTTGACCAACTTGGAACTGTATAGTTTTGGAAAATAATCGGCTATACCACTTTGAAAAGATTTAATTTTCCAATGTTTTTGGACGAAAATGCGAGAAAATGCACTCCACGTGTCGGATGGTTCGTTCAATTAGTCTCTTTTTTTGTGAGCACGCTGACTCATTCAAGTCAAATCTGTTTAGTTTTTGGCTCTGGTCGTTTTCACTACTTCTAATGAAAAAAAAAAGGAATTTTCGAGTGATTTCCAAAAAAATCGAAAATTAAAATCTTCTATTTTTAAAAAATGCCTAATGAATAACGAGGTTGATACACTCTATCACGAAGTCTTATTGATTGAAAGAGGTGTTTGATGAAAAAATAAAATACATCGTTTTTCTTTATAATTCTATCCAGAATTTCTTTCAGTTAAATGCCACTATGTCTCAATTCATCATCGTAAACGTTGCCCATGAACAGCTTTATCAGAAATATAATACAGTTCATGTTGTGTAAGTAATGAGTATCACCGAGATATGGAACAACCCAATCAATGATTTCAACATTGAGTTTTTATTGGGATCATTTTTAGTCTACACCACCACACAATGTTCTGTTGGTAAAATGTTACACATATACTAGAACAACTTTTGGAGCCCATGATTTTGGTCAGTGAAAAGGTCAGTCAGTGAAGGTAAGGACAATTGTGAATAGGCTTGATGAAATTCCACGCCAAGAAATAACATCAACAAACACAGCACATTGTTCAGAGAACACTGAGAAGAATATTAGACTTCATATTCTATACCTCTTGTGAAGGGCATTCAGAACTAAAAATGAACTATCCTACCACGCGACCGTTCTTAAAATCGACCGACTGTAGTAAAATTTAATTGTACTTAAACCCAACTATATATTTAAAAACTTTTACCTCTTGAGCAACCCACAGAGAAGTTAAAGTGGGTGATTTGCAGCTTCTGCTCTCCACAAATTAGGACCTCCCATCAGATGTTTATGTTTTATAGGTTTTCAGTTTTTTACGGATGGTTGAGGTTATGAGGATTGGGTTCGTGTCAAATGAGATTCATATTCTCAAATTATTATCCAATATAAAATTGGATGGTATAATCTCTCTTTCTTAAATTAAATTATTATATTCTCATAAATGCCTATATATATATATATATATATATATATATATATATATATATATATATATATATATATATATATATATATATATATATATATATATATATATATATATATATGTATATATATATATATATATATATATATATATATATATATATATATATATGTATATATATATATATATATATATATATATATATATATATATATATATATATATATATATATATATATATATTCATCATATATACAGCTCATCCTTCAAACCGATAGCAACACGTAGCGTTTTCCTGGTTTAAAAAACATGATTACTCGCGCAATTAAGACCAAGGATGACAAGGTAGGATCAGTCGGACTGGGTACCACAATTGCGATCTCATAGTCTCTCTCACCAATCTGGAGCAAGTGTTGTTATCTCATCGATCAGCCTAACTGCTGAATAGGTGAACATGTCAATCATAACTATAGCAGTATATATATATATATATATATATATATATATATATATATATATATATATATATATATATATATATATATATATATATGAGCCTACCATACCTTGTTTCAAAGAAAAATACCGTCTGCAGAAAATAGAAGTTATATGGTTAGTGGTAGGGGCTCGAGGCACAATTCACAATTTCTTTGTAAAATTTTGTAAAAAATTCAGACTCAACAAAAAATTCATTTATAGCATAGTTTTACCCGCCCTTCGAGGATCCCTATTGATTTTTCGACATCATCTTTATAGTCTTCAGCTTTGATTTCCAATTCTGTTTTCATTACATACTATTTTTCTTTTTTTTTCCTTTTTAATTTTTGTATGATTTCGTTATCATCATTCAATTATTTCTTTTTTGTACATTTTCTCATTCAAACCTAGTCAAATTATATATTTTTTTATTCTCTAAAATGTTGTTATCAATAATTTTTGTATATTTTAATTAATTGATTTTTATTCTGTGTTTTTGCAATCGCATAATGTAAGACAGAGTCTGATTAAAGATACATATATAGGAACTCTCCTGCATTTTGAGGACAAGTTTGTGACTAGTAAAGGGTTGT
>OZ023326.1:42663647-42664782 GCA_964007535.1 Brachyptera risi
TACTTGCATTTACCGGTAATCAATATTTTAACTTGATATAGTTTTTTTTTTCTCTATTGGTTACACATTAATTACATCATTATAGAAACACTCATCATAGAATCCTACAAAGCCAAAAATGTTGGCTTGACTGTAGGGGAATATAACATATTATCACAGATAATTGAGCTAAATTAGCTCAATTATCTGTGATATTATGATTGTACATATCGTGTTTCACTCCTACTATGTATTGAAATAAAAATTATTAATTGATTATTTATTGATTGTTTGAGTCCTTATAAAATTGTATGCTGCTAGCATTAATTTGTTTATTCACAATATTACGCTGTTTTTCATACTCATCACGAAAAATATCTTTTAAGATGACGTTTTGACAATTTTTCCATTTCTTATATTCTAAATAAACTAACTCTTCTTTAACAAGAACCAACAAAGCCTCAGTCATCCAAGTTTTAGTCTTTTTTGGCTTTTTCTTATTTTTATTGCAAATTAACTCAAAAGTAGCTCAATCATAGCAATTATTAAACAGTCGCTCAATATTGTTATACATATTATTACTGTCATTAACATTAATAAAAGATTCCAAACAATACCTCTCATCACTTATTAATTATTCGCATTTTAGTTATTATACTCATAAGGTTAGGTGGAAGAGCAGAAACTCATGTATCTGAACCCCGCCATTTCATTTTTGTTGAATAATCATCTCATTTTTAAATTTTTATATGTAAATTGTTGTTTCTGTGTTTCTTTTGTTAACTACTCAAAAATGAATAAAGACTTATTATTATTATTATTATTATTATTATCAGCCTAATCAATTTCTTTTCTTGATAACATTTCCTCATTGAGATGTTTGACAGCCGAATCTCTAGAAATATGATTCGCAAAGTTCACAGCAATTAAATAATGAACTTATGATGTTATTATATAGCCTATGAGTTATTATAATAATGATTAGGAATAATGAGTTATTATATATATTTCACACATTCTACTTATTTTCAGTTCATCTCAGTCCATTTTTAGTTCGTTTCAATTTGATCGAACACAGGAATTTTTTTTCCACATATTTCACTTATTTTTAGTTCATTTAAAAAAATGTCAAGCTTATAATTGAACTATCTATCCA
>OZ023326.1:42664982-42672482 GCA_964007535.1 Brachyptera risi
AAACTTATAATTGAACTATCTATCCAAATCTTAAACCATAATTGCGCTATCCCGTATTTCGATTTTTCTATTATAGTCTCATAATATCGCTGGGGAGGGAAGGAGGGGTCACGTTCTTTCATTTTTTAAAGGCAATTGTGATGGTGATGTGAACAACAGCTTGCGAGTGTGCAGCTTGATCATTATCGACCTATATCTCTCATCGATTGTAGAATTTTTGAAGGAATATTGTCTCAACTTATCATTTCAACTTTCGCAAATCTATTATGTCTTATGAGATCATAGAGGAGTAAGATGGATGAAGTCTGAAAGCCACACTGATAGTCTGAAAACTTCATGCTATGATTTTAAGAAGAAAAATAATTGTGAGCACGATCTATGCCTAAGAGTCAAAATATTGCAAGATTTGTAATGCAATCAGTTTTTCTTAAATTCGACAGCAACATTATAGGCTGGTCTGAAAGGTAAATTATGGATTATATTTTGTTGACATTTGTGAGTTCGATCGTTTTTAGTTTAATATAGTATATAGGCCTAGTCGAACAAATACTTATTTCCGTTTTACTTTTAAGCAAACGCAGTATTATGCGAATTGTATAGCTTGAGCGAGATATTCGGTCTGTATGATGATATAGTCGAGTTCTACATACCTTGATTTTGGAACTTTCAAGACCGCGTCTTACGAAAAATAAAAATGAGCCAATGAGCTAATAGGCCTAATTAATTCAAGTACAAAAAAATTATCAATAAATTTCAATAATTTTCAAACGATTCTCCTTCTCGATTATTCTTTCAAGGATTTTCAAATTTCGCAATGTTTTTTCTCAAACGTGATCTTGAACCGATATTATCCAAATACTATTGCGAAGCGCAAGAACATATGTAGGTGACAGTAAATCATACACATTGGGTGATCATACGGTCGGTGTCCAGGGGTGATTACCTCATGAATGACAACCAATAGCTAACTTGGAGTATCACCTAAGCTCATTCTTTTTAAATCGATGCCAGAATACTTAATAGAGCACCTCGGCACCTATTATATTACTAGGTTAGATAATGACTTTTGCATACCAATTTTCATGTTTTTTTGTTTTAGCGATTTTTTTTCAACTGTGAAGCACAAAAATGATTGAAATTTACATACTTTTTGAATACTTTACGATAAATTTGAACCTTCGCTTTCTGCTGTTCTCCTAAAAATGCTATACAATCGATAAAATGTCATTTATGAGGAAAATTTTCATGGATGTGTGCGTTTGATACATATCTGTTTCGACATTGTTAAACAAAGCTAATTTTCAGGAAAAAATCGTCCCAGTTTAGTTTCACTTCATTGTTGGTTATCATTTTCTTGAAATTATTATTGTTCAGAATAAATGTTTCTGTTCGAGTATAGCAGACACAAAATTCGGCTACATAAAATGCTTCAAATTATTGGTCAACAAAGCTAAGAATAAATGAGGTGCTAACACTCGCAACTCCTTGCTCATCTCCCAGCAATGACACTTATTGCGTGTGGGTGTGTGTGTGTGTGTTTGTCGTTTGCCATGTGTGATGATTGATGACATCACACACGGCCAAGGTTTATCTCGATCATCGCCCCCAAGTACAAATATTAGTCACATATTATTCAGCTATACAGATTGCCCCAAGTGTCAATGTACTATATACGAACCCGCGTTATCTGATCGACAATATATATAGTAGGCCTACCACTGTCAATGTGTGATCAATAGGAAAACACTGTGTTTGCGAGGACGATGTGGGTTGAGTATACATACTATATCTAATGTACTCGCCCAATTTACGCCACGACTCACGTAACGAGATAATATTCATTGAAATCAGCTGATCATTATGAATCGCTTGCGAAGTTGGAGTGGAGCAAGAGGAGGCAATCTGTCATACTCTCGTACACTTACTCTTTCATCTACGTCAATTTCAATATAATGCAAAATCTTTACAGGAATCCCGGTTGAGAACGACATAAAATAGCAAGTTTTTCAAGTTTCAAAAATATTTCTGTTGATATGTGTCAAGTAGCTGGATTGGGTGCTATAGGTCAAACATGATTTGATCTAAAGATTGGTTTGCACGATTAAATTAATATTAAAATAATTAGTAGCCTGTAATGTGGACCCATCTTTTCTATAACAACATACACTTAATGGTGTTTATTAATCTTTTTATGCATTTAATCAAATTCAACAGCACAGACAACTAAATAAGTGATTTGACTGAATTATCAGGCTTCACAGTCTTCTATTTGATGAAAATCTCTGGTCATAATAATAATACAACATTACAGCTATTTTCCTACTTTGAATGCAGTTTTCTCGAAATCTAAGTCTCTTTCAGTTGAATACATTTTGAAAGAGAAAAATTCATAGAAAGTCACAGAATACAGCGTTTTAATAAGCATTCTGTTTTTCTGGTGATTAGCTTAAAATGATAGGTAATATAGGTAAAATTATACTGAAACTTGACAGTTGGTTATGCTTTAATGGTCATCGTGTTCACCGAGCTTACGATCAACTAAACTTGATGATTTACTGCCATCCATTGTTAGGAAAGTTCTTTTTAAAAGGATCTTTCTAAAAGTTCAGTTTATGGCAATGGAACGATCTGTTGAAATTCAAAGTTTGTTTTCGTGGCTTTGCTGTAATTGATCCAGTTCAACTTGGAAAAAAAAATCATGTAAAAAATATTCAAAAAATATTAAAGTAGGCCTACTGAAAATGAATATATTGTGAAATATTGAAATAATATTTTAAAATACCACTATTGATATTCTTGACAAATATCTGGAGAGAAACATCAGTGTTTCCGATATATCGGAAGGCGTTATCAATTGATAAATATTGATACATTGAAACCAAAATATCAATGATGTTATGCCAACCCGTCTGGATTGGTGGGTCAGCCATTAAATTCACTAGTGGTCAATTACAGTACTTTATTTGAATTGGTTTTGCATGCAAATTGATCATTGTTAAATATTGATAATTTGCTTCCTTGGATAAACTGTTTGATAACTGAGGCCACTCTACATAGCTCAGTCAACTCAAGTACCGCTCATGTTTTAATCATGGTATCATGGTAATCACCATGTTTTAGTTTCATCATCACCTGCTCATTCATATCTACAAACAGCCTAGCTGTTAGTGGGGTCTTGAGCAAACAATAAGCATCATCATGGGTAACAGAGAATTAAGGGCTATGTGATACTAATTTCATCATATTAGTAATTATACTAATTAGGAAAGCAAATTCTAAATATTGACTGAAAAAATGAACATTTTTCATGATGTGTATGTAACACTCTTGTTATTATTTTGTGATAGACGATATGAGAATTCATCTCATATCGTCCATCACAAAATAATATTCTTTAAAATCAAGTCCTACTTTCCAATAATAACACTCTTGTTAGACGCTGTTATTATTGTTTGCTTAAGAACCCCACCAACCGTTGGATTATTTGACATTTGGCAGGCTTGAATCTATACTTTGATATTTGCATATTTATAATTTGTACTGGAGAGAAAGGCTACCAAACGGGCAAGGTCCAGTACATCTGCCCATAGATTGATCGTGCATAATTGAAACAAAATATATTGTTTCTGTTGACCTAGGTGGTGTGTTGAGCTGTATCGTGTATATGTGGCTGAGTGTGGGATCTACCAGCGTTTGGCCAGTTCTAGTAGCCAGTGCGCTATCAGGAGTATTTGGTGGTTTCGTCAGCTGTATCATGGCTGTCATGAGTTACGTGTCGAGCGTATCATCGGGGACAACAAGAACAGCTCGAGTGTCTTTACTCGAGGCCATGACATTCATCGGGGGCACAGCAGGGCCCTTCGCAGGTACGTCATAGCCGAGACAGAGAAGGTAGTCAGGGACAACAGATACTTCCGATGAATATTGAGATGGTGAGATATGTTATTTCATCAAAACAAGAGACGTACGTCTTAATTGGGGTTGACTTCATTTTAAATTTTACTCATACTTTTCGTAGGTCTTCAGCTGAACGCACAGGATTTATGATAATGGATAATCAGTTATTTTTTCCCCAAATTTGAAATCCAAAGTTCGTGGCTCCACGACTTACTTGAATGACTGAATTGAAGCAGATAGCAGGTCTGTATATGACATAGTTTGTTAACCAAGATCCATTCGACCCCAATTCAGCTATTTATTTCCAATGCTGTTTTATTATAATGGTTCCGTGCTTACTGGTGAACATTAGATTAGATTAGATTTATTTATTAATCCACAGGATTTTTTATTTAAAAAAAAAACGAAAAATATATGGCAAGTCAATTTACATAATTATAGTTTGTTCTATACAATGTATAGAAAAATATACATGAATAATCTAGATTGTAGTACATACAAACAAAACAGAACATCTAAAACAGGATAAAATTAACAAACACTGTTATATAAAGTAAAACTCAGTCATTGTACATTAAAATCTTTCATGCTATATACTGGATCGGTAATAATAAAATCTTTCAGTTGTTGTTTGAACACCTTCATATTCTTTTGCATTTTCAATTTGTCAGGTAAATTATTATAAAGAACTGTACCCTTATACATGCAGTCTTGTTTGTACATTACAGTGTTATGTGTGCATCCTAGATATATACGATATATGCTTCAACCATTCCTGATCTGGAATTATGAATTTTATAATATATGGTACTAGTGGACCTATATCAATTATCATCAATACATCAGTAAAAACAAGAATGATTCATTCTAATGTGGGAGAAGTATATCCAATGAAGCCTTAAAGTAAGAGTGTGAGGTGTTCTTTAACGTTAAAAGTCTAAAGTGTAACAACAAAATATAGTTTTGCCTACTTTTTGGTATTTACTTCTAGTTGATTGCAAATAGCAGGCATGCTAACAATTAACCAGTTTAGAAATGTTTCGACTTTGAATCTTAAAGGTGGTGCACTTCTCTCCATATCCAATCACCTGACTGTGTTCTCGGCCATCGCATTCTGTCATTTGTTGCTCATCGCATACGTTGTTATCCGAGTGCCTGAGATTCCAGGCTCAGGCACGCAAGGCACAGTTACTAACAAGATCTGCAATGTGGCACATTTCAAGGTAAGCTGGTTAATATTTTTTTTTATAGTATTGGGTTTCAACGACTCACTATAATGATTACCAAGATCTATTGGCATCGAATGAATGATTGATGAGATGATGAGATGAAGGTTTCTTAGGTATCGGGAAGGATAGTGGGAAGGAAGCGGTCGTGGCCTATATTGTAGGAACCATCCCGGCATTAGCCTAGACTACATAGGGAAACCACGAAAAATCCCTGTAAAGATGGACGGTGGCAAGGATCGAACCGGGTCTGATATGCCCCTTCACCTCCCGGATCACATGAAGCTAGTGAGTTAACTACTCGGCTACATGTGCCGGTTGGTTGGTATTAGGCACGAAAGAAGGTCGACTACCAACATAACTAACACACATATTTCCATTATATTTGTATTACTGGGTTATTTTTAGGGTATCATCAGTTTCCAAGAGGAGATTTATGATGTGAAACCCAACTGCATCTTTCAAAAGCATAGAAACCTAGAATTTGCAGCTAGATTAAGTCTTCACACCCAAGTTTTTCAACTGAATAAAATGCAGAATATGCATTGTAAGATAAGCGAGGTATTCATAGGAAATATCCTCGAAAGCCATCGCACTGATTCTAAAATTATTGAGTCTAGTCAGTTGTCATCACGCCTGTCATCAGGCGTATGTGTATGTGTTCTTTACACGACCAAACCATAGACACATTTATTTTCTTGAAATAACCAAAACAAACTTCTTCAAACTTGGTGTAAACATAGCCCTAACATGAATCTGATATAACACTGAAAACACTCTGTGAAAATTTCATTTCAATTGGACAAGATTGAAAATTTCACCCACTTTTGAACTTCACTCACTTCATGAAGGTTTTCAAATTTTCAATATTATTTTGCAAAAAGACGCTGAACCGATTTTGCTCAAAAACAACACCAATCTATTCTGGTAGGATGACTATTTTCCCAGGATTAGCCGGGATTGTCCTTGTTTCGAGCGATTGCACTGTTTTATCGTTTTTAATCAACATAAATAATTGAACATTAAAATCAAAATCAAATACATATGTAAGGAATGTAGTACTACTATTCCATACTCTAGAATAGATTTTGTCCAGGTTTATCAAGTCCTTAATTACGCGTTGTTTCTGGCCATCAAACTACTAATTGGTACGATCGCCCATGTGATGCCCCATCACCTCCCGGATCACATGAAGCAAGTGAGTTAACCACTCGGCTACATGTGCCGGTTGGTTGGTATTAGGCACAAAAGAAGGTCGACTACCAACATAACTAACACGCACATATTTCCATTATATATTTCTATATCTATATTTTCATCCTTTGCCTCAATTGGGAAACTGGCTTCATTTCAGGTTCTCAATATAATGTTTGAAAAATGCAATATAAAAAAGATACACTGCAATAACAGTGAAAATGCAATTACATAATTAGGGTAACTTGCAAAATTACAATATTAAAAAACCCCTGGGGGACTGTGATGAGGGCCTACCCCATCACCCTGATGTAGGTTGTTGCCCTGCTTCTTCTTCGTTACTATTTGGCTGTTGCGGGTTTTATCTTTTCAGTAAATGGTCCCCTATATTCTAGTTATCTTGTATGACACCAGTGTTCAAAAAACGTTCCAAGTTAATTGGTTACTTTGCCTGACTTGTGTACTGCTAAAAAAAAAACATAATTACTGTACGAGTTAGTTCATCTTTTCAGTACATGAAAAGTAATCTTTGCTGCACTTGTCCAATTATTTTGTTGGTAGATAACCATTTTCCTCCGTGGTTATAAGTATAGCAGCGAACATAGTGTTGTTTTATTACAGCACTCGGGAAATATTTAGGGAACAGAAATACGATGAAAGACGGTTTTTCATTTTCTTATACACCTCGTACTATAAGGGTTGAAGATGAATTAAAAATTGCAATAGCATTAATGTGAATGATTTTGTTCAATTTTATTGTTCAATTTCAACTTCAATTCTGAGTAAAAAATTTAGGGTGAAACGATTCCACCATGATACAATTCATGAGTCTACAACACAGCATCTCATGCTTACAGAATTCTACCGAAGCATGCTTCAAGCGTCGTCCAGGGCATGCACGGTCAGCCATCTTGTGCTACTTGACCTGCTGCCTTGTAGTCATGACTACCACTACTGGGGAACTTGACATCTCGTACCTCTACGTCAAGGATCAACCGCTGCAGTGGGACTACACCAAGTACAGCTACTATTTCGGTTTGAAGTACGCAGTCGGTTCACTAGCTCTCTTGCTTGGTACTCCCATCATGGCACATTACAACATCCCTGACCATGTGATGTGTGGTGTTGGGATCCTGTCCAAGATAGCTGGCTTCATTTTATTAGGCTTCAGCAATACAGATAC
>OZ023326.1:42677482-42705485 GCA_964007535.1 Brachyptera risi
ACTTTGCTGGATCTGTATTTTCCGGCCAGATTCTAACCATTTCCCTGCCGTACTTGTCTTTAAGTTTTTCGTACAGTGCGATATACGAGTCTACGGAAACGAGAGAGAGAGAAGGTACAGCAGAGCTGACTGGTTCTGCCAACTGAGCCCACTTAACAAGCTTAGGAAACAGAACGTTTCCTAGCCAGTTGGCCGGTTGAACGTTGTCGCCTCGCAGCTGCATTTCTCCATTGACAAGAGTTAACGAGTATGGATGTGGTATGGATACATACGGTAGAGTGTTTTCTCCAGTGTAACTGTTTAGTGGTGTGAACAAGGCTTGATCACTTTTCTTATCTAGAATTATAAAGATGAGCACCAATGTAAGACTTCAACAAACATTTTCTTGACAAATAAATGTGGAATAAATGCACTTGTTTTTACAGTAGATTAGACATAGTATTACAAAATTATTTTATTCATTTATATTGGATTTAGCGATGCTATAGGCAGGATGAAGTAGTCTCTAGATAGGCAACGCCATAAGACAGAGCCCATTACGAAGTAGGGCCTAATATATATTTAAAGGTCTTTGACAGAGCCTATGCAATGCCTATGCTCACCAACAATCAAAATGCTGGCTGATCACAGTGCTCCTAGCAGCATTCACTTGCAACTGTGCTCTAGCAGTTTGGTTTTTCTTGGTGATCACAGCACTCCCAGCAGGATTACCAGGCATACCACTACCACGGTCTGTAGGCTGTTTAACCAGGGCTCTGCCACTCTATCCCGTAAAAATATTTATTTACTCAATGGTGACACACTGTAGGCCTACTGATGACTACAATCTATTGGCGTCGGTGAATGATATATGAGATGATGAGATAATTAGATGAAAGGTTATTTTATGAAGTGTTTTTGGAAAGTGTGAAGGAGTCAGTTGACATGGCCTGTTGTTAAGGAACCATCCCAGTATTGACCTAATCGACAGAGGAAAGCCGCGAAAAAACCCTATCAGGATGGTCGACCAAGGCGGTGATCAAACTCCGGTCTCCTGAATGATGGTCCAGTGTATTAACCACTCAACCACTCAGCCACTCATCTCAGTTAGCCTACAAAATTCTTATAGACCTAGATAATTAAATTAATTAAGCCAATCCAAGTAATAACTTCTCTAGGCCCTAGGCCTATTAACAAACTTACCAAGAATGACAAGCTCCAAACCATATTGGTATTTGCAACTATTCCTTGGGATAAGTTTCTTGATGGACATAATAATGTCAGCAGCTTCGGTCTCACCGCTGTCACAATCCTCGATTTCAATCCCTTGATATCTTAATCGGTCACCAATGTTATCTTCAGACGATGCAGATATTTCTGCAGAGTTTACTTTGTTTATTAGCTTCTGATGATTGACTGGCTCATCCAAATGTGATACAATTCCACAAAACACGGAAACCGATCCACAAAGACGACGACAAGCAAAGTGGGGATTCTTGTGCCAAATGTTAACTGCTGTCCAGAATTGTTCAATGGTAATAGAAGACTGAGAAGCAATAACATGTGATTCAATGGCTTCCATGATGAACAGTTCTTGTTATGAATATTTTTTTACCTTCTTCGTCAAGCACACCAGGTTCAGGCAGGCCTACACCAAGTCCTAGGCCTACCCCAAAGAGGTAGTTGCACTACCCATTGTTGATTTATAAGTTATGAAGGCTGAAGCAAATATATTATTCGGACACGATGTAGTGAATAGTGATACCAACCTATTCTATCATAATATAAATTATGATAGAATAGGTTGGCATTACTACATCGTGCTCAGGAAATGGTGTGGCGACTTTAGACTTTAGGCCCCTGCCTAGTTTACCCAATAACGGCCGACGTTACCATTGAAGCGTAAAGGGGGGACTCAGGTGAAAATCCTATCTTTTTCATTATTGATTGTATACATTTCAAATTCTGCACATAGATACACATAGAACTGAAAACAGAAAATAAAATCTATATAGGTCATAAATATTTGGTTTTTACGAATTTTTCACCAAGCAAATTTTATTTTATTTCTTCTAGGCAAATTTTAAAGCAAATTTTTAGAAGCAAAATTCTGAGATAGTTTTAAAAAATAATGTTTAATTTAGTTCTAATCTGTCAGCTCTTCCTGTTTTCCTTTTCCATTTGTAAATTTATAGTTCTTTTTATTATATCATTATTTGCATTTTAGTTATACTCATAAGGTTAGGTGGAAGAGCAGAAACTCATGTATCTGAACCTCGCTATTTCATTTTTGTTAAATTATCATCTCATTTTTTAAATTTTTATATGTAAATTGTTATCTCTGTGTTTCTTTTGTTAACTACTCAAAAATGAATAAAGACTTATTATTATTATTCTCATATATACAATTTTTTGTTTGAATTTTTTTTTGACGAAAATATTACCGGTACTGAAGTATTGATTCAGGATTGTACATATGGTTTTTTCAATATTCTTTTTATATTCCAAGATATGATTTTATTTACAATGTGTTTTTTTTTAAATCAAATTTTATATGAAATGTATTTAGTACCGGTATATATTTTGTATCTCCATTGTTGAATGAGATATCGAAAAAGCGGTAGGTACAACCGCGGAAAAACTAACAATGAACACTCAGAAAAATAATCAAGACAATATGACAATTTTTATAGACGTAGCACGAAGAACAAATTCTTGTTTTGTGAAAAAAAAGTGTATTGCAGTAAATGCCCTATCAAAATTGACAATGTAAATTGCTATATTGAAAATAAGCAGATGGCTCGATGCACAGTGACACTAAAAAATTCATTTCAGTCATGATTATTGATAATTTCCAATATTTTGAAACATATGACACGAGTAAACACCTGAACAATGATAATAAACTAGTCAAACGCGAAATATGCGTTGTAAGATGAGCGAGATATCTCAATAAGGTATAAAAGTCCTTGAAATAGTTTTACCCTTGCTACTTTATCGACTTTGGTATTCTACACACCTTGATTTGATATCTGAATAAGCTATAAAAGTCGTTAAAGAAGTTCTACTCTTGCCACTTCATTGACTCTGGTATTCTACACACCTTGACGCATATAAAAAATACTTCATTGTTGGTCAACTCTTGAATCTAGAAAGCAGTGAATCTCGACAACTTAATTGACCAATGTAGATGGGCGTAGTTATACGAAGTAAGGGAAATTTTAGATACCTTGATTGGCTATTTCCCTATTTTCCCTGCTTCACTGTCCACTTGATTGGTTTTTATATTTTGTGACATCACGAGGGCGGACGATCTACATCTGTCAATTCTGTCATAATTTTTATGATATATTTTATGAATATTATCAGTCATTTTATTTTTTTTCTCCAAAACGACTGATCAGAATTGCTTAAAAGATCGTAATAATGTGTAAAATCCATGTATACACATTTAGAGAAAATTTCATCCCATTTGGAGAGATTTTATTTTTCAACATTTTCCGCCCAGCCAAATCTTATGGGGTTTTTAGAAACTTTGAGATGATGATTCTCAAAATCGGTCCGACCGATTCATCCCAAAAACTATACAGTTCTAAGTTGGATGAGTTTGCGTGTACAAAAAAAGTTTCATGTTGATCAGTCAACCCTTGCGACCTGTGGAGTGCTTACAAACAAAAAAAAAAAAAAAAAAAAAAAAAAACACACAGACAAAGCCCTATAAGAGTGGGATGGAGACTTTGCTACGCTCATCAAAAATAAAAAAAAAAAACGAAAAATGTTTTAAAAAATGAAAATTTCACCCGAGTCCCCCCTAAAAAATTCCTAGTCTGCCTTCTGAGTTTGTAGTGTACGGACCAAAAATATTAGAATGGTATGGGCCAGGCCTACGGAACGACGGGTACCGCACTTGTACCAAGATCACTATCTTGGTACTGTCTTCGTATGTGTTAGCAATGGTGTACGTTTTAAGACGTATGTGAGTGGTGTGTGGGTGAGGTGTACTGTCATCATTCTTTACTTAATGGTACTGTGTACAAACTTGATGCCTCAGCAGCACTTCTATCATGACCTCAAAACAGCTGACAGCATACTTACCATCTTTGATACTTACCCTAGGCCTACCCTTATCCCTTGGAGATTCCACGAAGAATCAAGAATTTCAAGAATCGAAATTCCAGGCGCTAAATGACCTCGCTGTCGATGCGCCTTGTTAAAAACCCAATATTCAGAATCGAAATTTGGGGGTAAATAACGAAAATTGGTCGCGATGCGCTATATGACAATTTTACCAAGGTAATTTTGTTTCTAGAGATTTTTTTTCGTTGGAAGTGTCATCTTTAAAGAGCTATTGTTATCCTTGATATTTTCATCTTTCATTCTTTCATAGTGTAGGCCTACCAAATCTGCATTATTCCCAGAACGTCATGTAATATTATCAATGAGAATAAAAAACATGTTGAAATAGAAAAAAAAAAATGAATTGAAGAATAATCAGTGGCAGCACTGAAAAAGAAGTAATGGGAACATGTTATGAGAAAAAAAAACATAGGTGGGGGCATTGAATTCAATGATAGGGGTAACATCCCCATGTCCTTCTAGAAAGTATTTTGAATTCAGTCATTTTTAAAAGTTGTTTTATTGAGTTCAAGGAACAATCAATGGTAGTTGGGGAGAATCATGAAGACTACATTAATTTTCTTTCATCCATCTCAGACCCCCACTGCCACTAATGCCATTCCACATGTTTTACACTTTTCCCACAAACCAGATCAAAGTTACTGCTTGTACATCAGCATTCAATATTTTTACCCAGATGGCACAATAACCACTTATTTTATGTAAATATAAATAAAATTATTAAATGTATATTTAAATAATTCCTGAAAATTAACCAGTATATGGTACACTTGCATATACGTATACGGAATACTATTCATAGAAAGTATGTTTACATGAGATTGCAAAGAAATGATCGAGTTTAGGCCTATACCATATCTCCTCTGACTACACCACTGGGAATATGTGAAAACTTGACAAGTTTCAATAGGATAGGAGAGAGGAGGGGGTGGATTAGGTTACCAGTACTCAGGAGAAAGAAGACAAAATATAGTTCAATGTTTTTATTGCAATCTAGTGAAAATCACTGTGGAAAATACATAATATTTTGAAACATCTTGTTAATAATATGGCCCATCATCAATATCTAATGTTTATAATCATCTAGCTGGGCCAAAATACTCATTATATATTTATAGAAATTAAGCAATGTAAAAAACAATATTTCGACAAAACTGTGATCACGCTACATTTACAAATAAAAGTTAGTATTAATAAATTTTTCAACTTGAATAATGTTATACTAATTGTTATGCCTATACGGTGAAACCTCTATGCATCGTTCCGGATCTGTCGTTTTCCTGCTTGTATCATTCATTTTTTCGCACCCCACTCTGATATAATCAATGTTAAATTTTCCTGGATGGAAGGTTTTCCTGGATGGATAATTTTATTTTCCTGGTCCCTTGAAAAACGATGGATAGAGGTTTCACTGTATTACAAATTCTGACATTCATATAATTAATACATAATATGCAAACAAGAGCTTAACTTAATGTAGTGTCAAAAGAATGGCATCAGATGACTTTGTGCTAGTCTCTAGATGCAGTGGTACACGTATCTCACTAACAAGCCACTAAACATTCCTCTTAAACTAGAACGTTTCTTTGTCAAGTCTCCACATACGGTTGGTTTCTCAAGTAACAAGTTCTGCTGTGAAGCCTACTTGATAGTTGCATATGTTGAACTGCTCAGTTCCTGTCCGCAGCAAATGTCAGCAAAGACACACTATCTACCCTAGCCAACTGTCCACGGCAAAACAGAGAATTAAGTACATGATTTCTACAAGACGGCCAGTGCCACAAACTATCTCGTCTAGACGTGATATAAGGCACAATTCATTCAACTCTAAATTCTTCTTCAACACATCCCATTTGTAACAGACTTCAAGCTACTTAATACTTATAACTTACAGTACCAGAAGTCATGACCACATCTTGTCTTGATTACTACGGTAACAACTTCTGTACAACATTGGAGAAGTACTGCGAATCATAACTGGACCAAAAATCATTTTCCACCAATTAAGTTTGAAAACTAACCAAAACCACTGCACCAAGTCAGGCAAAAAATATGGGAAAATGCAATTAATGAGAATAGTGTGGGACAATTGGCTGGACAGAGTTTAGTCTCTGCTGCACACTGAAATTCACGTTGCTAGGTCCTATTAACTAACATCTTGCTTGACTGTGCATACTAAAGAGCATTCAACTACACTTAAATATTAACTTTGATTTTCTTCAAAAAACTAATAACGAATAGGATTCGATCACTCAAAATATAGGTTTCTAATTTAGAAGATTTAAAAAGTCACTTAAAAATGTACATCCATGGTGGTTGTTGTCCCAAGCTTGCGTATGGCAGTGGACAGCAGTAAAAACGATCTAGTTTGAGACCGTCCAGAGGTGAGTTTTACATGACACTGCACCGATCTTCACCCTGAAGGTCACTTTGTTGGTGGTACATTTCTTCGGTACCAAGACGCTGGGAAGCAAGGAATCCGGAAGTCTCGCGATGGTGCGACATGGACATCTGAAAAAGCAAATCTGTAAGGATACACAGATCTACGCTCTTTAGCAATGCCTTCGGGTACCCGGGTTGATACAGGTAATGCATTACCCAGCTATTACTATGTTACACGGGTACCCACAATATGTAAAATGGCGTGTCTAAATAGCGCGAAGGAGAGTCGCATCGACAAGCATTATTGTTATCATTGCGTAATTTATGGTTGAACTATAAGAATTTGCAAAGAATGTCCTGTCAAGCCAAACAAACTGAACCGTTGTAAACTACCATTCACTGAGAATCATCACATACCCCATAACAGTAGATTTACTGGGTTTTTGAGGGATGGACAGTCGATTAAACCCTCTTTATCGATATAACCCTTTACCAACTGGGAACTATGAACTAGATAGTAAGAAAATCATCTTTTCCATATGATTCGGTGAATTTGCTGAACAACGTTCCACGCCTTTTTTTATTTATATATTTATTTTTTTCAAGTATAAAAGCTCTGTTCCGCGTGCCAGCGGTATACGCGAGGTTTGGACACTAACCCAATCTTAAAAGCCTAACCTACTGTCCACCTTCGTCACCTTAGTCAGATCACAAAGCATCAACTTCAAGCGAGTAAAAAACATTAAAACAGAGAAAATACAAAATGTCCAGACAACACACCATAGTTATAAACAAGATCTATCAGAAGACATCAAAAACAGGACCATCGAAGAAAAATTGACCATGGTATGTTAATCAACATAATTACCTATGATTCTATTGTCAAATCATCAACATATTTGCTCTAGAAATCCAAACGAACCCCTCCCCCCCCCTCCTCACAACAGCCAGAAAGCCATATCACAAACTCAAGCATGAAAAAAAAGGTAAGACTTCTTTCCTTTTCATAGTATTGTTTATGTTTTCCGAGTTGTAAGCCTGAATGTGATGAAAAGGACAGAAGTCTTCAATGCAAAATAACATGGGTAATACACAAGTACCCTGTTCTTAATTAGTTACCCAAAGGCATCACCAATGCTCATCACATCGAATGTATAAAAATCAAAATATTTGATCAACAGGTGTAACTTGATTTATTTTTTTGATCTTTGCCTAAAAATATTAGGGTTGCCATTCAATTTTGATAGTTCTGATCAATTGTCATCGGAACGAGTCCTTTTGATTTCAAATAAATAAATAGTCCATTCAAAAAGCAAATCATCATGGTAGCCATTCTACGTATTACGTATGCTCTAGTCTAGGTCAGATCATCAGTCGATTGTTGTTGCTTGAAATTTGTGTATCAAACGGCAACCCCAAGGATTATACATAGGCCTATGCCTGGACTACATTATATTATTAATTTGAAAAAATATATTTTCAACTTCTTGCATGCTCGCTTCATGCATGAATAATATTTCTTTCAACTTTTCGAGGAAACTTCCATCTTAGTCAAGTGAACAATGGTCAATGGTACAATGGTCAAACCATTTGTATGGAGAAATCAGAAACATTGACGTAACAACGCAACACACAAATCAGCTCCGCAATGCTCGTTACATTTGACAAACTTAGAACACCAAGCAACGTCACCTCCTATTAGGCCTACCAAAGATGGACCTTTACAGTTTAACAGCAGTCTGGTTCGAATTTAATGAGAAATCAATCTTTTGGTAGGCCTAATTAGTTTATTTTTCAATTAACAAAGTAGCCCTAATAGACCTATCTCTATAGAATCATTACTCTAAGGCAAGATGACCATTTTGTTGACAACTATTTTTTAAATTTAATGCCTGAAAACAATGAAATGTTCAAAATTTGAATAGGATTTTGTAGAACTCTTTGGAATTTTCATTTTATAAAATATGAAAAAAAAAATGCTGGATATGTTTTCAATATGTTGAAATTTTATATGGTTCATCAATGAAACAACAAAAATGAAACGCCGAGCTTGAAAACCCACACACGGAGGGGGTCATTCATTACCTGTCGGCGCATCCTCTCGCTGAGCGCCATCTCGTCTCCGGCGCCATTCTTCAACAGCGTCGACATGGACTCGCTGACGAACCACTTGCCCTTCATGACGAGGTTGCTCGGCGGCTCGTGGGTCTGCTTGGAGTCCGACGACCAGACTGTGACAATTGCCTTTGGCTCAAGCTTGGCCGTACGGTGGAACTTGTACGTCGAAGTGAGTTCGCCGGCCTCGCGGACAAGTTGCCAACCACTCAGCGAAACTTCCTGCAAGCATAACGCACAAGGCTTATACAGTGAAACCTATATATACCGTTTTTCTAAGAGACAAAAAGAGAATAATAATCTATGTAGGAAAATTCAACACTGGTTATATCAGAGTAGGGTGCAGGACAAAATGAATTATACAAGCGGGTCAACGATGCCCAGAGGTTTCACAGTACGCTACACCAAAACTGTTACTGCGAGCATCACAAGCAATTCTAACAGAAACGCAGTTTGATGGGCCTACGTTTTGCATGACTCTTTTTTTTAATCTTTACAAGAGATCAGGTTTTATAAGGAAATCCAGAATAATGAATGAACTAGAATGTAGGTAGACCTACTAGGCCTATAAAAGTTATATTTAAATTAAAAACATGATTGACTTGATACAGATAATTAGGGATGGGCATCGATTGAAAAATCAAAGTCGATTATCGATTTCTTTATATGGTTCTATCGATTCAATAATCGATTAAAACCATCGTTTCGACAAAGTAAGTATTTCGTATTTCTGTAGTTTGCCGCTTATTTCACGATTTTAAATTTGAATTCTTTCTTCTCATTGGTTGTTGAAAGTTCTTGTTATGCATAGCGTAATATGTTGTTTGAGGTTAGATGTATTAGAACAGTATGTTATCTCTCGTTCACAGTGGTGGCAGTACACAAAATCTTCATTCAAGATTTGAAGTGAAGTTGAATCTTGATTCTCAGCACAAAACTTAAAATTCAACCACACATCACTTCTCAAATTCGGAGGCGTAAACAGCGTTTTCTTCCCACTCCGAGATGTAGACGCCATCTTTAACAACTAGTTGAATCGCTTTGGTGATGGCCTCAAACTTTCGTTTTTTAGGCCAGTATCAATACCTCGTTAACCAGCAGGCCTACTAACCTGCGCGCGCGTGAGGCAATTTGAAAAGCGGCATTTTCAAAATATGGTACAGATCGGAGATATTGATTATTCAATAGCAATATCGATTAATCGAATATTTTGTGTAATCGATTCAATCAATTTAGTGCCCACCCCTACAGATAATCATTATCATTATCCCAATATATATTGGGGCTGTGCGAGACACAAAGTTTCGAGACACGAAAAAAGGCAATCTCGCTCGAACTCAAAAAGTTCTGCTCGCACAGCCCTACTATTTTTCCATTTGAAAAGTCGTGTAATGGCATTCCCGCATGATATTAGGTCAAAAAACTCATGACACCGCCAAATGTGAAAACATGGAAACGAAAAATACTAGATCATAACACCATTTACAAACACCTCTACTGATTGCTATTCAGGACTGCCGGCCGTCAGTGTTAGTGTGGGATATGATACTGCGTCTTATATGAGCAAACAAAAAGGTTACCAAAAATAGATCCTGAATAAATAGATAACAAATAGATCCGCGTCTTATGAGCGTGCAAAAACGGAAAATTACAATATTTCCACTTATTCCTCACCATTGGAAATTACTTGCCATTAGAAAACTGAACAAATCACTACAAAGGGAAATATTATCTCACCTTATCGCCCTTGTTGTGGAGCCGCACAAATTTTCCCTCTGGGCAAACTTCAACGATTTCCACATCGCCCTTTGATTGGGACTTGACCTGGTACTGGCTCGAGCTCTCGGACGACTCCTCTGTGCGCTTGCGCTTGCCTCCCAGCCGAATCTGAAAACAACACACAAGAGTCCGACTGAAAAAACTGAATACCGTATTCTTCCGCATATACGCGGGGAGTTTTTCCACAAATTTTCAATTCCGAAAACTGCCATTGGCTTATTTAGTGAGTCCTCGTTACCGTATTTCAAACCCCAATAAATCAGTTTTTCTGTAATTCAAACAATATTCTGGTCTGTAAAGCGTTTCGACTCCGACATTAGCTCAATGTTGAACATTTCAGCACCGGTAATTCAAAGTATCAATCAAAAATGGGTATTTATGGCTTCCAAAAACTGCTATTGGCTTTTCTAGTGAACCCTTGATATTTCAAACCCTGGTGATTCAAATTTTGTTGAGGCAAAGAATATTTCTGGTTCGTAAAACGTTTTGACCCATCAGCTCAAAGTTGATCATTTATATAGGCCTAATTCAAACTTTTCATTCAAAGTAGATTATTTATGGGTCCATTAAATTTCAAACTGAAGAGGTTTACTATGTGAATCTTAGCCTACAATTTGTCAAAACACGCTATTCGGCATATGTAATCACTAATTCTTTATCAGTTGTGCTATATATTACACTTTAGCCGAGAAACAAGTACAGTGCGACACTTTTCATGACAGGTATGGTGATGATGACCGAGTAATAAAATATCAATACCGGTATCTCAATTGATAATTCAAGTGTTGCACAACTAATAAGGATCTAATGGATAGATGCCATCCCGAATAGCCTCAGCAACGAATTTTGTATATTGGAATGTTCGCGTGAACACTGTAAAGAGTAACTGTTCGAGGAAATACAATCAGCGAGTCATACGTAGTTTCGGGCGGTCGCGTAGCTTTCTCTCACACGCAATACAAAATTGACTAGTAAATTCTTACCAGGAAGAGTGATAATGTACGTTGAAGAGGAGTTTTTCGGTTAATCTGAATTCTTCTGAATCAAGATCATTTTTTATGGGTCTCTTCCATTTCAGATTAACGATAGTTTACTTGTGAACTTCTTTACTGTTTTTCCTTTCAAAACCACATGAAATGTCATTTCTGCATGAAATGGGAAAAAAAAAACACTGCCAAACACCAAAATTAAAAAATACAGATAGTCTATGCGAAAAACACAAAATGCCAACACCATTTTCAAACATCTCTAATTATGATGAATGTTTGAATGATGACATATAAATAATGCTGAGACATAGACAGAGAAAGAGACTGGCATTAATACGTAAATGAAAATTGTTGACAGGCTAGTTTGTTTGGCTTACTGCTTGTTCTTTCAATAGCAGGAGAGGGGGTTTGAACACACACATATTGTGCTGGCGATATGGCCACTCTGACACACGACCAACAGCTCACTGTTTAGTTATTCGATATCAAAATAATTGAAAATCGAATACCTACATTGATTTCAATATCAATCAAAACACCGATATCGAAAAACCATCAAAAAATTCAATATCTAACAGCAACCCTAATATAAACCAAGTTAGTCTTGCTAGAGGGTTTGACATTTACATTTATGCCGACTTCTGAACCTCTCAACTCACATTAATTGGAGCACGTGCCCCTGAGCTACTGCATGCATCTAGCCTACCACTGAACACGGCATGCAAAGCACTCACGTTGACTGGGGTGCGTCGTGCCGATCCGCCCCTGACCCCCGGACTCTGCATGGGACTGATGTTCAGACGCGCCTCCTCGGACTCGAGCAGCTTCCTGTACGCGGCAATCTCCAGATCCAGAGCCACACGGATGTCCATCAAGTCCTGGTATTCCTGGAGCTGTTTCTCCATCTCTTCCTGGAGAATCTACACGACATCAAAAACACTTGATTAGTAACAACGTTGAACAAAATTGAACTTCTACTCTTATAGACCTATATTTTGCAATCTTATTAGGGCCTATATAGTATATATATACCCAAAAAGTATTCATTTGTTATTAATCAATAATCATGTTTTTTTGAGATAGAAAAATGAGATTAAAAAACAATACCACGGAATATCTGTAGGGTGAAAAAAAGGAGGCCCAGGTAGGAACACTCCTACGAATAATGCAAAATCGGTTATCAATTGAAATGAGTTGAAAAATCATTTGAAATGGGCCTACATCGGCCTTATGATATGAAAAGTAAAAGCGCTGTTTCACAAAATGATGCAAATATTGTATTTTTAATACAATAAGGCTAAGCCTAGGCCTACACTGAAATTTCCTGGATTTAGGTGCTAAATCATCCTAATGAAAATTGTATGACCCAAGCTCTCACATCCCACGAACCAAATACAGTAGAACCTCTGTTATAAGTTTCTCGATTATACATTTACTAGTTACATTTATAAGTTTCATTTTTTGATCCAACCCATCTGCACCACATGTTGAATAGTTTCATTAATGAGGTTTTCATGTCGATACATTTTTTCAGTCTGGTCCCCTGAAAAATGTATAAAAGAGTAAGATGTATAAAAGATCCACAGTATGTGGATTACATAGATTGCCTCAACTATGGACGTGAACAAACGTACCCTGAGTTCGTTCTCGATGTGTTGTCGCTGGTTGAAGCTGGACTCTCTCTCGGCAGCCATCAGCTTCTCCATGTCGGAGATGCGAGACAGAAGTCCTTGATTGGATGCCTCCAACTCCGAGATGCGGCCAGACAGGCTGTCAACCTAAACAAAATAGAAAACGTTAAAGCCGAAAATACACATGCCTATAGAGACGTTTCAGACAAAACCTACTAGTTTCTTTTGATATATATAAGAATATCATTACCACAATATATAGCAAGCTGTTTTTTTCTGTATAGCTGTAAGGTCCTCAGTATCCTTCTATTAGTATTGCATTGTCTCAAGACAGCACAGAATAATTGAAGTCATGGCTAAATACAGAAGGCGGGCGAGCCATGCTGGGGGCTTAGACTTTTACATTTTAAATCCACTTGTGAAAGACACAACGTGAAAATAGCTCGACTGGAGAAAAATTCTCACAGTGTGAAATTGAAAGCTTGGAAATCTGTAGCGTGAATTCTAGAAATGGGTTTATGTCAAAATATATTCTATATAACCAAATTTCATGAAGATTTCACTATTCCAGAATATGTATACAACATTCATGACGCTAAAAATCACTTTTCCAGATGAATTGAACGAGAATTATATATTTAAATTAATATCTCGAAAAGGAAATCTTGCAGATACAGTAGTAAGAAATGGAAGACACTGAAATGAAAGACTTTATCTGTCAATGTTTTTGGTATCTTTTATCAATTTTGTATTCATTCAATTAATTATGGATATATTTATAAATTCATTCATCTATTCAACTATCCATTCATTTGTTCATTCATCAATTCACCTACTTATTTATTCCTCCATCGATTCGTGTATTCATTTTGTTATTTATTCCTTAATATCAACTAGGCCTAGGCCTATATATTCATAATAATAATTCATTTATTTCTTCAATCTTGATCATATTACATGATATCGGAAATGTCGTACAAATTGAATTAAAAATATATATGGATAAAATATAGTATGGTAAAACTGAATTAAGAACACATTTTCAAAAAAAAAATCACTCAAGCAATCATCATTAAATATTTAACCATCAATATTTACAGTGAAACCTCTATCCATCGTTTTTCAAGGGACCAAGAAAAAAAAACATCCATGCAGGAAAACCATCCATCCGGGAAAATTTAACATTGGTTAAATAGGAGTGGGGTGAGAAAAAATGAATGATACAAGTGCTCAGGAAAATGATAGATCCGGGAACAATACATAGGGGTTTCACTGTATTCATTTTATCATTCAATTTTTGATTGATCAAATCATCAGTCAATAAATTTACCACTAGTGATTTACCCGTCTTCATACGTCACGACTCACGCATGACGTGCTAAACCAAGATGGCGGCTCAAGTGGAAAGATAGTTACCAGTATAGGTATCATAGCTGTCAATTTTAAAAAAGACTGGTTTTGTTTGATAATGGTGCAGAACCATATTGTTTTGACATGTAAGAACAATGCCAAATCTGTTGGCATATCTTTCAACTCTTTTCCAAATGCAGAAATATTTCATCATCCCTTCGAGAAAATAGCAGAAATTCAGTTCATCATTCAAGGTTACCACTTTTCTACCTCGCCGACTGACCTGCACTCGATAGCTCCTGTTCTCATCCATGAGGTGTGTGGTAGTACCACTGGACCTGGCAGCCTGGCTCTGAGCAGTCCGCAACTTCGTGTCATACAAAGTCTCAATCTCGTCTCGATTAGCCCTCATCTGAGCCTCGTACTGATCTCGCAGCTCCTGCAACGTGGTCTGAAGACGAGCCTCGTACACTTGCGAGAGACGACCATCGATCTCGCTAATCTCAACCTGGACACAAAGAGATATTCACCATGAAAAATCGTATGTTAACAGAGCAGCATGGAGACTACCTCCATTTACATCACCAGAATAAAAAAAATGCTTGCCATCAAGCAAAGAGGGCGTTGAATATCGACCGAGTATTTGTCACTGATAATGCTAAATTATCAATGCTATGGCAGAATGAATGTATTTTTTGTCGAAACCTCAAAGGTCCCCTGCAATAGAAATAGAGATTATAGGGCTTCACAAAAGTTGAAAGCCCATCTCAGTTACAAGATTGCTATCAAGAATTGAAAAACCACGTGAACAACGTACGAGGATATTAACGAAGTCTGAACAAAGCAATAAAATGTACAAGCTTGAAGCGTTGTGTTCGTACCTGACGGCGAGTGCGTGTCTCGGTGAGTTCGTTCTGGAACACCTGCTCCTTGAAGTTGAGGTCCTCCTTCATCGACTGCAAGTTGTTCTCCAGATCGATACGCAACAACGTCTCCTGCTCGAGGAACTTACGCAGCTCCGCCGTGGTCTTCCGCAGCTTCTCTAGCTCTGCCTCCAACTCCTTGACAGCCTCCTCCGCCTTCTTGCGATCGGACACCGCACTGTTGTACTTGCTGTTGAGGTCGTTGACGCGCGGCTCGAGCACGGCCAACTGTCGCTCCGCCACCTTCAAGTCCTTGGTCTTACGGTCCAAGCTGCAAAACAACAGATTATGTTAGACAAAGTATGTAGCTTGGTTAATCTAACGCTGGGCACCCGTCAGTAGCTACTACATGAATAGGGCAAAGCACACAAATGAAAGTGTTGTGCTTTTCCTCAAGACTAACCTAGAAATCAGAGGTGAAATTACTTCTCGCCAGGACAATTTTAGTGATATCAATGATCATGTGGAAAAAAATTAAATTATTAATACATCATTTCAAGATGCAGATGTAAGATGCAGATGTTCAGTCAATTAGAAAGGTGGCTCAGATACATCACATTCTCAAACTTTACGTTAATAGAGTGAACAAATAAAAACAATTATGGGAGTATAAAATTAATTTTACTATCTATAGGCACTAAAGTTACGCAATCAAAGGGGTGTAATGCTGTTTTTTCCAAAGTATCGTGTAGGTCTAATTGAAATTTGATGTGTGTATCCATTTTGAATCATTTCAATGGGCATTCATCAATTTTTGGTGACGACTGCCTTCAAGTAGTCAAACAATGAAGAGATTCTTCAGGGTCATTCCATAACAAATCAACCAATGCATTTTTGGTGTCCATCTCGGATTTTGATGAAATTTGGCACACTTACCGAAATAATTGATTGGAATAATTACTCGTTTTTTCGTTCAAAATTGTCCAATAATTAGTTTCCTAGATATGGGGTCAACAAAATTTCACCTACCGACGCCCCAGTCCACAGGTTGACTTGTCTAACTTCTCTTCCAATCAAGATACGGAGTTGAGAGGTGTCATTGGGAAAGTAATAGAAATCTTCATGTAACCAGTTACATTTGAAACATGTAGCACACTACACAACACCATAGGTAGTACATCTTAACAAAGTCAAAGGTCAAGTAGGTAAATTACTCGTTTTTAGAATATTTTGAAATTTGGTGTAATTCATCTATATTATAAATGTAAGCATATGTAAGAGTTTTGTGTTGGCTGGATGAACAGTTTTCAAGATATCAATGTTTTAGTTCATACACCTACGATTTCAGGACCCGATATTATTATTATTATCTGAGATCAGGATAAACTGAACATATATAACAAGTGTGTAAATGCTAGTCTTCAACATACAGAATTGACATTTCAATAAAATTTGATTTTCTTACGATTTTTTGATTACGAGTCGCTTGATGACAATCATTTTATCATTTTGAATCGAATATTTACCACATTAGGGTTGGAAATAGAAATAGCACGGCCAATTTTTGATATGCAACAACTGTAGGACCAAGCATTTCAGATGAGATTATAAAAACATTGTTCTTTCACACCAGTTTACCCTGAAAAAATCATGAAAATGAAGGAAAATGAAAAAGTACCCTTTAGAGGTGGTTTTCCATACAGAGGGGGGGGGGGGGGGGGATACATAAAGAATAATGGTATGAAAATCCAACTTGATATTGCTTCCCATTTAGAAGATTTGGGTTTTAGAAAAATCTAAAAATATAGGTACGATATTATTATGTCATAACTATTATACATAGTTAAATAGGCCTAGTTTGTACCTGCATCTTACTATTTACACTTTTCGTGACGTTAAAAGCCCGAGTAACATCTGGTAGTCGTATTTTAGCTGGCAAGAAAGTGAGTGATAATGTGAAAATGTGCACCCCTCACTCTCAAAAAACAACTCTCCAAAGAGTAGGCTACTTTTCATTTTTCCTTCATTTTCCAAAAAATGTTTAGGATCTGTAGAGGTGTGAAATAACAATGTTTTTATAATCTCATTGAAATAGTATGTCCCTTACTTATTGCATACCAAAAATTAGTTGTGATATTTCCAACCCTTATGTGATAAATATTTGGTTCAAAACAATACAATGATTGTTCAAGCGACTCTTAAATCGTATTAGAATCAATTTTAATCAAAATGTTAATTCTGTACATATATTGATAAGCAGCATTTAAACAATTACTATATGTTCAGTTCATTCCGATATCTCGAAAGTTTTCAAGTTATGGCAATTACCGCTATATAGGCCTACTAGTCACTCCGGTATACACAGGACCTGAAATCGTAGGTGTATGAACTAAAACATCAATATATTGAAAACTGTTCATTCAGCCAACACAAAACTTTACGTACATTTACTTACATCTATGTAGATGAATTACACCAAATTTCGAAATATTCAAAAAAATGAGTAATTGACCTAATTGACCTCATTAGGATGTACTCTCTTCCTATGGTTATTAGGCCTATGTTACATGTTACAAATTTAACTGCTTACATATAGATTTTTATAACCTTTCCAATGACACCTCTCAACTTTAAATCTTGCTTGGGAAATAAGTTAGATGGGTTAACCTGTGGCAGTGCATGACCGGGGCGTCAAGAAGTCAAATTTTGACGACTCCATATCTCGGAAATTAATTATTGGAAAGATTTGATGAAGCACTTAGTTATTTCAAGCAATGATGTCAGTAAGTGTGCCAAATTTCATCAAAATCAGAGATGGTCACCAAAAATATGTATTCAAATTTGGTTGATTTGTTATGGAATTAATTACCTTCTATTAAGAACAGTCTCATTAAATCGTCAATAACCTAAAGAATGTTTACATATCAACTTATTTGAAACATTGAAAGTTGATTAATAAAAAAAGAATATCCCAACAAACTGGTCTGGCAAGATAGCATAAACAAAGCTACAGGTAGTATATAAAATCACATCATCTATGACCAATAACTTTGATCTACATCAATAAACAATACTTTAAAGTTGAAACTTTTATAATCATAGGTTTGCAGATGAAAAAAGAAATGAACGTAGTGATTGGGCGATTGTGCGATTATGCTTAGAATGAGATTGCTTCAATAAATAAAACTGATACCAATTGTTCGTAACGTTGGTAGGTATGCACTAAGCAAGCAGTCTAACCTTTGTGATAATCCCAGGCCTAACGAACGCATGGCTTAAACCTGTTGAGCCGCGTCAAAGTGTTACAAGGCTGGCAAGCGTTCGACAGGCCATGTTACTTGTTGATGCATGCACAACATAATGGAAACACTACTTGCTAGTTGCTACCACAGCCAGGGATGGGTATATAGATAGTATGTATTAATTTTATTCATTTATTATTGTTTTTATACAGTGTAATATACTGAATACAGATAGTGAGAGTAGAGCAGGAGCCCCGGAACAACATGTGCCTCACTACGAGCATAATATAAATTATAAATCATAAATTAGATCGGTTAAAAAAATTAATAGGCGCTAATAGCAAACGAATAAAAAATTAAAACAACTAAATATGATATTGGGTTTCAACGAAGCACTATACTGATGGCTACGGTCTATTGGAGTCGGTGGATGATGAATGAGATGATGGGATGTAAGGTTATTTTATTACGTGTTTTGAATGGTGGGAAGGAGTCGGTCGTGTCCTGTTGTTAAGGAACCATCCCAGTATCAACCTGAACGACAGAGGGGAACCCTGTCAGGATGGTCGACCATGGCGGGAATCGAACCCCGGTCTCCCGAATGACGATTCAGTGTGATACCACTCGGCCACTCGTCTCGGTAACTAAATATGAAATACTGTGTAAGTTGTAAGTATCTAATTGAGTAAAAATGTTCCAAGTTGTCTACAAAATATACCAAAAAAATCATCTGTACTCAAACTGACAGGTAAAGAGTTATAAAAAGCGACAGATCAAAAATAGAATCCTCTTTGATATTGTGTGGTCCTGGCAAATTGAGTATCTATACGTGTCGAAACCCCTACGTAATGTATAAAAACCTATAAAACTGAAATGTGTTATTATCAGCATCTAAAAAGATGTTTCATAAAAATGATTCATATCATTCAAAATTCGTATCTTTGGTGGGATGTGATGGACGACCACCATTTTGTACATTTAATAACAATTTCAATGATGTTTTGTCTCAAATGGGAGCAAAAAAACACGCATGCCACAGAATTACAGACCAACGTAAAAAAGGATTTTAGTTGCATGCATTTATTCTTTGAAATTCAGTTTTTGGAATGCTATTTAATTAAAGCATTCGCGTAAGAAGATTACATTGAAATCGTTCGACAACCCACCAACCCATATATTTTTGGGGGGCCAAAAATGTAAAGTACAAAATGTATAAAACAGAGACTTGAAAATAAAATATATAATGTATATTATTGATTTATTATACAATAAAATACGTACGTATTATACTAGTTTATATGTTACGTTTCGGACGATTTGGACCTACCCTACCTAACCCGTGGTACTATGGCCTAACTACTCAATAGCGGAAAAATAAAATTACTAACGTACCGTACAAAAAAAGGTGTAACCTTCTTTCCGTACCAGTATTTATATCTCTAAATAACTGTTATACCTTCCATGTACTGTTGCGGTCACATAAAATGGTCGATCAAGCTTCATCAAAATGCATCCCGAAAAATTTACTGATATACGCACTAAAACTAGAAGACACTGTGCCCACGCACTCAACACATGATCTAGGAACAAAAATCGATAATAATGAAAGGGGGTGCTAGGGGTAAGGACATGATTGTAGCACTTGTTATCACATTTCATCCGGTAACTAAACGTCAACGTTTAATCGTTCTCAGAAGCATAATCATTCGATTAGACACATTGAGGTGTGGTTATGAACGTGTGGTCCAAACATTGCAGGCAAGTAACACGCCGGAATGAAGATGAACTTCGAAATTCAGGTTTGGATCTCACTAGTGAAAGATCATGCTACCCGATGCGACGCACGAACGAATGTTCAGAGGTGAAACTTGTCAACGCTATTTGTAGCCATACCTGAGTATAGGTCTAGTTTGTTATTGTTGTTGCATGCAACCTAAATCAGGAAAATTGTTTGCCATACAACACATTAGGGAAGTGTATGCATGGTTCACGGAGGATCGCGTCAATGCAAAACATGGTATACCGTATAGAAAATTAACGCAATCGAACAAACAATCAGAAGTTGACAATTACGCTGACGGACGTCAAATAAATGAAAATGAAGAAATGAAGAATATAACTCAATTATTAGTTAGTTGACTGTGTACCGCTTTAGATCCTAAAGTCACCGTTGGGGGGTGGGTTTGAATGATCGAGTCTCGCATAGGGTAATTATTCCAAGCAATGATGTCAGTAAGTGTGCCAAATTTCATCAAAATCAAAGATGGTTACCAAAACATTCATTTTGTATGGAATGACCCTACATTAAAAACAGTCTTATAAAATCATCCATAGCCTAAACAATAATTGCATATCAACTTTGAGAGGGGTTTACTCGTGAGATAAGAAGTAAACTTTGGAAAAGATAAAACAAAATGGCATGGTAAAGAAAAAATGGCAAGAATCGCTGGCATAAAAAAATCAACGAAATTCAAGAGAAATCACTGAATGAAGAAATCACCGTATGTGCAGGCCTTGACCAGAAAAAAACGGCATATGCAGCGCTCGCTTCATGTGATCCGGAAGCCGGCAGGTGCAGTGGACCCGGTTCAATCCCACCACCGTCCATCTTTACATGGGTTTTTCATGGTTTCCTCTGTATTATTATTGTTTGCTTAACGACCCCATCAACAGCCAGGTTACACGAGTTTCCCTCTGTAGTTTAGGCTAATATCGGGATGGTTCTTGTAGAATAAGTCGGCCATGACCGCTTTCTTCGCTCTAACCGACCCAATTATTACATAGCACTGCACTTGTGGGACTTAGTTCCGTTGTTCATAAATGATGAATAAATGAATATAATAATGTGCAGTCAGAAAAATCAAAGAAAGTCAGCGGAATGAAAAAAAAACAGCGGAATCCCGTGGAATCAAGAAAAAATCACAAACATGAAGATACTCACCCTAATAAATAATAAATGAATAAAAGTACCCGGATTCACGCGGAATTACGAAAATCAGGTGGACTTGAAATCAAAATCGCCGGAATTAAGAATAAGAAAAATCAAACTTGTGTAGTTAAGTGAGATAAAAAACGAGTATAGGCCTAATGAAAGAGTACAGAATGAAACCAAATTTACCCTGAGTGAAAAAATCACTGAAATAATCCACGGTTCACGCGAATTAAAATACAGCATAAGGCCTGATATATAAAAACTACTGAGACCATGATAATCACCATAATTGACGACTAGTGATTGACCCGCCCACAAACGTTACAAAACTAAACATCCAATCAAATGGGCTTAGTTATGTGGGAAATTTGACATTTACCCATCAGGGTATCTCTAAATCCCACATGAAGTATAGCTCAAGGTGGCCTGGCGATTAGTCACGCCTATCACTAGTGGTCAATTAACAAGATCATGTGGAATAAAAGATGAGCACAAGTAGAAGCAACAAAATCCATGTGACCGCAAAGCGTTTGAAATAGATAAGAAAATCACCCGAATAAAAAATCACCAGAACCTTTTTCACCATCAAATAATATCAACTCCCTCTTTCCCGTCCACAATAATAAGCCTTGGCGGTCATTATATGCACTTGCTAAACTGAAAAAAAAAAATGTAAATAAACAATAATAATAATTATTATTATATATCATATTATATTATTAATTATTATATTATAATAAATAATACGAAAAAATAATCCACCGCCCGAAAATCCATGAAACCATGTTTACGCCGATTACGTATACGAATGCAATTCAGTTGGATTATGCAGCATTGAAAACCTTGTTAAAAACAATATTGACATTAGGGATGAGATTACAAGTATTAAGAACGGTCACCATCCCTATAGCCAAACCTTACTGGCATACCCTAGCCTAATACATTTAATAACATATATCAGCAAGTCAATTCGTGGTCTTCATATGTATTTTGTGCGGTCTTTTGTATCGGCTCCTCAAGCCAATATACGAGCTATATGAAAGAACGAAAAATGCTAACAATATCTCCAACTTGTATTCTCAGGAGTGGGCCACGTGCGCTCGAGGTATGGGATAGGGGAGACGGTCGCTCAAAGCATTCATATTCCGCACCATGGATACAAATGACATGAGGAACGAAGGCTTGAACCACCATGAGCTAGTGGTGTGAGTGCCCACGATCGTTGCTGATAGCGAATAGAAAACACAAACGCACAGAATCGACATAACTCACAGCACGTTTGACATTTCGACTTTCGATGCAAACGTCTGATTCTATTAAAAACAGTTGATACAGAATACCTCTATCGTGTATTTGAGGCCATCTAGTGCATCCAATTCAATCAATATAATTATACTCATCCGACTATAGAAGAATCGACCTGACGAGGAGTAAATACATGTCGACAAATTTAAGCTAATACCACTGATAGAGAGTACAACTGCCATACGAGGTTACGAGCTAAATTATACTTGTAATTCAACTGTTTAAATTTAACAATTTAACAATTTAAATTTACCTCTCCATTTTCAAGCACGTGCATTTTGTATTTCTAATTTTCTACCAATGAGGTTATAATGGTAAAAGACGAGCCGAGTAAAATGACAAGAAATTTATTTCTCCCCTTACATGCAGTAATTCACGTTGTAAGTATAGGCCTACCTCAGAGATAGGCCCAGTATCAATCGGTACCGTACGATAAATCACGCATAATAATAATAATCAAGTAAAATGAAGAAAATCAAGTGAATTAAAAAAAAGTAGGCCTACAATTAAAAAATAAGTGGGATCGAAAACACGACTGAAAAAAAACGAAAAGAATCGTTTCATTTTTTATGTTTTATATTGGGTTTACCGACGCATTGTGATGATGACCAAGATCTATTGGCGTCGGATGAATGATTAATGAGATTATGGGATGATGAGATGAAGGTTTTATGGGTAATGGGAAGGATAGTGGGAAGGAAGCGGTCGTGGCCTATATTGCGGGAACCATCCCGCGGCATTAGCCTAGATTACAGAGGGAAACCACGAAAAAACTCTGTAGTGGGGATCGAACCGGGTCCGACATCCCCACTACCTCCAGAGTCACATGGAGCGAGTGCCTTAACCACTCAGCCACCTGTGCCCGTGAAGAATCGTTTTTATGATCTTATATGGACAACCATGGCGGGAATTGGCGGGAATAGAGCCCCGGTCTTCTGAATGACGGTTGAGCGCGCTAGCTACTGGTCCAGCTGTTTTAGTATAGTTTGGGTTACGTATTGAATAAAGTTATACCCAAATGAACCCATCGAGCATAAATCACCTTGATACCAATTTCTGACAAGAAAAAATGCATGGGCCAAAAAAAAAAAAAAAATATATATATATATATATATATATATATATATATATATATATATATATATATATATATATATACGCGTGTGTGTATATAGAGTAAATGAGTAACAGTTGATTCAAAAGAACAATCGTCGTTATCGTGGGAGGAAATAGTCGCCGTCGGCGTGCCACCGCAAGCCGGCCGGCGTGATAGCATGGTAAGTAACCATGGATACCAGTGGTGTTTGACGGTGAGGATCGAGTGCAAACAAACGTCTCGACAAACAAAGACATAGTAAACAGCAGGTGAAATACCAACGATATGCGTTCATAGTTTACAGTACATTTTCTTTATCGAGGAAATGTGTGGAAAACGTTGATGTTGATATTTCATGAGCAGGCTACTAATTTTTGAAAATACAAAATGGTAATTTCAAATATTCTGCATCATCACGTTCTTCCTCATAATATTTCATGTCCAACTCTTTCGATGTGTGTGAATTTCATATTTCTTCAATTGTAATGGTATAGTGAATACATATGAATTTAATTTGAGAATGAAATGTGTTCATTATTTTTCATTATAGGGTTGGAACAAATGAAATAGGCCTTCCTTTTATCACAAAGGCCAAGAATGTGATCAAAGAATGAATGAACCCATGTGACCCACGTTCAACACAGTGTTGAATGGCGATGATGACGTAGCATTCCACCTCGTGTAACATATAAAGCCCTCCCTGCCCCACGCTCCCCTCACTGCGCGTCTGTTGACTGCAGAGGTTACACCCCACGCCGAGTACTCATACACCACCAACAGCTGCACGTCAAGCTAAATAGATAGATAGGAGGGTAGCTAGCGCGGGTCATGGCACAGTAACTTATTAATAGAACACCCTCGTACTCTTGTAGTATTATGCCGGCCAATCAAACGACTCGAACAATCAAATGGATCCTATTAGGAGTTTCACCTTGTATGGAAAACTGCACGCAATCGAAGAAGATATGGGCACGCGATGTAGACGCAAGATAAAAATAGGTCAACTTCGTCGAAAATAGATTAAAGATTTGTATAAGACCAGAAAAATTGAAAGCATAGTGAAATTATTTTTCAAATAAACGCGAACAGAAATGCGAATTCCTCGTTATTTCGTAATCTTACTTGGTAGAGTCGTTATCTTTACTGTGTATTGACGGATAAGTAAGGTCCCTATTTGTTAGAATTTCTTAATCTCTGTACAATAGGACGAAATAATATGGGAATACATGATTTCTTCAGATTACAAACTTCAAAAGTAGTCTTATAACAGCGATACGATAAGGCGTAATTGCGTTAATGCAAATCTCATCCATCTGCAATATAAATATATATAAATATATATATATATATATATATATATATATATATATATATATATATATATATATATATATATATATATGTGTGTATAAATATTATATGATCACAACCCCTAACTGAGAGGCTTCATAGAATCATAGATGATAGAGAGGTAGAATAAATATTACACTCAGCCTACTACGAAGTCAGACCCAAATAATGTAGAAATACAGCCTTTGTAATAGGCCTATTACAATCATTATCATTTTGTAGGCGAAATCCATAACTTCCAAGCCCCTATTATCTAATAAGCGTTTAAAGATGACCTTGACTGAATGTAGTGTGTTGGTACAAAATACGCAAGATAAAAATGTAACAGGAGAGGAGTAGGTGAATGGCCAACATGATAATAAACTCGTGAACTCGATAAAAAAAACTCGCACAAATAGAACAGTCCTGCACGTGTCAAGAAACAACAGGGAAGTCTGAATTTATTGATGACGGACTCTTAGGATTGGGGGGAGGGTTTGTTGTGAGTACCAGGTGACAGGTGACAGGCAGACAATGGTGATGTTGTGACTGAAACAGGTACTTTTCACACCTCGCTGCATCATTAACAATTATCATTCTCTGCTGGTGCGAACGAGTGGATGTCTACAAAAACCCATGCCTTATGCGGATCTCGAAACCTCCACCCGACTTGGTCCTCCATGTGGTGCCTCAGCTGCACGAGCATGAGGACACAATGGTTTCTTACATTAGACAGGACAATCAGACACTTCGACATTTTTCAGTAATAAAGTCGAGAATTGCTGGAAAATAAAGTCGGGCTGTTCTGGTTTCGAGCTGGTATGATTAATAAAAATGCGCACCCCCTGAGCTATGTCAGTGAAGAAGAGAAAAAAATTGTATTCATTTTACTTTTGATACTTTTCAAGAGAAAAAAACAAGAAATCTTGCAGATGTTTCGACCAATAGACCATTTTCGAAATGAATGAGCCATCTAGCGGCGAGCGTTTGAACTAGAACGGGATGTTATTACCCGAGTTCGAAAGTCCTATGCTGCCAATGCTATTCAGCACGTTTGATTTATATTATTAAGTGCGTTACAGTGAACGTATTATGTTATAACATGATATTAGTTTCAACATTTATATGTTTACTATATACTGAGAGATTTACACACTGTCAGAGTGAGTAAGATAAGAGATAATGCAAGTTTTATATCTTTGTGTTTTGCCTTTAACGTTGTGGATGAGGACCGACTTTTTCAACAGCACTAAAACTCCCAGAATGCAATACCAGCGATGTCGGCTGCTAGGAGGCGGGACGAGCCTGCGCATTGAATAATGAAAATAGTCTATTTGTCATATTTCATTTCACCTGGACCATACCAAGACGAAGGATTCATGTCAACAATTAGCTGCTTAGTGATGTTGGTGTCAATCTAGCTGAAAGACAAAACGTATGGACTATGGGTCATTGTATCTTGAATCACTTTTCACAAATGCAATCAAGGGTTTTGCAAAAATAGCTGGGGGGGGGGGGGGGGGTGGCGATCCTTTCAATTTGAGTAGGCCTCCAGGTACCAGTATTGCCTTCACTGGAGTTGAATATATGACAATAAAGATACGGAGATACCATTCGAAGGTGATCAGTTATTAGAGGTAAACCTATAATAAACTGGATCAACAAACAATATCAACATTAGCGTGAGTCACCGTCTATTTGGATGGATGAGAACTTTTTTATGAAGCATAAGAAAGACGCAGTCACTTCTTACTGGAATAACTGCCACCATACAGTCATTTTTTATATTACCGGTACGAAGTTAATATGATCTCAATTAGCATAGCAGAGGCATGGCGGAGTAGCTACAGTACAATTATTTTTCCAGGAAAACCGATTGAACACTCTTCTGTGCGATTGAACACTTTTTTGTGCGGTAAAAGTATATTGAAAAATTGTGTGAAGCACTAATGACCCAAATATTGAAAAAAAAATATACCGGTATATATATATATATTTTATATATTGGGTTTTTAACGACACACTGTAATGATTACTAAGATCTATTGGCGTCGGATGAATGATTAAGGAGATGATGGGATGATGAGATGAAGGTTTTTATGGGTAGTGGGAAGGATAGTGGGAAGGAAGCGGTCGTGGCCTATATTGTGGGAACGATCCCGGCATTAGCCTAGAGTCCTAGACTACAGAGGGAAACCACGAAAAACCCCTGTAAAGATGGACGGTGGCGGGGATCGAACCGGGTCCGATATGTCCCTTCACCTCCCGGATCACACGAAGCAAGTGAGCTAACCACTTAGCTACTGTGCCAATATATATATATATATATATATAAATATATATATATATATATATATATATATATATATATATATATATTTTATATATATATATATTTATATATATATATATATATATATATATATATATATATATATATATATAAATATATATATATATAAATATATAAATTATATAAATATATATATATATATATATATATATATATATATATATATATATATATATATATATATATATATATATATATATATATATATATATATATATATATATATATATATATATATATATATATATATATATATATATATATATATATAAATATATATATATATAAATATATATATATATATAAATATATATATATATATATATATATATATATATATATATATATATATATATATATATATATATATATATATATATATATATATATATATATATATATATATATATATATATATATATATATATATATATATATTATATATATATATATTATATATATATATATATATATATATATATATATATATATATATATATATATATATATATATATATATA
>OZ023326.1:42705685-42735685 GCA_964007535.1 Brachyptera risi
TATATATATATATATATTATATAATATATATATATATATATATATATATATATATATATATATATATATATATATATATATATATATATATATATATATATATATATATATATATATATATATATATATATATATATATATATATATATATATATATATATATATATATATATATATATATATATATATATATATATATATATATATATATATATATATATATATATATATTGGTAGGCATCGGCTCAGGCCTTATGTATAAATATTCTTTAGACTCAATTAATAAATTCTGAATGACAACATTTGTGGCACACACTACGTAGGCATATTTTTAAAAAAATCCATAGGGTGGGGAGGTTGGGATAATCACAAGCAAATATGTATGAAATCACGCATTTAATTTTTCACTTGAAAACCTGTGAACTCGACCTATAAGACTGACTATAAAGGCAGCAAAGTTACAACATTCAGTTTGAATCATTGACTAATTAATGAATAATAATACTTTTGAACGAACATGCGTTCCATAATTATCATTTGAAGAAATCGTGATTCTGTTACTTATCGCCCCAAATTTTGGGGTAAATGAGGAACAAGTTGCATAATATATAGACCTAAAGAGTAAAATAGAACATTTGGGATAACGGCACATGCAGCGCAGTGGTTAACGCGCTCGCTTCATGAATGTGATCCAGAAGGTGAAGGAGCCTGGTTCGATCCCTGCCACTGTCCATATCCACAGGAGTTTTTCGTAGTTCCCTCTGTAGTCTAGGCTAATGCTGCGATGGTTCCTACAATATAGGCTACAACCGCTTCCTTCCCACTATCTTTTCCATTACTTGAGAAACCTTCTTCTCATCATCCCATATTAATCATTCATCCGACGCCAATAGATCTTGGGGTAAATTTGTCATACTTGGTATCACCATTGAGTTTGAAGTTATAAGAGAGTACCTCCAATGTTAAAGTTCTATAAGAGCAAACGTGATCGGCCGGCCCGAGCTTCACCCCAAAAGCATGGTGCTAGTGTCGGCGTTACTAATCAACCGGCGACACTAGCACCACCTGGACAAAACACCCTGTTTTTTGGGTGAAGCTCGAACTGTCAGAATTATAGAGCCTCCCATAAGAATGTACAGTCTTTCTAACGTAGTTATTATAAAGTCAATGGTATCACCCATAATTTTCCACCCCCAAATAAGGTTAGGGCACCAACCTTGACCACTAACCCCAACCGAAACGCCCCAAATTTCACCATCTAAACCCAACCGAAATCACATTCTATGCAAAAAAATTTACAGTGCAATGGACACAATACTCTGGAAGATCTACAAGAAAACACCACTTTCAGCCACACAACGTTAAAAATTAAATTTGGTACAGAGTTACACAAAATTACCGATCTTAGTTATCATTATAGTGCGTCATTAAACCCTATAAAATTAAAAAAAAAAAATGCCCCAGAGATGTTGGGAGGACGCACAGAACAGAAAACATGTTTCACAAAATCTTTCCAAGGACTGACCAAACCTACTTGGCCTAGGCATCTAGGCGTGCAGGTTCAGGTTCAGGAGTTTGCTAGGCCCCATTTGTCCCAATTGGCGGTAGGTATCCCAAAGAAAGCACATTTATAGTAAACCAAGAATGATCATTTATAGTAAACCAAGAATGATGTAAAATTATGTGCACAGCGATGACGTGATCGAGAAAGAATGACGTATACATGCGAATGACGTCATATTATATCATGGTAATATTCATTTTCGATCGTATAAGCCCAACCCATGCTCGCTGCAGCAGGTAGACAGACCTACACTCGAGCCTCCCACTTCATATTTGCCATGGTCACTTGGTGAGATAGGCAAGACAATAACCTAGACCTAGATAGGGCGAGAGATCGAAATATATCCTCAGCACACTGCTTAGGCCTAGACCTAAAAGGCTTAGCCCAAGGCGGGAACGACAGGGATGTTCGCTGAACGGTGCATAGGGCCTATATAAACATAAACATCACTAGACCTCGGCAGTGTGATGTTCCGAGTTCTGACATTCAGTTGTAGGTTGAAAAAAAATAAAACCAAGAACTTACCTGATTGTTAATTCGCGACCTTCTTCGTACAGACGTTTCGTATCCATCTCCAGCTTGGCCTTTTCCCTGGCTGTTTCATCTAACAGTCGTCTGGCATCCCCCAATTCTTTCTCGTACATAGACTTTAAGCTTGTAACTTCTCGAGTGATAGTTTCCTGAGTAGTTTGTACCTCGCGTCTGAGACCACTGTTCTCTGATTCAAGCTGCCTCACACGATCTATGTAAGTTGCCAGACGATCATTGAGATTCTGTAAGTCAGCCTTTTCTTGAAGCCGGCTGAATCTCGTTGGACTCAAGCCTGGACTTTGTGGTCTTGTCGACTGTTGCAGAGGAGTCGAAGATCTGCTACCAGATGATTGCTGAGACGATGAGGATTGTGTCACAGTTGTTTTCCTTGTTGTCTTCGAAGCCATTTTAGTGCTGTATTATCTGTATAATATGAGTAAAAACAATGCACCCGCAAACACCACTTAACTTATACACCCCACGCCAAGTTGTTTCAATATGGCTGACTGCCGCTTGCCGGTGAACTCAACTGGCCGCCCGCGTATTTCTATAGCATGACGTCATTCATGGCAATCGGTACGCCTTTTCTTCATGACGGAGGAGCAGTTCCTCTACCTATCGGCAAGACGACGAAACTATTTGAAAACTCTATACTTGTTAGATAATGTAACAATAACGCAGTATTATAAGCCCACAGTTAGATGAATGAGACGTTCCTATCTATATACGAGATAGGGCCTACTCAAGTATAATAAAAATATTTATTTTTCATTATTTGCATTTTTCATTTATTTTGCTACAATCTAGATTCAATGAAAGCCATTATTCAAAAAATTGCATTTTAATTTTCACATCATGATGATTTCATATTATTCATTAATTTATATGAAATAATTTTTGTTATTATGACATACAGATTAATGTATATGAAATTATTTTGCTCACTCACAGCTTTGTTGATTTTCCAAGTATTTTAATCTAAATTCAAGCACAATCAGTATTTGGAAAATTGAAATTTAATTTTCACATCATTATCATTTTTTTTTTTTTTAATAACATCAAAACTTGATACAAAATCATTGTTCCCCAATTAAGGCTATGGATGAAAGATAGGATCGTTTGGACGGGGCACCACAAAGGCAATCCTACCACCCCATTTTGATTATTTAAAACTAATGAACTTCAACACCAGGAAAATTATCATAATATAATTATCATAATTTATATTTCAAAAATTGCATTTTCATTTACACATATATAATGATAATAATAAGTTTCTTTATTCAGCGTAACTTCTTTACAAAGTTGTAGAACATGTCGTCAGATAATGGTGAATAATAATAATAGAATGATAACAGAATGATAATGAATAATGAATGATAATGAATAATAATGAATAATAATGAATAATAATAAGAATCAGAATAATAATGAATAATAGTGATATATATATATATATATATATATATATATCGGTTGAAATGTTGAATGTTAAAATACTAGTCAAATGTTCAATGTGTTCAAAACAGTTTGTATGAAGCTTAGATGTATTCGTTGATGGAATAGTAACACTTGTCCAACAAAAATATTCTGAGCTGTGCCCTGAAAGCTACTTCATTTTTGATTTCCTTGATGAATTGAGGTAGTTTGTTATAGTGTGATGCACTAGCATACCCTGAGCTCTTTGTGTATAGTGACAAATTATGTTGTTGGCTAAAGAAATCATCTTTCCGGCACGTATTGTGGTTATGGACTAGTCTGTTGGTCGGTTGATTCGGTTGATTGCGAGCTTGATTGTGCAGAACAAGTAGAGACATGGTACACTTAATATTTGAAGACTTCTAAATAGCGGTTTGCATGGAGTCCGACTATGTGCGCCGACCATAGCTCGAATGGCCCTTTTCTGTAGGGCGAGTAGGCGTGCTAGATGAGGTGAGCAGCCCCAGAAGCAGATGCTATAGTTCAGATGAGACTGCAATAGAGCAAAGTATGCCAACTTTCTAACTTCAATACTGGTTGATTGTCTAAGGTGGCGAAGAAGATAACCCGCAGTTGATATTTTTCTGGCAATGTTGACAATATGCGTAGTCCAATCAAGAGTGCTTTGTACTGCTGGTAATTCCTAGGAACTTAGTTTCCGTGCTCTCTTTCAGACTCTTGCCTAGAAGTTGAATCAGTGGACTCGAATTTATGTGCCTTTGTCGTGCATGGAATTGTATGAAGGTAGTTTTACTGCTGTTTATAATCAATTTAGCCGATTCACACCACGTTGTCATGTTCATCACTGCTGTGTTCACTATTGGAGTCAACTCTTCCAGGCTGCTTGAGGGTAGCATGTGACTAGTGTCATCAGCGAAGAGCGTGACTGTTCCTTGGCCTAGGGCTGTAGGGAGTTGGTTCACATACAGTAGGTACAAGAGTGGCCCGAGGACTGTGCCCTGGGGAACACCAATGTTCGTGATTCTTCTTGTAGACCTGATAGGTCCAGGATGAGAATCTGATGACAGTGACACGTATTGATGGCGCTCATGTAGAAATGAGTTGATCCAATCGAGAGCTACTCCTCTTATTCCCATTGACTGCAATGTGTTGGATACAATCTCGTGATTAAGACTATCGAATGCCTTCGACATATCATAGAAGAGTCCAATGGCGTGAGCTTTTTCATCAAGAGCTTTGTAAAGTTATTTCTGAAACACTGGCTGTCTCCATTTGACTCTACCTCATTCGTAATCCCGGAATACAGCAATACCAACATCTTCTTCCGCTCTAACTCTTCCCATGGTGGCGTAGCCATTCTCTCCAAACCCTCGCTAAACCTCCATCCCTTGACCATTACAGACAAGTTTTGCGTCGATATTGACTTTGAATGCTCCTGTGCCTCCTGGTCTTCCAATACTATAACTTATATTATCTTATCTGTCTACAGATCTCCCTCTGGCAACATCTGTACCTTTCTTTCATCTCTCGAAGAAACTCTCATTAAGCTAACCAAATACCTCCCCAGAGCCCAGCTCTTCCTCTGCGGAGATTTCAATATTGATCTATTTCAGAATAATCAAAACACTTCCAAATTTCTCGACCTTCTTCACTCCTTCAATCTTTTTCAAAGCATTACCTCCCCCACTCGTATCACTTCGTCCTCCTCCACCCTCATCGACAACATTTTTACCACTCTCGATCCAACTCTCTATTCCAGCAACACCCTAGACAGCGGTCTCTCTGATCATCTAGCTGTCACCCTCTGTCTCAAGCATCTTTCCAACAACAGCCCTCATGTCAACTCCGTCACCAAAAGATTTTTTTCCGAATCGAACATACTTTATTTCTCCTCCCTCCTCTCAATCGCTCACTGGGATGTTTCTAGATTGTCCGACACTAACGCCATGTACGAATCTTTCAATGACACCTTCTCCCATCATTTCAACACAGCCTTTCCAGTTCTCAAACGAAAACCTCGCTCAACTCGTTCAAACAGCTGGATCACACCAGACATTATCTCTAACTCGAACAATCTAAGACGCCTTCACCATCTCCACCGACTCAACCCTGACAACATGAATATCAAAACAAGATATCTTTCCCTCAAAAAAAACCATGCTCAGAATATCCGCGTCTCCAAACGTGAACACCTTGACTACTTAATCCAGTCCTCCAACAACAAATCCAAAACTGCCTGGAATATCATCAAGTCCCACTCTACTCCTCCTTCGCCACGTTCTGACCTATCACTCTCCCTCGACGGTCAAACTATTTCCGATCCGGTTACTCTCTCCGAAAAGTTCAATTCCTTTTTCATCAGCTCTGGCAACACTGCTCCTACCCTGAATTTCTCTCAGTCCCAAACTAGTCCTATTCTCCCCACGACCCGTCCTAACAGACCTTCTATCTTTCTTTATCCCACCACTCCCGGAGAAATCATCCAAATTGCCCGCTCTTTTAGTAGCAAGCACTCCAGTGGTATCGATGAAATCCCCGCCTCACTCCTTTCTAAATGTATTACCTACTTGGCCTGCCCACTCTCAATTATATTCAACAACTCTCTCTCTTCTGGAGTATTCCCCTCTAAACTAAAAAATGCCCTCATCATTCCCATCCATAAAAAGGGCAGTAAATCCGAAATTAATAACTATCGTCCGATTTCTCTCCTATCCTCTTTCTCCAAACTCCTCGAAAAAATTATGTTGAATCGCCTTTCTCATTTCCTTCATCAGCATAACCTTTTGTCACACTGCCAACACGGTTTTCAAAAAAATAAATCCACCATCACTGCCATTTTTGATTTCCTCTCTCCCCTTTACTCATCTATTGACAGAGGTGACCACGCAGTCGGTCTTTTCTATGACCTAAGCAAGGCCTTTGACACCATCGACCACAAACTTCTTCTTTCCAAACTCTACGATCTTGGCATACGTGGCACTGCCCAAAATTGGATCTCTTCTTTTCTATCGGATCGCACCCAAATCGTCAAGATCCATTCCAATAACCCTAAATTCCCAACCTCCACTCTCTCGAGTCCCCGCTCCGTCTGCTGCGGCGTTCCCCAGGGATCAGTTCTCGGACCCCTTCTCTTCCTACTGTATATAAATGACCTCCCTCCTCTTCTTAACAGGTACCCTCTCTCTCCATGCTGATGACACCAGCCATCTGATCACTTCACCCCAAAACGACCTTTCCTCCCTAATCACCACGGCCAACCTTCAAACTTCTCACATGTCCTCATATTGTGTCAAAAATCGCCTCGCTCTTCAATCTACTAAGACCACCTTTATTCACTTTCACTCCCGCTCCAAACCACCCTCAATCACTCCCCTCATCAGACTTGATAACAAAATCATTCCTACGACTCCCTCTACCAAGTTCCTAGGCATCACTCTCACTCCTTCTCTCGACTGGGCTCTCCACGTCCACACTATCTCTGTCAAGATCCTCAGAAGTTGCTACCTTCTAAGACGACTCAAACACATCGTCAGCCTTCACACCCTCAAACTCACTTACTTTGCTCACCTTCACTCTCATCTCTCTTACGGCATCCTCTTCTGGGGCGCTTCTCCCCCTGCTAACTGTGTCTTCATACTTCAAAAAAGAGCTCTACGCACAATAGTTGGTATCTCCCGACCCACATCCTGTCGCCAGCACTTCATAGACCAAAAAATTCTCACTCTCTCATCCAAGCTCATTCAAGATGCTAGCTCCTTCGTCCGCACCTATCCCGATCTCTTCCCTCTCAACTCCTCAATCCATCCTTACCAGACCAGAAACAAAAACTCCATCCACATCACATCTCACAATCTGTCCTTCTTCACCAACAGCCCTTTTCACCTATGCTCTATCTTATACAATCACTTGCCCTCCCACGTAATCCAGTCCTGCTCACTCAAGTCTTTTCTTTCCAACCTCAAAAGTTTTCTTATTTTAAATCCTTTCTATAATCTAAATGAGTATTTTTCGAACAACTTTCCCTGATTTGCCCTCTAGCCTACTTCACTTTTTGAACACCCCCACTTGTACCACTCACCGTTATGAGTAGCGTTATCTATATACATATATACATAGTATATATGTAAATTATTTATATGATATCAAGTTAATCTGAGAATAGATTTAATACATTGTTTCCTGTATTATTGTTAGAAATATCAGCATCCCTCCATGATTATTTTACTGTTAAAAGTAGTGTTCATGTACATAACTATGTTCTTACTACTAACTTAATTGTCCCAATTCAATCTCTATAAGCTATTTCTATCTTAGCATGTAGTTTACGATAATTTTTTACACTAATACGTTACGTTAATCCTACATCATATCCTAATGAATAATTATTTATTTTCTTGTCTTTCGTATTATTTAATAATTATAAAGGTTAGGTGGAAGAACGGTCATGTGATCGAACCTCGCCCTTTTGATTGTATGACGTTTGTATGTACATGATAAATAAAGACATTCTATCAATTTCAATCTGATAGAATCTATAACACAAGAGGATTCAGAAAACTGTCGATTGCTTGAATGGTGGATTTTTCCTTCTGAAAACCGTATTGATTGTTCGAAAGAAGGTTCCGCTTCTCCAAGAAATTGATTATTCTAGTGTAAGCTACAACCTCAAAGATCTTCGAGAATGCCGATTCGAGGGCAATTGGCCTGTAGTTTTCAGGGTTAGATCTGCTTCCTTTCTTATGGATCGATATAATTTTTGATGTTTTAAGCTTGGTTGGAAATATGCCTTCGGATAGTGAGCAATTGATAATAACGGTGAGTGGCTCGCAGATGTACTTAGCGCATGCTCGGAGGATATTGCTCGGAATTTCGTCTATTCCGGATGATCGCTTCACGCATTTCTTGGTTATAATACTCATTACTTCTTCCTCATCAGTGGGATAGAAGAATATTTGACCGTGGGAACAGTTGGTCCGAGCTGCCGCAGGCTGCGGGTTTGTGGAGCTGTTTGTCTTCAGTCTGTGGTTGTTGCGCTGAAGGTTGTTCACCGTTTCACAGAAATGATCGTTGAGTAGATCTGCGCATAGCTTAGGGTCGGTGAGACTATCTCGCCATTCGATAAGAGGATGAGTTTTTGAGCCTTTGCTAATGTCGAGTTGGTATTTCCTTTGATGATTCGCCAGGCTGTAGTTGGTCTATTTGTTGAGCTAGCTACAAGGTTATCATTATGTGTTCGTTTTGCATGCCTTCATGGTCCCATCACAACACAACGGCAACCCTGACTGACCTGATTATTGTCAACAATCCAACCAATGTTATACTAACAGATCAGCTACCACCACCAGGATCAAGTGATCACAATGTTGTGTACATTACCTATAATATTGACATACCCAAAATCAGAGCAACATTTCGTGAATATAGAAACATACGAAAAATTGACATGCCCCTCTTCACATATAATGCTAGTCAAATTTTCTGGAGATATAATGTTGAGCAACATTCTAATATAAACGACAAAGTGGTGACTCTGAGTTCTATGATCTTGAACTTAATGGATGCTCCTGCACCGCTGATAAAAAAGCGTTTTTCAAATAAACCTGCTCCATGACTAACTCCAGCTGTGACTTCAAGTATAAAATTCAAAGCTAGCACACAGAAAAGCTGAAACTTCGAATTCAAAAGAAAATTGGGCTGAATACAAAAAACTCAAAAACTAGTCAACAAATGTATCTCGTAAGGCCAAGCAGGCTCATACTCAATATAATTAACTTCATATAGTTTCAATAAACTGCATAATCTTCGTAGCTCATGACATGTGGAAATTTCTCAAACAGAGTCATGTCTCGTCAACAATAAAAAATAACTCTTTACCAATGAACTTTGACAACCAAAATGCAATAAACAATTATTATGTGAGAATTGGAAGCAATCCCACACTGTTGTCAAATAGGCACAAATAAAAGAACTTGACAAGATCCAATGCGAAGAAAATTTTTATCTAGAGACGGTGGATTACAAAACTGTTTACAATGAATTGTTTAATCTCTTAGTTCAAGAGCTACGGGTACGGATGGTATCAACCTGGAGATCTTGTATCTAGTACTTCCTTATTTCCTTCCAGCCATCACTGATATCATCAATCTCTTCAAAGCCTCATCAACATTTCCTTCACTATGGAAATCAGCTACTATCCACCCTCTGCCTAAAATAAATCAGCCAATGAATCTCTCCGATTTAAGACCTATCAGCATACTCCCTACGATGTCGAAAATCATGGAGAAAATAATACATCAACAAAATATGGAATCAGCTCTTTCCTCCGGAACAATCTGGTTTCAGACCCGGGTACAGTTGTACTTGACTACTTACTATACTATGAAACTATATCATTATCAACTTCTTTTCACAAATATCTTATCTACATATCTATCTATCTATATCTATATAACTAGGCTATATCTAGTATCTATATCTTATCACAATATCTTATCTCTAGAAAGTTTGGCTGGAAGACCATTCTCTGCACTGAACCCCGCCCGCCTATGTTGAACAATCATTGTATAGCTATTATCATATCATATCATACCATATCTTATATATTATACAAATATTGTTCAAATAAAGACATACAAACAAACAAACATTGTGACTAGACATGTCTGATAGCATACTTAACAGCATGACAAATAGATGAACAGCATTTCTTGCTTTACTCGACTATTCTAAGGCCTTCGACTCCATTCATCACCAACTACTTATAAGTAAACTTCGAATACCGGTACTCGGTTTGGTGAAGCAAAATTCAGATATAGTAGTTTTAAAAAATCATGTTTAATTTAGTTCTAATTTGTTAGCTCTTTCTGTTCTTTTCCCTTTTCCATTTGTAAATTTATATACAGTAGTTTCTTTTTATTACCGGTACATTATCATTTGCATTTTGTCATAACTAACAAGCAAGGTTAGGTGGAAGAGCAGATACTCATGTATCTGAACCTTGCCGTTTCATTTTTGTTAAATAATCATCTCATTTTTGAATTCTTACATGTAAACTGTTCTTTCTGTTTTTTTTGCTACTGTACTACTCAAAAATGAATGAAGTCTAATTATTATCTGAATTCGCTTATACTTTGAGAGTCGAGAGGTGGATTTTATCATTTTACCATTGGGATGTTATGCTCCGTTGTAGAAAAACTGCCATTTTATTTTTGTAATTAATAAATTATTCATTCATTTTTTTTGTTTTCATCAACATTGAAACTTGATACAAAATCATTGTTTAAAGCTGAAGGTGAAATATAGGCAATACCGTAGTTAAATTTAGTTTAAATTCCATTACCATCAATATCAAATGTGCACCTTTGTTAATTGTAAACTTTATTCAATCTCTTTTAGCTTTCATTAACAATTCTCTCCTAGTCCCTCAACACAGGGCCTATTTGAATTGGAAGCACCTGTGAGGAAGTTGGGATGAAGATTTTGATGCAATATTAAGTAAGAGGTTATCCGAACACGCAACGTTACAAAGTGTAACAGAGAGGACGAAAAACTCGGGAAAGTGGTACAAGAAGTGAGACATAATTTAAAAAGCATAATCCCTATAGCTGTTCTGAAATAGTTATAGTCCATATATTAAAAATATGTAATTAAGTATAGCCTACAGTATCGGTTTTGTTTTCAAATTAAATACAATTTAAATAATTATTATCAAAGCAGCAAAGCTTTTACATATATTTATTATTTGGCTTAACAAATAATGTAACTCATTTTGATCCAAAAAATATATAGACTGGGATATTGAGTTACGTAAAAACTGTGAAACTCAATCTTTGCGTCTGCTCCTCTGAAACTGCTATACTTATTAGTTACTAATGTAAGAAAAACTATTTTAAAATACAACTCTAATTAATGGCCAGCTTGCATCCACTTAACCAGTGATCAGCAGTTTGACGGAAAAAATCCATCGCGGCTTAACCCTACCGTAAAAATAAAGATATTATTACCAACTTGTAGATCGCAGGCATGTTTGCATGATATGGATTTTTTTAAATGGTATTATTGGACTGATGTTATAAATTTGAGAGGAACAATCAGAAATTTCATTTGCTTGTCTACAATCAGTATGACGATGACAGTATAACGACACTATAGGTAGTTAGATTGCTAGGTCTGTTGGGAAAGATGGAGAAATCCTGTTCCCAAGATTTGATTATATCGCACCGATGGATGAGCAACAGCGTTCAAGAGCTATGCAACTAGTCATATATTAAAACTAAAAATGTGCTGTTACCGCGGTACGAATTACACTAGTTTCTTATATATTGCTCCACACATTCAAAGTATAGTTGCAAATGTGTATTTTATGTCTTATTTATGCAGGGTCGGCCCGTGGGCTGGGCTACCTGGGCGGCTGCCCAGGGCGCAACATTTCCAGGGGCGCAAGAAATTTCTAGCTTTTCATCGTTTTTATTTATTTCACTGCAAGAGGCGTTTGACAAATGATTTAAGTTACCATCGCCGTTGGACGTTGTCACGTTGGTTTATCTATTCTGAGAGATCAGACAGGGTTTTTTCCTTTGCTATCACTGTTATAATATCACTGTTGTTGAATGATGAATTAATGCAGCGTTTTATTTGTTTGGAACATCCATTTGGCAAAATTACGGTAGTCTTGTTGAAATTGATGTATTCCAGGAATTTCCTGTAGTTCCTGAAACCCGCGTGAAATCGTACTATAAAAAGTACATTTTCAAAAATTTTCTTGCAGGGCATGGCTCCCTCCTCGCATTCATCATTGATATGAACACTCAGTTTTGGGGGCTGACAACTGAGTGCTTGCCCGGGATACCGAAATGACATGAAACGGCCCTGCAGCTAAAAATATTGGTTCTTGCATCATTTTCAATTGCATAGGTCGAATGATTTTGACATCTGAACCTCATCTGAAACGCACTGAACCGTATCAAAAATGGGTGTAATCTGTACAAATTCCCTGCGGAACCAGAAGGGGGCCTTCCCCCCTGCCCCCTTGCAACGGGCTGTTGCACACAACTGTTCTCATATGGTAGCTTCTTTTCCAAACTGAAATCCCCTCCCCCATGGATGTGACCTGGATCCACCCCTGCCCAGGGCGCAAAAATATCATGAGCTGGCCCCGTATTTATGCATAAAAACAGAGAAGCAAATAGGTATACTTGTTCAAAATTTAAGTGATTTTATCGATGCAGCATCTCTCCTGTCTAAATTGAAGTTGCCTTTGTAAAACATATCTCTCACAAATCGGGAAAAAACAGTACACCACTCAATTAAGAAATCGTTGAGGATCACAGTAATCTGATTCACAATATAATTTGAACTTTATACACAATGCAATATAAAGATCTAAGAGTTGACCCTCATGTTTCCTAGCTCTGAAGAAACTATAAATATCCGCCAGAAAAAGTTGCAGATACCCTCGCTGTTGGTGTTAAAATGTGGAACTAGAGAAAAGTTACAAAATGGAGCGCGCATATTTTCAACAATGGCATTGATTGGAATATTACATAGTTGACTGAACTTTTGTAACAATTCATCACCTATATTGAAATTTAGAAGAACATTCTATTGTTACTTTTCGTATCAAATTAGGAACAAGCAGAAACTGCGTATCCATAAAGCTAAATAATCCAAGTCCTAAGTAGGGCCTAATAATACTCAAGTCTTTGAATATACAATCAAAGTTGGAATAATCATGTAAAATATCATCTACTCTCTCTGAGAAGGCAAATCTTGCATGGGGTAATTTTTAGTGGCGAAAAACGCAGGTGACTGCCCAGGACGCCAAATTTATGGGGTGCCATCAGCTTCCTTTTGTATATTCTAGATTTCACCAAACATATATATAACATACATATATATATATATATATATATATATATATATATATATATATATATATATATATTTGCAATGTTAATATATATATATATATATATATATATATATATATATCATATTTATTATATTTAAATATATATTATATTTAGCTTTCTAGATTCTATATTTATCGAATGGAGTAAATTATACCCCACCAAAACCAAAACTTGTAAAAACAAGGAGCTTACTATTCACTTTGGCATATAAAAGTGGTGATATAAAAAGTAATAAAGCATATACTGCATATAAAAAAACAAGAAAAAATAAAAAAGTATAAAAAGGACGAATAATTGATTAATAATAAACGTAGATTGGGGGGGTGGGGAATTAATCATTTTATTTCAATTGACGACTAGTGATTGACCCGCCCACAAACGTCACAGAACAGAACATCCAATCAAATGGGCTTTGTTATGTGGGAAATTTCACATTTACCTATCAGAGTATCTCTATATTCCCACATGAAGTATAGATCAAGGTGGCCCTGGCGATTAGCCACGCCTATCACTAGTGGTCAATTCATTTCATTTTATTTTTGTCTACATCATCCCTAGTGTTGATACTTGCTTTCTTGAAAAAGGGCCGTGATCAAAAAAGGTTGGGAACCACTGCACTGAATAATACATTACAGTGAAACCTCTATGCATCGTTCCTAGATTTATCGTTTTCCTGCTTGTATCATTCATTTTTTCTCACCCCACTCCCTTATGATCAATATTAAATTTTCCCGGATGGATCGTTTTTCTGCATGGATGGTTTTATTTTTCCTGGTTCCTCGAAACACAATGGATAGCTGATAGAGGTTTCACTGTATCACAATAAAACTGTTTGTTTTTGGATAATCGTATGCAAAGTTAGTCAAGATACACAACTAAGTAGAAAAGGTGGTTACATATTTCTTTTAAATGTGATTTTGCGTGATTTCCAGGGACCAGTGAAATGGTAAAAACCACATAAGTTTATAATGTCACTAATCCACAATTGCCCGAGTTCTATTTTGGTATAAAGATAAAGATTTTAGATTTTTATTTCCAAAATAGAACTCAAGAATGGCTTACATAACATATAGTTATGAGGCAAAATCACTTGAACTTCTTTCAAGAAATTTGTGTTGTACCTTATACACGCCTTTTCACGTTGCTCATGAAAAATAATCCAAGAAAATGAATCAGACAAATATTAACATGTATTTATAAGTTACTGTAGGCTCACTGCCATAGTGTTGGATTTATTAAATGTTACATTTATAAATACATTTGGTATGAAAGTGTAAAATATGAATATAATACTGTAAGAAGTAGGCATGCATATATGTATAAATTTGTTCAGATTGATAAAAATGAATCTTTGAAGTGTTGAATGCCGACTAGAGATATGTAGAGAGTGCCGACATTCTCGCGCATTTCATCTCCGCTGATGATTGGTACACCTGCTTTCCTGAGATCTTGTCCTTTCAACAACAATTCTCTTATATTGACATCCGCAAACCTAACAACATAAAACATTCAGTCATTGTCACAGTGGAATAAACTAGACATCAACGTCAAGATGGCAGATATTGCTCCAATCCACTAAATTATTGATCACTTTATGGATAGAGATGTCTGAAAATGGTGTTATGATTTCGTGTTTTTCGTATCTGTATCTGCAAATTTCGGTGTTTGGCGGGGTTATGTTTTTTTTGGCCTAGGTAATATCACATGGAAATGACATTTCATGAAGTTTTAAAAAGGAAAATATTTGGAATATCTAACAAGTTTAAAAGTAACTTGGTGTGTATAGGAAAAAAGCCTGAGGCTGAATATATGAATTGGGTGAAAGGGAAAGAGAGAACAGCAGCTTACCGAGATTTATGATTAGAGAAAGGCCTACTCATCGTGGAGAGCCCGTTGATAGAACACATAGAGGTGAAAGTCACACGAGGTTTCGACGTTTCGGCTATTGCCTTGGTCACAGTAGAGTAGAGAGTGTTGAACTAATGAAGGCTGCTTGTTCAGGTGGGTGGGTGAAAGTGAGGGGAAAGGGAGGGGGGGGGGGAAGAAAAAAAAGGGAAAAACAATAAATATAAAATATTTCCCCCCCTTCCCCCCCCCCTCACTTTCACGCACCCACCTGAACAAGCAGCCTTCATCAGTTCATCACTCTCTACTCTATTGTGACCAAGGCAATAGCCGAAACGTCGAAACCTCGAGTAACTTTCATCTCTATGTGTTCTTTCAACGGGCTCTCCACTATGAATAGGCCTTTCTCTACTCATAAATCTCGGTAAGCTGCTGTTCTGTCTTTCCATTTCACCCAATTCATAAGTTTGAAAGTAAACCATCGTTAATCCAGAATGGAAGGGACCCCCAAATAATGATTTTGATTTATAAAAATTTTGACTATCAAAAAAAATAAAAAAAATTCCTCTTCAACTTAAATCATTACTCTTCCCGGTTAGAATGTAGTCACTTTCGTATTGAGCGCGGGAGAAAGCTACCGTAGGTGACTGGCCAGGAGTAAGAGTCAGAAACCATCGAGAGGATCCTCACCATGATCTTCTCACAGATTGTGAGTACTCGTCAGCTAGCTTCAACAACGCTCTGCTCGGCTGAACGAATGATTTGAGCTCATCACAGTTTTGTGGTTGTCACTTGTCAAGGTCAGACCACATACACAACATAGGCGCACACAGGCAGATGGCACGCATGCGCATCAAGCAGTGAACAGCTTATGTGTCAAATAAAAAAAGATATAATTTTGAAAAATCATGCTTTTTCAGGATAAAACATTCAAAAACGTTTTTTTCGTGGAATATTTCGCAGTTTCAAGTTGAATTCGGTGTTATGAGCAAATTTAGGCACATTTCGTATATTTTATTGGCAAAATTATATTAATCAATTGAGAATTTATTGAAACGTGTGCTTATATTATTGAGACTATCATCATACTCAACATTTTGCAATTTCACGACTAGCAAAACAAACAAACAGCTCCATTTATGGATAAACGAAAGCTCGTTCATTACAATTTTTTTTTTTTTTTTTTTTTTTTTTTTTTAATAACATCGAAACTTGATACAAAATCATTGTTCCCCAATTAAGGCTAAGGATGAAAAGTAGGATCGTTTGGACGGGGCACCACAAGGGCGATCTTACCACCCCATTTTAAATATTTAAAACTAATGAACTTCAACACCAGGGCTGCGCTGTCGGTGACCATAACTTTTCGCCGCAGATAAAAGTCTTCCACTTTCCGAAAGTCCGGAACACATTATAAGTAAAAACCGTTTCTGTGAAATATATCCGGACATTATCAGCATTGGTATTAGGAGTAAACAAAACACACGAATGTTGATATCTTCCACTTTGAACTAAGTCTCTTGGGCAATGATCACTTCTCATTAACAGCAAATGTAAAGTTTGTCATTGTACAAAATGGAAAAAAAATGAGTGATAGGCCTATAATGTTATAATTCGGCCTATCACTCTACTAATTAAAGGTCGTGGCCAATTAGTACTTCATCCAAGCATTTGCTTCGAGGACTGTGGGAAACCACGAAAAACCAAGTCAGGATGGATACACAAATGTTTGTTGGTCTTTTTTTTCTCTCAACTTCTTCTCTTCTCTTCTTCTTTTCTTGGGATATTTGATTTTCTTGAAAATATTATTAGACCCTAAACGTAAATTATACAAGTTCACTGTTCAAAAATTCATTCCTTCTTTTCTTGAAACCTTGATAGTTGTTATGGCATGCATGCAAGAAACACCAGTGGCAGTGAAAAGACTTGTTGCTCCAGCCCTCTTGATGTTGATGACATCCTGATGGCCGATTTGTTCATTACAAATCAAGAATAGTCTATAATTCAAAAACATTCTTAGATTGATAAAATTCTATAAAGTTGTTTCCTCATTAATGTATATTGGAATGCAAATACACCTGCATTTCGAATCACGACCCACTAGCCCTTGGAATAGCTAAAGCAAGTTACCCGACTTCCTCGCAGTCCCCGACTTGTCCCTCTTCCTCCAGCGGTTCGCTGATGACAACAAACTGCAACACTTGCTCCGTTAGCGAGGCTGACGTGCACATTGCCATCAGCAAGCGGCGTTGGTCTGCTGGTGCACAGTCGAAACCTGGCAATGTGTGACACAGAAATACAGGTACAAGAAAACGTTTTAAAGATAATACTGTACATAGCAACTTTGAACAATTTCATTACTTGAATTACAAATTCAATTACAAAATGCTATGTACACGAGAAAATGATTCAGTTCGTTGTTTGTAAATAATTGTTTGTGACTATAATATTTAATTGCAGTTGATCTTTATCAAGCACATCGTTCAATAGTTAATGTTATTCTCTTCTATTACTTTAGTTTATTGTATTATGTACACTTTGTTCTATTGTGGATTTTGTACAGAACTTTAGCAACAAACTATAAAAATATAAATATAAAAATAGTTGAATAGTCAACCAATCAACTACTGAGATCTGTACTCACTCCTGGAGTAATTGAACGTGAGCTTGGACTGTCTGTTGGCTTCACTCCTGGTCTCAAGGTCTGGACCCATCTGGCCCAGGAACTTGTACTCGACGTACAACTGAGCTATGTTCATGTTGGTACTGATGCTGCCTGCCGGGTTCAAAGTCATGAAGTGGATCTTCACAATCACTTCATTTGGCTTCGGTATCTGTTGGCACACCAGACAGTTGATAACGTCATTTCATTACACAACAATTGTAGAATTGTAGTAGTGGGGAACGTGCAAATAGTCTAATGTCTCGAGTTCAAGCAAGATCAAACAAGAATAGCAGTGAGTTTTCATGATGTTGTTCATATTGTCACAATTCATACTGGAAATATTGACGTTAAGCCTACCTCTACCCCTAACAACTGGAAAATGGAACAACAGCTGTCACCCGTTTTTGTAGCACAATTGCAAGGTAGAGACTCTTGACAGAATGTTATGACAATATTGCTGTCTACAGTTATTGATGAGCAAGACTAAAGTGAAGCAACATGCCAGGAGTAATTGAAAGACTTGAAAATCAGAGACTTGATCATGAGAGTGATCATTCTGGGAGAGAAGACCAATCGAACTTGAGCCGTATCTGCTGATCTGCTGAAGTTCGAGACGCCCATTCGCAGCCACTATGTGATGGTTTTACTGGAGTACTGCTGGTACTGCCAAAAGGCTTTTGTTTATCACTTATAATTCCTGCTTCAAAATGCCTGTATAGGTGGTAGATGTTTATAGATGTTTATGCTCTTTCATCTATGTAACCATATGCTTAAATGAAAAATACAACTCCAGGTAGTGATGCCTTCGGGTAACAATTTAGGAACCGTGTACCGGCAAAATTATCGAGGTAAATTCGGAAAAAATTCAGAAACTATTTTTTTTTTGCATTTACATTCTTTCTTTCAATTCCCGCTGTTTCATCAAGGTCAAATCATTTGTCTTCGAGTTTGAAGAAAGTACACATCCCGCTATTGACTGTCAATCAGGTACCCTTTACAAATAAACTATAAACCATCTGGCAAGTCTCCATATTTACAGACAAAAACCATCAGCTATCTATTAGAGCTGGTACACCCTAGCAAGATACGGGACTGCGATTGTAAGAGTTTAATCACATCTGTAGCACATACGGAAGAGGAAGGAAATGTATTGAAAACAGAAACAATTTGATTTGATTATTCTTGTTCCTTGTTAGTCTATTTAAGCAGAGTTGGGTTTGATGAGAATGCGTTCTCCTATTATTAAGCAGTAACTTCCAAAGGAATCACGTTACTTTTCATCGGAAACGAAGAACATAACTTACGTTCTTTTTAAAGTTCCTTTTGAACAGATTTTATTTCAAGAATTTATAGGCAACTTGCAAAAGATCGCCTATTTGTACAAAATATTGTATGAAAGATTTATCTTCGATCCTTTGTCTCACATGCTATTGACTCAGGCTAATCCCTAATCCCTGCCATCTATCCTGTATATTATTTTATTATTTCCAGATGTATTTCACGGTATTTCTCTGTCTACTACTCATCTTACGATCATTCGTACGTTGACGTAGTTAGATGGTTCGAATTAACCGAGCATCAGTGTGAGGAGTTGGAGAAAAATGTCAATACGCGTACCCAGTTAATGCATTCCAAGAAAATCATCACTACCTGGTGACATCGGCAATAGCCAATGAAAATGAGATCATTTCCAAGATGCATATGGGGAGATTAGTGTAAACACAAGAGGCCTATACCACTTCAGAGTTCCATCTCAACCCTGCAAGTCCTCGTGATGAGATCTGATTATTATTTTTAAAATTGGTGTTGTGGTAGTGTTTTATCAATAATTATTGTGTAATTATTTAATTGGTTATGATGGTTATGATGGTTGAGTTTTAACATGGGTGGGGGGGGGTAGGGGGGGGGAACATGGAGATATTTTGCTTAGTACCATTTTAAAACCCATTAAATTCAAACGAAAAACTCCGCTCTGGTAACTTTCAAAGGAAACTAAAGGAGAACTAAGGAGGGTTTTAAAGGAACTTAATTTTTTGAAGGACTTTTGAGTTCCTTTTTCTTCTGGGCCCGGATTCACAAAGAGGGAGTTTCAATTACCCCGGGGTAATTGTGGGGGTTTTTGCCAATTCCCCCAGAATCGGTATTCACATAGCGGGAGAATTGGATTTTCGGAGGTTCTAAACTCCCAAACAGAATCCCTCCTACGTAGCAGGGAGAATTGCAAAACACCAGAAAATATTTCAAAAAAATGGCCGCTTGCTCTCACTAGAAGAATTGAATAATTAATATCTGAACAATTAGCAACTTATATTCATATTGAGAGACGCTACTCGTCTTTAAAAAAATGCATATTCATAATAATAATGAGTTATTTTCCGTGTAGACAACAAATATATTGATCACTTATCTTGCTTGTACTGATTTCATATAATCTGATTTTTTGAAAAATAAATAGTCGTCTCAGTAGCATAGTGGTAGCGTGACTAACTTTAAAAGAGAATATTCCTGGTTCAAATACCACCAAGGTCAATCATTTTTGTTTTCATAAAACAATGTTTTTTCAGAGTATACTGGTATATCATGTTATTTTCTGAAATTATAAATTATAATTTCGAGTGATATTGCTGTAAGAACTACGATTTTGGATTACTGGCCATGGTAAAAGGTCCTAGTTGGATTTTGCTTTGTCTCCTTGAATGGTTTCTCAAGGTATTTTGCTTAGAGAAATTGACTGAGATGAGGCAATTAGTTATTTTGTGCAAAGGAGAAATATATTATCCATTGTTTATTTCTTTGGAAAGGAAGCGATTTCAGTGCTATTGAGTGGGGACTGTAACGCTGCCGTGAAACAGCAGACTGCTCAAAAAGAGATCATACAAACTGTTACCGTCACGTTTAATAATTATGCACAGTGATAAATAATGTTGATGATTTTTCTTTATTCAACTATCATTCATATGAATTGATGAATATTGAATATATTTGAAGAGACATTATATATTATAATAACTGTTGTTACAAAAAATGTGATGGGCTCTTTAGTTTTCGGCATTGGAATGGTCTGAATTGGCATTTCTAGAAATCAATAATACACACATTTTATAGCGTAACTATTAATTGTTCCATATTCTTCATGTATGTCTGTTTATACTATATGATACTATATAGTAAATACTATATACTATGAATATATAAATATTCATCAATAGAGATTTATATATATGGCATATATAGGCCTATATATTATATATATTTCTCAACTTCTCAACTTTTCACGTCTTGTAGACGTGTACAATTACATACGGTTCACAATAAACCCTTAGATGTGGAATTGAATAACCTTGCGTCACTATCAAATAAAACATATTTTCGGAAAGTATGCAGCCCGTGCAATGATAACATCAACAATTATTTCTTTTCAACATCTAAATACGATTCAAATGAAATTACTTGGACTGGAAAATAAATCAATTCTTTGATCATAGATTCATAATGATTATAATAATCGTGATAATAATAATAATAATGATAATAGTGATAATGATGATAAATATGGTAATTAAGGTGATGATAACAGTGATATAACATTGATATTTCAAAAAAAAAATATGCCTAAATATGTTTTTGATCCAGTCATTGATGGGATGTTGGAAATCCCACTCTATCTTTTTATTGATGAATTGTTTACAACCTGTATTTCACGTGTTCTGATTGGTACATCATTAGTGACGTCACCAGTTATTGATGACATCATCACTCTACATTCTCCCCTCAGTATCCCAATCAAAATTCTCGTTCGTGAATACGAGGTTTTAGCTCTGAGAAAACGATGGTTTTACGGGGAGAATAAAAGAGGGGTTTTCATAGAATCCCTCTATTCAAAACCCTGCTTCGTGAATCTGGGCCCTGAAAACTGTAACGGTAGCTAGTCCCTTTTTGGATCGAGTAAGTGGATCGAGTAATGGGAATTGGAACTAGTTCCTTTATTTGAGGAACCTACCCAACACTGTATATAATTAAGGTATCTATTAGGGTTGGGTAAACCTTGATTTTTGCCACGAACCGAACCTCGAACCAAACCTTTCAAAAAGGTTTGTTTTTTTGAACCTCGAACCGAACCTTTTTTCTTTTTTTTCAGACCTACCGTGAATATAAGAGACAGATTCGGTGTCAAACCCATATGGAACAGAAATGTAACTCAGTCATAATAGGGTACAGACCTGCCAAAAATACAAGCCAAGTACATCCAACCAAAGTACTAGGCCTAGTTTCAGTAGTAGGCCTAAAGTAAAACTGCGTCGTAGATTCGTGAGACAGACTGGGTCAGTACAAAATTGTGCCATTCATGACATAATTTCAGTTTTTCAGTAAAGGAATTCAGGGTTTGTTTTAGTTCAGAAGCAAGTGTAGAAAACTAGAACAAGTGATATAAACAGGTGAAGGAAGGCCTAGTTTCAAGAGCAATATCACGTTGAATAATGTAAAATTATGAAAACGATTTCATATTTAATACATCACAGTTTGGTCGACTTCATTACAAATTTCCAAACTACGTCACACAAGACACACAGCCACTAAACTCAAGTACTGGTCTGTTTGATGATCGGCGATCGGCCTATCGAATCGATAAAAGCAAACAGCTGATAGGTCCTGCGCACTGCACTGACAGCTTTTAAAACATTTGCAGGTTATTTTTATATCTTATTGGATCATATCTTATCTGTTATCTCATTGGGATATAAACAACAATGTATAACATTTATGTATTTCAACTTGACTTGATGAAGTTCCCATCAATAAAGTACAGAAATTATTAGTATTGTGATAATTGGCATGAAAAAAAAAAAAAATATATATATATATATATTTTAGAAGTTTGAAAAAAGTTCGTTTTCGAACCTAGCCGGTTCGAAATTTGAACCTCATTTTAAGGTTCGGTTCGAATTTGAACCGGTTCGCCATCCGCGGTTTGGTTATCTATAGCCATAGTAGTATATTTTAGATTGTGGCATCATGACTCTGGGAAAAGAGATGAAAATGGCCTCCCGTCAGCGCGATTTTTGCACGCTATTTTATACATTTTGAGTGCCTAGGTAACAAAAAATACCCAGATAATGCATGACCCGCACCCGACCCAGTTATCTGAAGGCAAAACTACTACATGGACAAATAATTAAGCCTGTTGAAAGTTGGAAATATTCCCAAGCTGGAGCTTGCATTACTTTTGGAATTTATGCAAGAAATAGAATGGTCATATGTTAACAACACACATGTGAGAAATAATTTGAGAACTATTTGATCATATCCCTCAGTTTTCCACCTCGCTCATCCATCCATACAACATATACGTAATTACCATTGATTATAAGCACTATAAGCATACTCTCCCAGTTCATTAAATTAATCATCTGGGACGAGTATTTCTTGTCCAACTCACTATGAACCTAATTATCTACTTAGTCAGTACTAAATAGTAGGTACTAGTAGGTAGTAGATAGTAGGTACTTAGTACCAACATGGGGTTGACTCATTGCCATAGTTGCCGATGGCAAATGTTTCAACCAATTTCATGTTTATACCAACTCTAGTAATGAAGGCTCATTCACGACCTACATACTCGAAGATATAACTTTTGTGGTCTGTAAGTAGCGATAAAGAAATTGTCGTACAAGACATCAGACTACTGTGTCACTGCCTTCAAGAGTAGATAATAATATGCATGCCTGCTAATAAAAAAAGCAGAAATTTGAAAAATTCATCACTTCAACTAATTAGTAATTTTCCATCATGGTCTATGCTCATTTTTTATCCATCCTCTTCTGATGTACTAATGTTTGATCCTAGAGCAATTAAGGAAGGATGCAGTGTAAGTAACCATTCACCTTACAACTTGCACGTTACACTATGTAGGTTGTGCGCATTCATGTCATTCTACGAGCTGCAAGTACGCGTACGTAGATCGTGATTGACCTGGACGGGTAACGTGGCTGAATCACTAAGAGTGAACATACTCCTGTAGGAGGCTGAAACTTGTATCTATATAGTACATAGGAACTTGTCTTACATACCTGCAGAATCACCCAGTAACATAGCCATACCGGCTTTACTGAGATGCAAAGATGTACAGTACATGTGTTTTATGAGGTATAAAACAGCCAATGAGTGACTATAGCGTTGTACTTACCGTCGTTTCTCCGTCGTACATATCAAAGTAGCCATCGGACTTGTTCGTCCGGCTTCCTGAAATATCAACATAATGTCAACATCAACAAACTCTTCATAGCCTCTACTGAATATTGTAATAGTGGACTTAAAGGTGAACTGTTGCCCTCAGAACTGATGGTTGACATACAAATTGATGAACAATTGTTGTAAAATAGGCAACATGCATACATTTTGGATTTAGTTTCAATCTACACAAAACGAGCAATATTTTCAAGAGATTGAATAGTATAGCAGTTGATGACTGTTAGATTTAAGGTGCATCAATATGGCCAAGTTTTTTCTGCAAATATAGCAGTAAAGAAAGTTTGAAAAAATTGGCAACGGGCAATGATGGGTTTAAAACAGACTTGAAAATACATAAAACATTAAATAACTGTTGATTTGATTGAAACAAGCTTTTGTGAGACCATGTTCATCAATAGCAACCGTCACGGTCCATAAGATTGGGCAGCCAGACGTAGAGAGCCTAGATACTCAAAGAAGAGAGCGGACAACTCCCGCGCATGGAGGGCGCCATTCCTTGTCAAAAAGTGCCGGCAACTTACCAGTTGATAAATAAGATGCCATAGGGACTGTCAACCGACGTGAGCTAAGAGCGGCGTGTCAATTAGTTTGTAGTAAAGCGATATGAACATCAATTACTTGTTTCCTAACTGGATAATATTCAAAATCAAAATGAATTGATGAAATGTTTCATATACTTTTATGTTTTTATGTTCAACTTCTTGATAGTGATCTTGGTCATCAAGAAGGCTTTGCATTTTGTTCATCGTCAATTCTATCAGATGTCAGTTGAAATTCGTAGCTGTGAGGTTAGGATCTAATATTGAACATTAAATTCAAGAACAGGATAATGTATCTACTCCCAACCTCCAGATTTTCATTTTTAATCTTATAAATATATACTATAATTAAATCTGAGTGAGCGAAATTTTCAAAATCATCGGAATCAGTTGCGAGGTGAGTGTTTTATCTCCACTAAAAACAGTCGGGACCGGTGATAACTTAACCACCAACTATTCTTAGAACTTTTGCCTGAACTTTTTTATAAATATTACGTAACTCAGAACGTGCTAACAGATTGAATTCTTTGTGAATCTGGGCCCAGAACTTCCAACTAAAGTTGTTCCTAACCGATGTGATGAAGTCTGGTACACGTTCTGGACAAAGAATGATGTCCATGCGCGAGATATTTCAGTAGCCAATAGGAAACAGTCTTCAAAATGTCTGCTCTCTTCTTTAAGTATCTAGGCTCCCTAGCCAGACGCTCCTGCATTATGGCGTGGCATGACTTGTTTGCAATTTTATGCAAAACTGAGCTACGCCCATGTTGAAATAGGTTAGGTCTACATCTTCAATGATCCTTCAGCAATAATTTCTCATTGAAAATTGAAAAAAGAAATGGATTTACCCTGATTTTTTGCCGAGTACCGAATTAAATAAATAATAAAAAACATGCTTCATGCATGTCAGCTATTAACTGAGTTGGGTCTAAAACAAAACCTGTTTCATCAGTTGGCACAATGCATATTCTGATATTAGACTTGGGATTGCTATTTAAAGGAAAAAAAATTGAAAAATCGATGTGGGTAGTGGGAAAAATCAAAGGGGAAAAATCAAATGGTGGGTACCTACTTGGGCAGCTATGCTACATTGATAATAGTCCTCAACCACTTCAACTTTCGAAGGGAGTTTCAAAACATTGATGAATGATCGAATGAATAATAATAATGAATTTCATTTGATTACTGGCTGATCCAGATTGATTAGTAATCCAGTGTCCGACAACAGACAGTTGATCAAATACTCGATAACCGGAGACATCCCTAGTTCAAAAATGATTATGCTAGCACTAGCTGTTGGTACCTGTGCTGACACGTTGCGGACCCGTCACTCTCGCCATATCGCTGCTAGTCTTGTGGGCCTGTTGATTCCAGTTGTCCTCCTCCAGCAGTTCCATCATCTCCACCTGAGTGTTGTCGCTGGAAAGAGTCTGGCTATCTGAACCCCACAGTGGCCGGCGCCCCATCAGGTTCGCATCCACGGCCCCGTGAGCCCGCCCTATGGTCATAGATATGGATCGCGGGCCTGAATTGTAGTCCGACGAGAGCCGTTCATCGTGTCGACCTATGACATTGATCAGCATGTATCGTACTCTCGATTATTCATCGTAAATCCTACTCCTCTCTAAAATCAAGTTGAGTCTCTTGGAATGGATGTGAGAAAAGGTTAGTATCGAGTAGGTAATGAATAAGGGATACGTAAACTAACCTGAAATCACGTCAAAAACATTACCCTATGGCTATAGCCAATTAAAGCCACATAGCAACCTAAATTAGAAGTACAGTAAGCTTGACTACATGAGTGGGAGTAATTTCTCATAGCTATTCTTAACAAAATATTTAGCAGTAAGGAACAGCCAATGAGATGGCTTCTTTATAGCAGCAGTTGATCCAAGTGACCAGAAACTTTTCTCGTTGTTGTCAATATGTCAACGCTTACAGCTGAATGCTAAATTCAAAGTAGTGTTTAGAGTTTGCAACATTGCTTCAACAGTTAATTTTTTGCTATGACTGCGTGTTGTTGTGAACGGGTACATAAAATATCACTGGGCTAACCGTGTTCTAGAGGCTAGTTATCCAAATAAAAATGAGAAATACTTTTGACGAATACCGTAACTGTACTTTGAATCAAGTAATACAGCACCATAAAAGTTGATTGATATTGCAATCAACGCTCCACAGATCAAACGAAATGAAATTAGTTGATGAAACTTGGCATGCACATATGTCATCATCCAACTCAATACTGTATGGTAGTTTTGAGGCACAATTTTTTATTACACTTTTGAGAGAAATCATTTTGAAATTTGGAAAATCCCTATAAGAATAACCCACGAGGGAAAATATGGATAAGAAGTTATCTCTGAACAAATTCAAGTTTCCAGGGAATCTTTCAATCTAGCACACAAATTATACACATAATTCCAAAGTTTTACATAAATCGGATGAACGGTATTAAAGACAAAAATTATAGGTAGCCTATGCATACCGGTATTTTATTACATAAATTGTAGCTATTTTTTTTTACAAAAATTATGAAGCTGGATCAACAAGTAAAACTGATTGGATAATAAAACATTTGTAATACTGTATTCAGTATTTAAATCAGGAAGGCAGCTTGAGTTAAATAAATTCAAAATCAAGGTGTTTAAATACTGTAGCTCTCCATTACATTTCATATAAAATATTGCTGATCTTACAATGCATTTAAAGTGAAACCTCTATGCATTTTAAGGGACCAGGAAAATAAAACCATCCATGCAGGAAATGCCTCAATTAGGTATATGGGAGTGGGTGAGTAAAAATGAATGATACAAGCAGGAAAACGATGGATCTGGGAACGATGCATAGAGGTTTCACTGTACTGAGTTTTCCTAGTAGAATATCAATGGCAAACAGCTACTGACCTTCTTCGATGACTGTCTGTGAGGATAAGACCTTCGCATCATGCGAGATCTTTGATGCTCTACTTCTCACAGCTGAGCACCTTTCAGACATCTTGCAGCTCTTGTCTTTGGAAACTTTACTTAGTAGCTGTCGTTCTGTCGGGTCTTCGAACGACACCTGTCGACTTTCACCTGTCCAATCCACCTTCGGCTGATTCATTGACGAGTTGTGAGGTGTCTTTTCCACTGTATCTAGTCCATATTCACTATCTGATAGCTTCTCCAAGCTGCTAGATCTGCTAGCTTGAGCCACTACTAGCGTTTCTCTGCTTGAACTTGTCTTTTCTTCGATTTTTGGACCACTCTCTTCGCTGGTCGTCTTCTCTAAGCTTTCTGGTATACTTCGTAATACGATCTTCGAAGCACTGTCTTCGCTGGAAGTCTTCTGTATGCTCGCAGAACTAGCTTTATCTGGCTTGGTCAGGTTTATCAGGCTCTTGGTGCTATCTGATGATGTTTGTGAGGATTTATCCACTAGCTTGGCTTCCTCTTTGCTAAACAGGCTGTTTGTCGGGCTGATGGCCTGCAGAGGTGAGTGCTGTAAGATTTTAGGGATATGAGTAGCTAATGAGGATACTTCAATTCCCAAGTTGCTGGAACTTTCTAGAGTTTGCGTCAAAATCGACTGATCCGGGGATACCTCGTTCTCGTCTGGCAGCACTGGTAAATCGGCATCGCTGTTGGAGTAAGACAAAGGCGAGTGTTGCACTATCCTCGGGATGTGAGTGGTTAAGGAGGATGCTTCAACAGTACCGCCAGTAGAACTGCCTCGAGTTGGCGACTGTTGCGGGCTTGCTTCGCTCTCGTCTGATTGCATGAACTGCTCTGGCCGTACATCGGGGAAAGCATCAAAGTAGCTGTGGTTGCTTGAAGTAGGGTTTCTTGGGTCGGTAGATAACGTTCGCCCTAGGATCCGATTGGCCAGCTCAGTGATGCGATCGCTATTCTCTAACGGCTTCGGACTAACCTGAACACATGCACACACACACTCAACACCTGCTTGTTGAACTACCTCTGGGGTGTATTGATTTTTTCCAAGTACAGTATATGCCTATAGTTCAACACTTTTGATTTCATACTACTGAAGAATAGAGTTCAAAGAGGTCATTTTCTCATTTATTATCATCATTTTCCAGGCATTAATATCAATATTTAATTATTCTAATTTTATATGGTTTCACTCATCATTTATGTATTGTTATATTCTCATTCTGTCATTTATTATCCAACTATTCTACTTGACCCTGGCCTACTTTGACATTAAGAAATGTATTTCATATCGATTATTACTGTATCCTTAAATCCTGTGAAAAGTTTGATAAGCCAGGGACCAATAAATATTGTGTACTGTATATTATATATGTATATAAAATTATGTAGACATATATAATTGTTGAATGTATGTAGACCTATAGTTACTAACTAGATTGACTTTCAATATGTTGACCTAAATTCTATTGTACCAGAATGTTATCATCACGCTGGATGAATAAAATGATAAATTAGTAAGCCAGTAAAACACCTAAAGCTGGACTTCCATGAACGCGGTATTTGCTTAGCGTTTTTTTAAGCCACCATGATGATAAAACGACCAATCAGTGACGAGAGCGACGCGATTTCTGATTGTTAAGCTTGCCTCAACTCCACCGCCTTGTGAAAGCGAAATGCAAATCGCATTCATGGAAGGCCAGCTTTAGAGAAAAGAAAAGCAGAAAAACAAACCAGAAGAATACTGGTAATTCATGCAAAGTTTTTTCCCAATGACAATAAATGGATATAAATTAAAAAATAGATAATAAATACAGGGACTTATACATTCAATATATTTAATGGCTTGGCATCAACGACTTTTATAAAAATAAACTGTCTGAAAAAGCTACCAACTGCCCGAAAAATAATCATCCAAGATCTAGTAGTTCATTTCCAGACCTTACCCGTTCTACTATCGATCTCAGAAATACTGGTTGCGCTTTTAATTTTCAATGTTTATCTTGAGTTTTCATTCCAAATTTTCAGTTTCCAATATGATAATAAGTTGGCCTAAACCAACCACCTTGCTGAAAGGGAAGTGTTACAGCTGGACCCAAGTTTTTAAGAATATAAATGACAGTATCAACAATAGGTAAGAAAAATGTACATACAGAATGTACACCATGAACATTATGCGAGGGTCTCCACATATGTGAAATATAGGTCTCCAATACATCAATTAATCAAATACAATACGGTTGTGTCCGTTTTTTAGCACATTGTGAGAAGATATTAGTGGATACCTAACTAGTAACTACCATATTGACTATTCTGAAAAAGT
>OZ023326.1:42740685-42848769 GCA_964007535.1 Brachyptera risi
TTTTCAGCCCAGCTATATCTCAAGGCCTCACGGATTTTTCAAAATGTTGTAACGGATTTTCTCAAAAGTAGTCAAACAGACTTAGCCCCAAAACTATACAGTTCAAAGTTGGATAATATGTATGTGTATCCAGAGAAAGTTTTGTTTTTACTTTTGAACAGTCAAACCGTGACCTGTGCAGTGCGTACAGTCAAACAAAAAAACACACAAACACACACAGACAAAGCTCGATAAAAATGAGATGAAAGTCTTCGCTATCGCTTATCTAATCAAGATGAAATATCATTTTATGCTGTTGGTAGCTTTTAACCTTGCTCTTGAAGTTACAGTAAGTTTACTCCTAATTTCTACTCTACTATTCTACTACTCTTCAAAGCAATTTAGCCGAAACGTCAAAACCTCGTGTGTCTGTATATCATCTGTTTTATTTCAGCGGCTCTCTACCACTGGTACTGAGTAGGCCCATCTACTTATGAACCTTGGTAAGCTGCTGTTCTTTCTTTCCCTTTTACTCATTTCAAATATTACTCACAATTTTGACTGTTAATGGGCCTTTCGAGTGCAGTCATGTTCGTTGTGTATTGAGTGGCTATATTTTGTGTCAATAATCAGAATAATAATAATAAGTGCAATTTTTTTGCAATTTCTATTGATACAAGGTCAAGTGGATCAAGTGGACAAGAACAAATGCCTACCTGTGTTCATGTTTGTATCCATATCATCCATCCTCTGCTGAAACAATCCCTCATCTCCCTGCAACTTTCCTATGGACACGGACTTGGACTCTTCTACCATCAGGCTGATGTTGTCTTCCACCTCCATCGATGCTTCTCTGATACGCACCTCTGTTCGGACAAATATTAATGAATGCTTACTTCACTGTGCTCTCAGCATTATCTATCGTACCCATCGCAAGATGGACAGATTTTCAGAATCATATAAAGTTATTACATAATTACTAATTAAGCCTATTGTTGAAAGTTCTACCGAAATTATTTACTAACTTTTTGCAATTAATAGGAATTTGCTCAAGTCTCTGGTAGTTTGAATTTTAAAATATGTGAAAGTGTATTAAAAAGAATTTAATTTAAATTTGTTTTGCAAGCTCCCAGTGGAAAAATTAATTCCAGAAGTTGAAAGGTTTTCAAAAGTTACAACTACTTCATCTACTTTAACTACCTACTTTCACTTTTATGGCAACTTTCTTCTGTCAGGAGACATTTTACAGTTTTTGCGTGCCACATTACGATACTAAAAATCACTTAACCGCCTGAATTGAACGTGAATTATGTACTGTTATTTAAATAAATAAGTCAAATCTCGAAATGGATGCAAAAAAAACGCGTCTATGTGAGCAGCGCAGGCGGCAGGCATTTTTTTAACCGCCTGCAGCGAGCCATGAAAACAGCCCTTTATGGAAAATCAGATGGTTGATTCATAATTACTCATTTTCTATTCTTGGGCCTAGGTGGAGAAGGCCTAGGCATTGCTGCAGGAGGTTTGACATATCTACATTCACTAAGTTAATACATTATTATTGTTATTGATCCAAAATTAAAGATAAGAACTGGTTTCACTCAATATTCATATTAGGATGAGTTTCTCACTATCAGTCAAACAAAGCATATTATATTGCCGAGTCGGTCAATCAACATACGGCATTTTCACTAATGTCAGAATCCAGACATTCAGACATCCAATTTCAGAAATCCAGACAGACATTTTGTCTGAATACTATTTTAAATTTTTAATAACTAGCAGTGGCAGCTTGTGTGTAAGCACTGCAGAATGGCAGCACTCCCTACGATTTTCCCAATTCATGCTGTTTTTTAATCAATTCATCTTGAAAAAATTAATTAATTTACCAGTATGTCGTATAATGTTTTTTTCCCAACAATTAAGCCTTTTGTTGAGAAAAATACAGCTTTATAAAAAAGTATCAACAAAAATAATGTAATTATCAATTGTTGAATGTCTGCGGCTTTGAATGCATCATAGAATCTACACCCCACTGAATAACTGTAAGAATGCAACCTTTTATACACATTCCAGAGCTGCATGCTATGGTTGCTCATAGCTGGCCAAAGGTTATGGGTGAAGGGGGCGTGCGGTGAGGGGGGGGGGGGGGGGAGCGCGTGACGTTAACCTGTCCAATGTGCTGCACGGGGTGTCGCACGCTAGCTTGAACTTGTCCAAACACTGCAAAACACCATGCACTCCTTGCTCTTGTGGCGTTCTCTTAAAACTAACGGCTAGGTGTTTCGAGCCGATTGATAAGCTTATTAATTATTGGGAATTGGGATAGTTCTGTACTGAGCTTTTGGGAGGTTGCATAACGTTGTGACACGCTGAGAAATCATGGCAGAGTTAAATAGACCCACTAATCAATAATCATGTAAATCAATTGAATCATAGAACTTTTCATTTAATGAAAACTCTATTTTCAAATTATACTTTCCAAATGAATACATTGAAATATTTGCGTTATGGTAGCATTAAACTCAAGGTATATTTTTTCAATGAATCCACGCAGACAATGTCAACAGATTCTAGTTGAGTTATGAAGAAAATGAATGTTGAGATCTGAATGTGGATGTTAAAAGAAGAATTGTCTCTATTTTATGGGAGTAAAATATTTCGCCCTTCAGGCTATAGACACTCATTGCTCTGTGGCATCTTACCTTAGTCTTTGATTTGTTTCATTAACAGCAGTACTCCCTATTGTTAAAGTCACCAGCCACCATTGATACTACTATAATATAATGAATTAATAATACTAGGCAAACGCGTTATGTGTTTCCGCGTTGATGGATGAGTAGAGACATGTAAAAATAGCAATTGCTATAAATGCAATGAAATCCAAAAGTACTTTTTTACATGTTTTTCTCATTTTTCTTCATGTTTCAATACGTTTGATGTCGTTCTATCATGTTTTTGAAAAGGCGACAAAGCGCTACAAACGTCTGAATCCACTACGCCTTGATGTATTGGCGATATAGACGCCATATTCAGAATAGAAGCATTATAGATGCTATTTCTTTTCAAAATTGTGTCAATTGAGGTGTAAACGGGTGAAGTTAGTTGGGGAATTTGGAAAAAAGTGCAGTTGAAAATGCAGGCGGCAGATGAGGCGTAGGTTTAACCTGCTTGTGGAGACTATTTTCCTAAAAATATCAATTGGAATGTTTCTCTTGTATTCTTTTGTAGGGTATGTTGTCTAGTGGTTTCACCAATACCGTACTGTTGTTGGGCTACAGAACGTTGTTGCGCTACAAAACATGATGTTTCAAAATAAAAGATGCACCAAAGTGCTACTTTTCAAATTCTAAGTGCTATGAGAAGAAAAAATAGAAGCTATGTTTACATGTCTCTATGGATGAGCTACAACATATCAACTTATATCTTTGGATTGGTTATTACTTATTAGTCATTACAGTATAAATATACACCTTGAGATCCAAACAACTACGGTATGTCACTGCCATCCTATTTTTCCTAATCAATTTCTAAGATAATAAAGAAGGCTTTGTTTTAATCGTTTTCAATCATTTGGTGACTCCTGTTGCTTGGATTTAATTGGTTTCTTAATAACTTTTATTGATCTAAAAAAATTGAATTATATATTTTTTCACATCAAAACGGCTGATCTGATTGGATTAAAAGTTCAAAATCAGGTGTAGGCCTACAATTATAATATTGAAATTCCCTGAATTTCCCTGAGAATTTGAATTCTCTCGAAGGAAATATTTTTGAAATTTTTTTTCCTCTTGGTTATTGTTATGAGATTTTTGAAAATTTTGAAATGAGTTTTCTCAGAAGTGGTTCGACCAATGGCGCCTCAAAACTATACGGTATCAATTTAGATAAGGACACTTGTGTGTGCAAAAATTCAATTGATTTTAAATTTTCGTTTGACCTGTGGAGCGCGAAAAAAAAACGCACTTTTTTTTCGGGTATGGTGAAATTGAGTCTTCGCTTCGCTCATCCAATAAATATATAAAACTAGGCAAACACGTTATGTGTTTCCGCGTTGATGGATGAGCTGGAACATTATATCAACATATCTTTGGATCGGTTATATATATATTAGGGATAACTTCGGTTCCAAAAAATCAGAACCGGATAACCGATTTACAGAACCGGCTCAGAACCGATTCTCCGCAATTTTTTGGTCGATAATGAGAGAAAACTTTCATCTAGACGCTCTCTCATATAGGCGCGAGTTTATTCCTTGTTTCTAGGCGTCATCATATTATTCGGTTATCTTTCAGCCTATCAACATCTCCTCTGACGAAACAAAGCAGTAGTAGGACACATTTTGGGTTTTACTGTGCATGAAGAAGAAAAGACAAATATATAATGAATGCGTGAACTAGTATATAATATCTATACAAATCATATTGCGACAACACACTCGAAAAACATTCATCAATAATACATAATGTCTCAATCAACGTGATGAATAATTGAAAAAATCATCACAGAAAGAATCGATTCTCTATTTCAGAACCGATTGAACCTGGAACCGGTTCCGAACCGGTTTTCGGTTAACCGAAGTTATCCCTAATAGGTATATATCCACCTTGTGATACAAACAATTATGTCACTGCCCTCCCATTTTCTAATTGATTTCTAATTATGGTGAAGAAGGCTTTGTTTTAATTGTTCTCAATTGAATGGTGACATCTGCTGCTTGGATTTAATTGGTATCTTAATAGCTTTGAATGATTTGAAAAAAATGGATCATATATTTTTTTACATCGGAACGGCTGATCTGATTCGACTCCAAGTTCAGAATAATGTGTATAATTATTATACTAAAATTCCCTGAGAATTTGAATTTTCTAGAAGGAAATATTTTTCTCAAATCTTTCCCTATGGGTTATTCTCACGTGATTTTTGAAAACTTTAAAATGAGTTTTCTCAGATGTGGTTGAACCGATTGCGCCTCAAAACTATACAGTATCGAATTAGATAAGGACACTTGTGTGTGCCAAGTTTCAACTGATTTTAAATTTTCGTTTGATCTGTGGAGCGCGAACACAAAAATAAAAAAAATCAAGCCCGTTTTTCTGGGTATGGTGAATTTGAGTCTTCGCTTCACTCATCCAATAATATACGGTAGCTACTATAATGACATGAATCGAAAGTCGACATTGTTTTGAAGTATGTTCAGTCGATAGATCGTGCAAAAGCACACAAAAATCAGGTTGATAACTACAGTTCAACATCCAGTAGAAAATGAACAATATAGCGCAGGATTCAAAACGATCCTACATGTGTGTAGCACAGCTGACACAGCAGGTCAAGACCCGCATACGCGTGTGTAGCAGTAAAGGTAAAGTGAGTTAAATAGCAGTTGAAATATATATTTTAAAAATAAAAAGTCCTAATTTGAGGGCCTCTTGACCATGGGTGCCGCAGTCTCATAGTTATGCCACTGCAATGACAGACTTACGGAACTAAGGGTGGGAGTAGTACAAATAAGGAGAGATTAAGGGTTATGCACGATATTGCATGACTTACTTGACTCATGGATGCTGGTCGAGCTGAGGTGTGAGAGAGAAGACCGCTGAGTAGGTACAGGTGCGTCAAGTGGGGCACGAGAATCCTGACAGAACAAAACGTAAGAACATCCTTACTTCAATCCTAAAAATCACTGAAAACTATATTTCAATATAAAACACTGCAGCTTCGTATAGAAGATGAATCCTCATTCCACGGAAACATGATGAGATATGATGTGTGTTGGAAAATAGCCTGAGGCTGGATATATGAATTGGGTAAAAACTAAAATGGGAAAGAAAGAACAGCAGATTACCAAGGTTTATAAGTAGAAATTAGATATGAGTTGGACTCAATTTCACATACTGGAAATAGGTTGTATAATAGCATCAAGTAACAACCATCTTGAAAATGTTCTTCGGCATTATTTCAATATGGTATAAGATTGGAGAGAACAATCTGTCGAGTCTTGATAGTTGATATCAGATATACTGTGCCTTGGTGCACTGGAAATGGTGCCTATATAAAGTGAGCCTGAATGTTAATATTTTGGTTCCTGGTATAGTGAGATTTTATATAGTGTGCCAAAAAAAAAAAAAACACACCCAAAATTAACTCTAATATACAGTGCCCCCTGAATATACTGCTCACTGGTTTCGAGATTTCCAAGGCCCTAATTATTATCAAGGACCAGTTCAAGACGAACCTAGCACCCAAAGGGTAAAAAGTTCCTGCCAGAGGGATTTCACCAATTTAAATGATCATAAAACATCAACATTGTAAGATATGAAATCAACAAATACAGTACCATACATCATAAGATGCAGATAAATGATAATGGTGAAAAATGAGTGCAGTAACACTCGATATTTTTGCCATCAATTTTCACGTCATCACACACCGTTCCATAAAAATTGAATATGACAAAACATAATGGAATTCTTTGTTAAGGATCAACAGTACCATTTTTGAAGATACTTCTCTAGATTTATATGAACTGTGAAGTAATTTCACTAAAATGTTCAAATGGAAGCCATTACGATCGTCCATATATTACTTGACACTAACAGCTAGACTGTAGGATATACTGTAAGCCTTACAAGATACAGAAAGTCAAATTTGATGTACTGTTATCTGAATGTTAGTTCAGGAGATGCTGGACTTGAATCTTCAGGGAGCACTTTCCGCAAACGTCAAGGAAGAGTATATCAAGAATCACAATTCGAGGTTCACCATGATAAGGCTTAGTTTTACATTGAACTGAGTCCTAATGATCACAGCCTTGAAAATACCAAATTCAAGGTGCTATCAGGGCTGGTAATGCTGGTAAAGGTAATGGTTCACATCAGCTCTTAAGCAAATGAACTAAATGATTATGGACTCAGAAATGTGATTGTGAACAGTATGATTTCAAATTTTTCCAAGCGGGGCTATGTGTTTCCCCTTGTTGTATTATTGTATAGGCCTATGTATTTTCTTCTGTGATTGAGTAACCATCCTATCGTTAGGCATTTTCAATTTGGTCACTGAGGTACAGTACTGTATATCAAGGTATATTAATGTAATGGACAAATAAACTACAATTACAAGGCACAGAATATCAAGGCTAACGTCCTGCAAACGTTGATACAAAATATATCAATGCTCACCATCCGATTGAAGTGCGCTTCAAGTCAGGCTCACTATATTAGGGCTCAGTTTTACATGATCACAGCCTGAAATCTTAAATTCAAGACGCAGTATATCAAGGCTCAATTCATGAAAGGCACACTATTTCGTGGCACATATGGGGGCTCACAGTTTTAGAACATTATTCCAAAGTTTTCGAAAAACCTCATGAAAAAAATAACGCATCAGAAGATTTTCATCAAAATTGAAAATACGGTAAGAACTCTACTGAACAAAAAGTTCACTGTTGGTCTAAAATGTTGTTAAATTTCTGATCAATTAAATTGGCGATTATGGATAAAAAAGTTTCTGACATTGTTATACCTCGTCACTCATCTCACAACTCACCGAGTTTCGCTTGTACATAATATACTCACAGTTTCATTATTAACAATCAAATAAACCTATAGTATAGGGATGACATCGATTCTAAAAATCGGGAATCGATTCTCTATGCTCCAGAATCGATTAAAAATCGATTTTGAAAAAAAAAAGTTGAAAAAACAAATTGAAAAAAAATTTAATTTTTTTTTTTTAAAAGTTTATTCTCAAAAAGTAATGTAATTTGAAAATTTTTTTCAACCTTCCCAAGGCGTTCACGTGAAAAATAGCTGCTAGAGACTTCTTTGAACTGAACTGTACTATTTGGGTATTTCCGTCAACGTTCGGCGCTAAATGACCTCGCTGTCGATGCGCCTTAAAACCCTAATATTCATTCATTCATTGCTGTCAGACGTAACCGAAGGGACAGCTTTTGTCCAGAGAGTAATATCTTAACAATACAGAATAATATAGACAACGAAATGAGCACTTATTATGAGGGAAAGAAGTACAGCACTGAACCAAAAAAAAAAAAAGTAAAAAAAAATCTTTTTTTAAAAAAATCGATTTTTTGATTTGAGAACCGTTTTACATCAGAATCGAATCTTAATCGATTCTCGATTAATCGATGTTATCCCTACTATAGTAACCACTTTCCAGTCACAGCGAGAAAACATAATCACAGACCAAGTTGTTATTAGCATAGACATGCCTGCCCTTAAGTACCATTGTCTCCCTAAAGCTGTTGACCAGACTGACGTCGCAGCTGAGCCTGAACCAGCACTGCAGAACTCCCAGGCCGACTCCCGTGTCCAGACTCTTCAGGACGACAGACGAGTGAAGCTTGTTCTGAGGATACTGGAGCAGCTGAGAGAACCGTAGCGGGCCTCGGGCAATCGTTACCTGTTGGCTGTCACCTGCTGTGGACATATGCAGGTCCATGTAGCACTCGGCCTGTGAGAGACGCAGAAAGAGAGTGAATTACCGGTATTTATCCATTATTGCCTGCTCTGCTCCAGTGCCACGTGTAACAATCTTCTCCAACGATGTTCCTTAAATGTTTCAGCTTTGCACTATAGGCTTGATAACTATCAAATCCATGTCTATCTATATTATGTGTGTTTGCTAGATATAAATCCTAAAAACTTCATCCTAAATCAATCCAATCCAACTACTGTATTACAGTACGTGTACATTGAATCATCTTGGTGTTACTTAAATTCACTTTCGGGAGAAAGTTGATACTGCGCAAATCCACATAAACTATCCGGACATCATACTCATATAGAAGAAATATATTTTGCGGCTACACCGATCTTTTTGATCCAGCTCACCTCGTAGAGATGTTGCAGGAATGCCTGGTTCACCTGAACCCGGTACACTGCCGAACTGTCGAACCTAGGTTGTCTTCCGATCTTGTGCGGTGTGTACGCCACGTCCTGGTCATGGAACACCCACGTCATGAAGAGTGACGCATCAACAGGAACACGCATCAATCCCTCAGGACTCAGTTGGACGCACTGGACATGGATCTCGAACAAGCCCTGGCCAGATACAACGCGCAGCAGGCTGTAAGCAAGTCAATGGATCCAATTTAAAAGAGTCAGAAGGAATTCCAAAATATCACACTAACATGCGATGACATTCTGAAATTGTTTCCGGCCATTCTTCAATTATATACCTTGAGAAAAAATGGACTCTAGTCCCTGAGCCACAGTTTTCCAAAACAGTCCATCAGGCTAGACGAAAAATTAGCCAATAAAATGATACATGTAACGAAGCAAGATAAAAAGATAGCAGTTGATCGAATAATTCACCATTAACAAACCACTGAAAAACAAATTTGCAAATTTATTCTTACAACTATAAGTAAACAATTTTAATTCAGAATTACAGTATATCTTCATGTTGGGGTGGTAAGATTGCCCTTGTGGTGCCCCGTGCAAACAATCCAACCTTTCATCTTGCCTTAATTGGGGGACAACGATTTTGTATCAAGTTTCGATGTAGATAGAATGAAAAAAAAATGTGACGAGACCTTTCAAATTGTGTCCACTCCCACACATGTCATGAATCAGGAATACAGTCAGTATAGGAATAGGTGATCATGAAAAACTTGTAGATCATTGGGATCGACCAATCTACGTAATTATACAAATTGCTTACACACAAGGCCTCAGGGTCGACATGTGATTATTTTCAATAATTTCAACACAAAAGTGTTGAAGGGCACACAAGGGCAGCTTGTTAGTGTATTAAACACAATCCAAGGATCCGTACACCATGACGTGGTGTGGGGGCTTGGGAGAATCCATGATCTCCAGAGCAGTCGTCAGGTGGCAATAATTTGTTCTCAAAGAGGCACCAATGACAATAAGGTCTAGAGTGAGGGTCCAGACTGAGTTTGGACCATCTTGGTTGGGTGAAAGCCTTTTAGTGACTGGAGTATATGTAGGGAGTAGGCTACGCTGAGCGTTGCGTTTTTACCTTTTATTCTATTTTATTTTCTTATCACTTCATTTTCTCTCACCTCATCTTCCCTTACTTTTCTATTTCTTGCTTGCTCCCTCCATATGCTTAAAACATCCACAAACGCTGACAACTATGGTAAAGTTCACGTACATGAACGCAAGCGCAAAATGACCTTGCTGTCGACGCTCATTTAAACCCAAACATTCATTAGTATTAAACAGACTTGCTACTAGAAAAATGAAACTTGAAATATGATCATGATCCAAGGCTTCCAGTACTGCTTTCTGTTTGTAGGTACATGTTAATTAAGTAAAATAATTATTAATTAATTATCGTACATACTATTTGTAACACCAACCAATCTAACTCACCTCCTCCTTCTCGACTCCTTGTCCTTGTCAGCTGTTGCCTGTTCCGGGTTCTGGAGTTTCAGGATGTGAGATGTGTGTGACTCCAAAAGCTTGGACATGTTTTCTAACTGCTTTGCCTGGTCAGCCTCCTTGGAGTTGGCCTCCATGCGAAGATTCTCCAACTGGACAAAGAAATCAAGCTAGCAATAAACACTCACCATCTCTATGACCAGATTGTTACTAGTTGAATGTACTGTACACATGTCTGTAGTAGTGTTGTCGTTCGGCAGAATTTTTTTTGATTGATATCAAACATCACCTATCATCTTTGATATTGAAATTAAAAAATGCTGATCACTGCAATTTTTCTATTAAATCGAAGTATCAAAATATTGAACAGATCGAAAATGACAAAATCGAGCGGCAACACTGGTCTGAAGTGACTCCAGGATATGAGATAGAGGAAGAGAACATAAGAAGAAAACAACAAAATGAAGCAAAGGAGATGGCATGTATTCTGATGATCATTTTAGTTTGTTTTCTTAATGACCCCCAAAACAGCTAGGTAATTTGGGTTATTGACACCAACACATAGAAAGAGCCCGACTATTTCTTCATTCACTCGCTACTCTGTCAACGTGACAAAACATGATTGTGATAAGCGGGAACGGAGAGGGTTGAGAAAAATCCTAGAACTATGTGAGAACTATGTGCAGTTTGGTGGATTTTAGAAGCAAATGGATTTTGTAAAAAAATCCTTATCATACTCATTGCTTCTGAATTGGGTGTACTGTACTTGGAGAGTGTTTGAATAATAAATATAAACCCAAAATGTGCTTTGTAAAATGATAACCGAGAAACCAAACGCACAATAAATTATTAAATAAATACATGTTTTAGTACCTTGGAATATCAGAATAGTGAATATTCTGTCATACCTGTATTTGTAACATATTGTAGAAAAAGGAAATTTTTGTATTTAAACCCTAAACCTCCATCTACATAAAATAATTTAGCACTCATTAGCCTCCTAAAAACCCACTGGGCAATGTTTCTCAACCCTGGGGTAAAGGGAGGAGTGTACCTCCTTCTTGTACAGTGCGTTGAGATTCATCTGTACGCGCAGTAGTTCGCGCACACGCTCCAGCTCGTTGAGCGCGTCCACCTGATGAAGGAAGACGGGGGGCTCGTAGGGGGGGCTGGAACCCCCCTTGTCGCGGGTGGGCGGGGTGAAAGGGGGAGGGCCCAATTCCTCGCCCAAAGGATCTAAAAACGCACAAACAAGCGGGGTTTAGTACTTCAGTGTTGTATAATAACTATTCGATCAAATGCCCAATGATATGCGAGCAAACTGTGTTAATTTTTCAGTTGCTTATATCAATTCTATAGGCCTGAATAAAATTTAAATTTTTCATTTTGAATCTAAAATCCATTCACTTTGATAAGCTGTATTGGTTTTATCAAAATGTATTTATTTGTAAGATGTAGTTTACCATAGCCTCAATGGATACAAACAGTACACACTGTAATTCAGTAAGAAACTGTGTAACACAGAGTTGAGCAAGCATGGGACGACAATAAGAGATAAGGGATGATAAGAGACGGCTTGACTTAAATTTGTTTCAATCACAGTCAACGTTAATACTGTATCACCCAAGTCTTCCAAAATTGAAAAAATCATGAGAAAGAATGACCATCTGTATACCCAAAGGCTCTTACATACCATATTTCACAGTCACAAATGGCAATGAGCACAGGTGGTGAACACATTTTTCTTGAAGGATCTCAATAATATTTAAACCAATTGTCTGATCCAGCTTAAATTGTACAAAGTTCAAATTTGTTGAGTTGATGATTCTAAATTTGAGATAAATTGCATGAGAACTGATTGCATGTATTATATGAGCTGCAGTAATTTCATTTTGTCAAGCTATCAAGTAACATTTCTTAAAATGACATGAACTTTCTTAAAATCGGGCTGTACGACCTTGATATAAATATTGCCAAGACTATCATGAACTAGAAATATTTTGGATATTGGAACCGGTTGATGGCGGTTTGAGGTAGCCTACGAAGTGTTAGTTTGACATTTCTCCGGATTCTACAATAGAACCATCATAACCTGCATTTATTACACGAAAAATGAATAATTGGTATTAAATAGCATTCATCATAAATGAAAATGTTCAGTTTGATGAAATAATATATACGTTAGAGAAAATTGATTTTCGGATTCAATGGTGATCAATCAAATTGAGGCAGAATCTTTCGAAAAGCATTCATTAAAATTTAAAAGGTGAAACAATAATGTGATATTTCATGACCATCCTTGTACTAGTTTTTTTTTTATTGTTTCAACGACGCACTATATACTGATGGCTACGATCTATTGGCGTTGGTGGATGATGAATGAGATGATGAGATGATGAGATGAAAGATTATTTTATTAGGTGTTTTGGATGGTGGGAAGGAGTCGGCCGTGGCCTGTTGTTAAGGAACCATCCCAGTATTAACCTGAACGACAGAGGAAAACCACGAAAAACCCCTGTCAGGATGGTCGACTATGGCGGGAATCGAACCCCGGTCTCCCGACTGACGGCTCAGTGTGTTACCACTCGGCCACGCGTCTTGGTATTTTTTAGTTATTATATCTTTTTATATAATAGATCTTGCAAATTGGTATTCAGTACAGATTTGTCCACTGTTTTTCCAGTTTATTCCTGAAGTCATAATATCATTATTCAATTGAACAATAATCTATACCAGTGTTTCTCAACCGGTGGTCCGCGGATCACAAGTGGTCATCAATATGGTGGTCCGCGCATCCATCACATTTCAGTGAACAAAATGTCATTTTTATCCTTTACTATTCAATTCATATTTATATTTTCTCGCAATTTCATCCATCATCTCTCGCTAATCATTTCACACCATATTACCATAAATAGCAATACTTGCATATTATGTTTAGCTCTGTGTAGTACAGTACTCCATCCTATAGTAGGCCTATCTTCCGGGCCGGGGCGAACCTCCTTCTGTTAGCAGTTATATGCATGAGAAAAGGTTATGAGCGACTGTCCTCCCTATGCCACACTAATAACGCGCGGGTGGTTCAAGTCACCTTTCGTGTATACATTTAAGAGGGCAAAGAAAGAAAGCCAAAATGCTCTCTCACTCTTACAACAACGAATTCATGCTCAAGTTATCATTTTGTAAAAATATCATAGGGTGAAAAGGGAAGATAATGAGGATCAACTACCAACTACAAATTTTCCTGCACTGAGTTTTACAATTATGTACTTGAAATTAAAAAACATCATTTCCCTCAGCAAGGTCATCCAAATACAAGGCATGAACTAAAAAGATGGAGAAACTGCGCCAACAGCAATCTCTACATAAATGTACATATACGATACAAGTTTATAATACGGTAATAGATCATTCTCAATTGAAACAGTATAATAAAACACAGTGATATCTCTACATGAGTAAATGATAATGTATTTATTTTTTATTCACACCGTGCTCCAAAGCAACTGAAACTCATTAAAACTTCGTCCCCCCCCCAAAAAAACCTGCGGGGCTAGTGTTGGGGGGCCTTGCGGGTCACCGGCTTCGCGCATACTTGACTTTCAGATGTTTCTCTGTCCCGGATTTTATTTACCACAATCTGGTCACCCTATATATTGCTCATATTTGTTTGATTAACGAAAATATTCCCAAGTGGTCCGCAGTAAAAACTTCATGTTTATAGTGGTCCGCAGTGTGTAAAAGGTTGAGAATCGCTGATCTATACCATTTGAACTTTCTCTGCTGTAACATTTTATGGTGATACATTATTCAGGTTGATTAATGTTTTATATTATTGTACAAAATATTCCCACTCATTTACAAAATCATATGGTCCCAACGCACGTGTAGCCACTCTCACAGCTGGGAGCCATTCAGCATCAAGCGTTCATAGTGAATACCTAGGTATTACTGCTAGGCGATTGCAGTACTATTCTTTATCATACAAATCATTTTATGTAATAATTTTTTCCTATGAAACTAACGGTCGTATCATTAGTCAGAACGTCTGCCTCTTCTCAACACATGAATCCTGTTCTTGGAAAGTGACAAGTATCTTACTTTCCAGTATTCAGTTAGGGAGTTTTGGCAAGTTATGCCTGATCCAAAATTTTTTGTATGTGCATTTGACGCTCTTTTTTGGTGTTTTCTGAGAACATTTCGAGAAAAACATGAATACATGTATCTATAGTACTGGGCCTCATTAGTGTCGTAATCTATTAGTATGTCTATTCTTCTGGTGTGTTGATTAGATCACCAGTTACGACAGTTTAACCAAGAAATAAAAATGAACACAAAATTTGGAAAATAATGCCATTAAAAGTGTCAAAACCTGACAATTTTGCTTGTCAGTCTCATTTAGCCTATGGCCCACAAAAATTACTATCGTTATAAATCACCATTATTACTAGTTACTACCAGTTTTATTATTTCTGCTAACTTACCTGAAATATCACTGTTATCAGACCTAATGTAAAAATATTATTAACAACTGTAAAACTACTAGGATGTAAAACATACTGTTAGGCCTATTGTTGCAATTATAACTACTACAATTATGTATAATTATTTTTAACTCAGCTGGTTGTTATATGTAGTCAAACTCTGTTATAAATTGACATATTGATTAGGCTATTCGATGAATTGATAATGAATTTGGCCTAATACGTAATGAAAAAAAACAAAAAAAAGTTGAGCCAACTAATTGTTCATTTGCGTATCTACCGGTTTTCATTCTATTTGTATCTCAAAACTCAAATTACATGTCAGGAAGTTTTGGTTCCAACCAATCATCTAGTATTATACTGAATTATTTTGTAAGTATCAATTGTATATCTAATAAGTCCCATATTTTCACCAACAAGAAATTTTGCTATTGTTTCATAATAAAATCATCATATAGGCCTATATATTCTCTCAATTTCTTATGTCAAATGGAAATTTATATATTTTAAAATTATAAAATTTTAATAAGGAAAATGAAAAAAAAACTCAGATATGTATTGTTATATTGGCTCATTATACTATCATTGGAACTCGTATGATTCACAAAACTAAATACGCCAACACTGTACCTGTAATTAATTTGTATCAGTTATGTTTTTCATGTGTTATAACTTATAATTATAGTGCAAACCAAAGATAAGCCTGTTTACAGGCTTTGTGGAATATTGTGAACTTTTCAGTATAATCTTGAATTGACAAATAAAAAATCTCATGAAAAAAAAAACTATAATTATCACTATTATTAATTTATTATTATTTGTATCATTATTATTTATCATCATCATTTATTGTTTATTATCGTATTATCATCTTGCTGTACAGCTTTCCTCAAAAGTGGGCTAAAAATTGAATAAAGCATACACACATACTATTAGTATTAGAATAGTATTACATACTACATATTTATTTATCTATTAGAGAAGTCAAACTGACACTTCCTACCCCAAACCACTGTCAATTTCCGAACTAAGCACTTTCTGAGTATTTTTCTACCCCTCTATTAGATGCAAAGACGAAAATAAAATGAAAAATACAAAAAGTAGACCAAGACAAATGAGTCATACAGTAAATAATAACCAAAGTAATAAGTCATGATGAGCCAGTTCTACTCAGACCAAGCGAGAAAAACAGAAAGAAAGACAGGAAAGGTGTTAGGTTGGTAATTGCTATTACTAACTTAATGAGTCTCTGGAATGTCTCTCCTGGAAGGACTCCATTCTATTGACATTTTGCATCTCAGACTCGTAGCGAAGCAGACCAGAGGAACTGGGACGTTGTGGTCCAGGCTGGCTTGCTCCAGAGCCATGGTGATGCAGTACAGTTGCAGATTTCTAAATTAAAAAAAACATTCAAAGTAAGCATGACCTCTGCTGCAGCCTCTGACAAGTTCCTATCATACATTATTTAAATCTGTTTATATATTTGAGTAATATTTGATTGAGTAAAACTGAACAAACAGTTGAATGACATGAGATGCATTCAGAAATAATACATTTTTTTTGTGCTAGGCTCACTGTTGAAACTTGAAAGTAAGAACAAATTCTCGAAATAAAACCAAGAATTACATTCAAAGTCAATTACTTCTGCATCCTCAATACACGGATAATCAATTGATTAAATATCCTGAAAAATGACAATAATCAACATCACACTTACGATTGAGTCGCGATGCGAGATGTTCTGCTTTGGGCACTTGGCACGCTTCATGTGCGCATGGATGTTATGATTGCTATGATGCATGAGCTTGCAGTCCAAGCCATGACAGAAACATGCAGCGGGGTTTTGTTCGTTGTGCTGATCGCAGATGCACATCGCGATGTGAGTCTCGGACAATTCCTTCCACGTGGCACTGCCCTTCTCATTGTCAAAGTGATGCGAGGGTTGGCTCAAGCTTGTGTCACTGGCTACCTGCTGCCTGGAACCTAATGTTCAAAGCCACATACAGGTTATAAATAAAAAAAAATCAGGGTTGCCATTCGATCAAGAATTTCTAAACAATACAAAATATGGCATATCAAAAATTTCTCGAAAAATTTAGGAGTTTCGTTCTATGTCGAATGGAAATGATGAAGGCGATCAGAATTATCGAAATATTTTCAAGTCTGCATCATGGCTATTTAGCCTTCTGTAATGCGTTGTAAAGTGCCGTGTGGATTTGTCTTTGTCTCGGCACTCACACTTCAAGCGGCAACAAACCCCTGACGGCTTGAATTTGGACTAGAACTAGCAGAGAATGGTCACTATGATGATTTGTTACGGGAGTCGATAGCTGGTTGTTAACTTATTCCATATTTTCATTTTTTTGGTTTGTATCTAGTTTAACGATGCACTCTATTGATGACGTCGATCTATTGGCTTCGGTGAACGATATGTGGGATGATGTGCGAGGTTATTTCATTAGGTGTTTTTGGATAGTGGGAAAGAGTCGGTTGTGGCCTGTTGTTAAGAAACCATCCCAGTATTGACCTGAACAGAGGGAAACCACGGAAAACACTGTCAGGATGGTCGACCATGACGGAAATAGAACCCCGGTCTCCTGAATCACGGTTCAGTGTATTAACCACTCAGCCACATATCTCAGTTTATTCCATATTGAATTCATTTTCAATATCAAAATAATCTGGATCATAAGTGTTCATTTCGATACCGATCAAAACCCTGATATGAAAAATTGAATATCAATATCAAAAATCGATTGTATATATCAAAATCGAATGGCAACCATAGAGAAATAGATAATTAGATGAGCGTAGCAAAGTCTCCATCCCACTCTCATAGGGTTTTGTCTGTGTGTGTTTTTTTTTTTTTTGGCACTGCACAGGTCGCAGGGTTTGACTGATCAACATGAAACTTTTTTGTACGGGCCAACTTTTACAACTTAGAACTGTATAGTTTTTGAAATGAATTGGTCGATTAGATTTTGAGAAATATCATGTCAAAGTTTTTAAAAACCCCATAAGATTAGGCTGGGTGAGAAAATTTGAAAAAATGAAACCTCTCCGAAAAAATTAAAATTTTCTATGAGTGTTAAAACATAAATGATACACATAATCACCATTTTGTAAGCAATTCGAACCAGCCGTTTCGAAGAAAAAAATTCAAATAACTGTTTTTATACATCAAATATATGGAAATGGGCCAAGATTCACTGCTTCCTAGATCCGATATTTGCCCAAGCATTAAATATTCTTCATATTCGTCAAGGTGTGTAGAATACCAGAGAAGATGAAGTAGCAAATGTAGAACTGTTATTATACCTTATGCAGATATCTCGCTCATCTTACAACGCATATTTCGCGTTTGCCTAGTAATAATAATGAAGCTCCACGTGGTAAAATCAAGAGCTTGTAAACCCATATAATTTTTCTGTTGGTGGTGTTGTTAGTACCATAAAAAAAAGATGATCATAATGATGGAAGAACAATTGAGACAAACTTGACAATTGAGCTTCAGTTGGTTGTAAGCAAATGGGACTGAACAGACTAAAAGAATGAGTGAGTGAGAAAGTAGGGTGGAGTGAAAAACAAACTTTCTTGGCTTAAAGGGCAGGAGCTAGGTATTCGTTGATTTTGAACGACAAAAATTCTAATTTTTGAGATGGAAAGGGATTGTTGGAGCACCAAATATTGTTGTTAATTTTTAAATAAAAACTGGAATGCATACAATTGAAGACTGGAGATCTAGTACTGTAGCAGCACCTATTTTGTTAAAGCCCCCCCTCTCTCTCCCCCCATCAACACTACGAGCTGAATCCCAGCACTAATCCTAGAGCTACTGCTCTATCTATGACGTACCACCGCCTACTTTCTTCATTGAATGCGTGTAATGATATTTGAGAGAAGCGTTACTCGAAGGCTTCTTGCTTGGCTTGCTAGCTTCATGCTGACTGGTCAACTCTTCCTCCACCGCAGTCATACGCCGCTCAACTGTCGGCACTTCCGGGGTACCACCAAGGTCAAACGGTGACGTAGTGTTGAGCAGAGAGGAGAAAACGGTAAACGGGGCATTGCTAGGATGAGGCGGGACAGTGGACCTGGAAACAGGGAACAGCCAGGAGGCAAGGTTGAATGACAATATATATTGGGATAATATTTCAAATACATTTCACATTGGTAGTAGAAAATGGACGATTATTGAATGTTATATTATAGATGTATGTCATTTGAAGATCATGTCAGATTTCTTCACTTGGACAACTACACACTCTAATTTCCGGAGTATTATTCCCTACCTGGATGGCGTTTTTGTAGGTTGGTTCCTGGTGGTACTCAGGACTGGAAGAGGACGGGCAAGAGTAGTAGAGGAACTCAAAAAGCTTAGAGTCGTAGTGTTGTATTTAGCAAAACCACTCTTCTCTAGAGCTCGGCTGTTCTCAGCTGCCTCCTGAGACAGTTCAATGTTTGGAGCACAAGTGACATAGGAATTTACTGGAAGAGTCTGGATCTGAGAGGTATCATTTCCAGGCTTTTGTATACGCTGCATAGACGTCACAAATGAGTCTGTGCATTCTAACGGCTTGGTGTAGCTTAGAGACGCTCGGACAAAGATCAAGTTTTCTGGATGTTCCATGTATTGCAAAGAAGTGTCAAAACATTCTTCAGGACTATCATTATTTATAGCAAAAGTAGTGTAAGGGGGCATATTGCCATAATCCATACTTTGAATGGGGTCAGAGTGTAAGGGTATTTCGCAGTTCTGATGACTCATCACAGAATGATCATAAGATGGTGCGTCATGGTTTTGATAATTTGTGGAATTAACAAAGAAAGATTCTCCCGGCTTGTGGTGACTGTTCTTAGAGCCAACTGTGAATGGGTCTGTCGACTTCTGATTGGCTGTTGAGTTGGACAATTTTCTCGATGCTCTGCGGCTCAAAGTGGAATCAGCTAGCACCTGCATTTCAGGAGAATCTTCTCTAGAATTAACAAATGGTGGCATTATGGGAACCAGTGGGAAGTCAAGATTAGAATCAGCCACAGAGGAGGTAAATGGATATCGATTGCTTGGCGACGAGCAAGCATATGAAGATGATGTATTCTGATAATTTGTAGAATTCATGAAGAAAGAGTTACCAGGTACTTGGTTGCTCTGCTTAGGTTGAACATAAGAGGGCTTGTTACTTCTCGGTACAGGTTTTCTGGGTTCGGCTTGTTCCAGAACAGTGATGGGCATCAACTCAACAGAATTCAATTTATCCAGACTCTGAAAGCTTTGAGATAGAGTTACATTCGGAGTCTCGTTGGTTGTCGCAGTGATGTTCGACTGGCTCATGGACTCTGACTTGTGAGACAAGCTATTCTCAGAGTTCTGATGACCATCACTAGAGTTTACATGACTCAAGGAATTGCTTCGCTTGAGCCTCGTTAATCCATGGCTTCTTTCTTTAGGCTTGGGCCTCATATCATATGGTGTGTTATCACTCATCTTGGGACTTGGGATTTGACTGCTCAGAACCGGTCGAACAGGTCCAGTAAATTCGCAGTATTCGACCGCGAAATGATCGGTTTCTTCATCGGCCAAGAGAGATTGAGGAGCACCCGCTGGGTCAAGCTGAAGGGGTTTGCTTGGGAAAGGTTGAACACAAATTGACAAAGACCGAACAGGTTCGTTCTGAAGAGATTGAAAATGTTCTTGACTGCTTGAGAGAGATGAAACAGATTTTATATGATGAGACGAAACACGTTCTGTCTGCAGAGGTGGAACAGATGAGAAAGAAAATGACGGTGGATCCAGCTGTTGACGTAGCGTTGTGTTGATTGAGCTGGAGATGACCGTGGACAGCTGGTCGGGGAGAGGAGACTGAGGTTGCGACTGATAGATATCATGGGAAGAAGTGGTTGAGTATTGCTTGTTGACACTTCCATCTAACAGAGAGGAACACAAAGGTGAATCAAATGAAGCAAGAGGAGGTGAGTTGACACAACAGAGGCAAAAAGCAAATGCAATAGGCAATTCAGATACAGCATTGGTATGATTTTGTAATTAAATTTTAATATGAATATATATATTGAGTTTAATGACAAACTGTACTGATGGCTAAGATCTATTGGCATTGGTGAATAATGAATGAGATGACTAGAGGATGAGTTGAAACGTGATTTTATCATGTGTTTTTGGATAGTGGGAAGGAGTCGATCGTGACCTGTTGTTAAGGACCCATCCCAACTCCCAGTAATAACCTGAGCAACAGAAAAAACATAAAAAATCCTTGTCAGGACGGTTGACCATGGCGGGAATCGAACCCCAGTCTTCTGAATGATGGTTCAGTATTCTAACCACTCGACTACTCGTCTCAGTTTAAATTTTAAAGTAACAACTAAGCATTAACTGGTTATTATTGCTTGCTTAGCTGAACTTCACCAACAGCTACCAAGTAATTTGGGGGGATCATTAGCTAATCTAATCCATTTGTATTTCTTTACTTGCAATGATAAGTGGCTATTTTACAATCTACAATTTTAAAGAAATACTGTACCTATTTTGTCAACAAATGCAAAATCAGTTTAGCATCCTACCACCGAGTAATCGTGAGTCAAACTACTCTCAGGTACGCTTTATGCTTTCGACGATTGATCAGTCCTACTAAAACTCGAGTGTTCTGTCGACCCAATATACACCACCGAATTGAAAGTACCTATAGTCATCTTACTCATCTATCTAACCTCACCAAGCCATGCATCAACCAGTCCCTTCAACTAGCATTCCCATGGTTTGATGTCATAGATGTCACTACACCACGCGAAAATAATGACGTCATCATAACCAATCACGAGATACTGGTAGTATACATTTTGATCAACCAATAGGAAATACGTTCTCATAAAGCATCGACTTCGAACAGATCATCAATGCCCACATGGCTCACATGTTTCATTGTTGTTTATACTTGTATTTTGTTGGAGGTGTTACTTTTACATATTAACATTACGGAAATAGCCATGAGTGATAGGCCTACTCAAGTAGGCAATTTTTGCTACTTTTCCAACTGTTCTGTGATCCACAAACTTTTCATCAAGTTCAACATTCCCATACCACCCAGTGCTGGAGTAGAGAGAATATTTGCAAGGGGGAAGGGGGGGGGGGCTATTTTTAGAGACAGAAGAGGTAAACTTTCTGATAAGAATCTTTAGGCTTGAGGATTGGACTGTAAAAGGTAAAAACTGTATTATGAACAGGACCTGGAATATTTGTATTATATTTTACCTCATGCATATACGTAGTTTACTGGAAGCATCATAGTAACCATTTTCTTCGAAGAATCGTCCAAAAATATGTGTTTTAGTCAATTCAATGAACAATATGAAATACAATTCAACTGTTCTCAATTTTTTTTTGTCTAAACACCAAGAAAAGCCCAAAAATTGCCCGCATCAAGAACTTTTAAAGTAACTTTTACGAGTCCTTTTTTATCTGAGTAACTCCAGCAACTTGACTTAGTTCCTTTTACAGGCAAGGAACTGAACTTTTACTCAGTTCCATTATTTTAGGAACTTACCAAACTCTTCTCATTAGTACGTTTTCAGGGGACCAGACTGAGAAAATGGGTAACGCCCCGATTCATCGAAATTCCGATTTGTCGACTTGCTAAAAATGAAGTAAAGTAAGTTGACAAATTGGGATTGAGATTTAGAAGGAGTCGAGGAATCGGAAAAAGTTGTATTTGAGCTTGCCATGCAGTCGACAAATCAGGATTTTGAAGAATCAGACACAAGGAGGGTCAACAAATTGTACGTACTATATGGGCAAGATTTCAAGATTTCAATAGATTTCAAGTGATGAAAGAGGGAAGGGGCAAGCCCAATTTTGTAATAGGTTTTCTAGCCAAAGTTAATCTTACGGTTCATGACGGCATAGCTCATCATAATTATAGGGTTGCAACTTGGAAACAATAATTGATATGTTGATTATGAATATGAATCAATATTTTTTTACACGATACGATAATCAATTCAGTTTTTACAATACAATATTTTGTATTATCGAAACTATCTTTTAATCCTTCCGAAATGACCCTCCTTTTTATTCACTTGTATTCTCCAATCAGTGTCATGAGCGCATACATACGACAGTTTACTGTAATATCTCATTTTATTGTTATGCCTCAGAAATATACGTGGCTCTGTCTTTGATGAAGACACTGGGGTTTGGAATGCATTCGAGGAGTCACAACATATATTGAAAATTCCATTACGATATGATATTTGCACATTCCATGTGATTATCGACCAGGAGAAAAAATATCATTATACTATAATGTGGTCAATTAATGTGATGTGAACGATAATCAATATCAATCAGTTTTTATATCGAGGAACAACCATAGAATCATAACCAATCAAGATAGAACCTGGTGTTTCAAGAAGAATGGTGTTGAACAGTCAATGCATTTTCAACACAATCTGATTTTGTATAGGCTAATTCAATTTTACTATATAGCTAGGCCTATATTGCTAATTGCTATGTAACTTACTAAATAGTAAATAGTATTCAGAAATTTCACTTCAATACTAGTCATTACATCACACATCACTTCTCAAAAGTCAAATTAATGTCAAATGAAAATTTAACAAATTAGAAGTTCACATTTTTTTTATAGCCACTGTAAATGTTCAAATTCAATTACTTAAAAAAAATGTTCAAATGAATATTTTGAGACATTATTGTGAATAAAATTAATTGGGCCTATAAGGCTATAGCAGGCCCTAATACAGAAAATCATAAACGTGCACACATTTTTATATTTAATGAGAAACTATAACGAATGTCTTAATTTTCATTTTTCAAAGTTCATTACCCAGCACTGTTCAAAACCAAGACATACCATTTTCTCAATATCATTATTTTGGTCAATCAAGCCAAATTAGTCTTTCTAACAACACTGAAGGCTTTTTCTCACCAACTAGAAATTCAATTTTTAAAGAAAAGAGAGAACCAGATCACCACAGCATTCTTCCAGAGTGTAGTTGTAGTAATTGGTTAGCACGAGATGGCACTGACTCACCTGCATGCGGATGCAGTACGGAGCTGGCCGACTGACCCGAACCATGCTTCGGATGACCGAGCACGTGAAGCTTGCCGCTTCGACCGGGACTATGTTTGTCCATGCCGCTGGTGCCATCCTGACACACAAACACATCACTAGGAAAACACCTCGTACTTATCGCTTTAACAATATTCACGCAGTTCACATGAAAAATGCCCACGGTGAAACTGTGAATCTTTACCAGGCTAGCTGTAGGTGAATTAGTATTTCAGTGGGAGATTCGATAATTCACCAACAAACAATGTGATTGCCAACGTCGCAGAGCTGGTCGACAGAGCTTGATCTGCCGCTGTGGATTTAGCATGCGCGTTATATTATAGCAAGTTCGCAATGTCAACATTCGAGTGTACACTAGGAGTGTCGTCCATTTTGTTCTTTGGTTGTCATTTATACAACAAGCCTGGCAATGATCCACCCAGCCGCCAATGCGCTTTTCATTTTTGTGAAAACGTTATCTAGCACATGATCTACATTTTATCACGTTGACAGATGAGCGAGCGAGGTAGAACAACTGCTTGGAGTAACAGCGAGCTTGTTGTCACTTGTGTAATGTTCAAGTAACGTTCCCGAGGTTATAAGAGTATTGTGACGTTACCTGGACACCCTCGGCCAGCAAGTCTTGTAAGGCAGCATTTTTTGTCCTCATCTCCTCTAGCTGATTGTGGATTTCAGTCAACTTGGCTTTTAATGCAGTTACCTGCAACAACGTTCAATATAGACTATGAGTTTCTGTCGAGTGAGTGCCACTAAACTGATAATAATCACAATATTTATTACTCTCAACTTGCAACTAGGAAAACGTAAACATATGCGTTGTAGCATAAGCAATACAGGCATATTTATATAAAATTCAAATGTAATGGCAGGCTTTACACCTTGAACCACTTATTATGCCACTGGCATCCTGTTTCATCTTTGCTCATTCAAGTTATTTCAATTGTTTACGATTCAGTTGGTTTCACTTGATACAATTTTTAATAGCTTTAAAACCATTTGATTGGTGTAAATAACATTGCATTTCAATGTTTTTCCGTAAAATAACTTTGCAATAATATGAATCATTGTCTCTAAAAAATTTGAGCACATGTGTGCTTAAATTTTTTAGAGATCTGTATTCATTAGAAGTGAATATTTTCTTCATTAAAAATCTCCTAGTTATTCGTATGGAAATTTTCGAAATTTGTGAAATGGCTTTTCTCAACAGATTGTGTCTCAAAACTATGAAGTACGGTATCAAGTTAGATGATGACATATGTGCATGCCAAATTCTATCAAAATGTGTACTATCGTTCATTCGTTTGACCTGTGGACAAAAAGAAATCTCTTTTTTCAAGTATCAGGCCTACGGTAAAATTGAGTCTTTGCTTCACTAATCCAATGAAATGAATGAATCTTCCATTTCCTAGTTAAGCTATGTCAGGTTTTGGACTGATTATTCAAGTATAAAATCACATGCTTAGTGAAGTGCCCACATGACATTCAGATGACAAACTATTGAACATAGATGCTTATTTATTTGAAATAGAAACGAAAAACTGGTATAATTGAATAGACTGATATTAGTCAAATTACACACCTGTTGAAAGTGAATGTTGGTGAAATGCCGTACGTACCTGGTGTTTCTCTTCTGCCAGCGCTTGCTTGATAGCTTCTTGCCTGTTCTGCTCGTCGACTAAATCAGCGGCCAGTTTGTCCACCTGAGCTTTCAATACGGTCTGGTCTTCCTCCTTCTGCAGGCGCAGCTGCTCCAGTCTGACCAGTACAAACAAAACATAATACTGTAGTACGTTGCTACATTAGCAGCCAAAACATGACCGCTATTCGTCTTTATACTGTTTATGATGGCTGAATTCCGCCTCAAAGCAATGATCCTTGGAAGTACTTTGGGAACTAATTCAAATGCATTTATATAAGTGATGACATCGATTCTAAAAATAGGGATTCGATTCTCTATGCTCCAAAATCGATTAAAAATTGATTTAAAAAAAAAAAAAAAAATTGAAAAAAAAAATTGAAAATTTTTTTTTCTCAAAAAAGTAGTGTAATTTGCAACTTTTTTTTTAACCTTCCCAAGGCGTTCACGTGAAAAATAGCTGCTAGAGACTTCTTTGAACTGTACTGTACCACTCAGGTATTTCCGTCAACGCTCGGCTGTCAGACATAACCGAAGCGATAGCTTGTGTCCAGATAGTAAAATCTCAACAATACAGAATAATATGGACAACGAAATGAGCACTTATTGCGACGTAAAGAAGTACAACACTGAACCAGGAAAAATATGTATATATATATATATATATATATATATATATATATATATATATATATTTTGGAAAAATTGATTTTTTGATTTGAGAATTGTTTTCCATCAGAATCGATTCTTAATCGATTCTCGATTAATCGATGTTATCACTAATTTAAATTCAAAGCATTTATATGCAAAGCATTTATATGGTTTAATAACCTACGAATAGCTCAAATTCAGATAAACATTGTTAATCACTCAATTAGGTTGGATAGAAAGTAGAAAGTTTATATTTATATTCATTTCACAAATCTATTCATTTCACTAGAAACAACAGGGCATGCATAATGGTACCTGTATTCAAGTTCAGATTCAGAATTTCCCCCAGCAGGCTGCAAGTTGAATGGGGTTCCGGTGTTGCTCATCCGGAACGTTTGAATGGGTTCTGGAGGTGGGAAGCCACGCCCAGGAGCATTGTTGTTGTTGACTTTATCTGAAACACAACCATAAGCTATTGATACGAATAAATGAACAGGCATAGGGATTGGGAACACAAAATACATTATAACAAGGTCCATTTCGCTGGCAACCCCCAAATCGAAAAAGTCAAAGTATTTTGCCAGTTGTTTGTGCTTGTTTGTGCTCGAAACCGCATCGTTTGTGCTCAACTCGTTCGCCCGCTAATTAGAATTCAATTTGGGAGTGTCAGCAAAACGACAGCACCCCCAAATCAAAAAGTCGACTTTTTTCGCTCGCCAATCGTTCGTGCTTGTTTGCACTCGAAAGCACATCGTTTGTGCTTGTTTGCACTCGAAACCACATCGTTTGTGCTCAACTCGTTCGCCCGCTAATCGGAATTTAATTTGGGGGTGCTAATTCTAATTAATTCTGATTAGCGGGCAAACGAGTCGAGCACAAACAATGCGGGTTTAAGCACAAACAAGCACAAACGATTGGCGGAAGAATAATTCCGTTTCTTTCATTTGGGGTGAAATTCAGCTGTTTTCGTTTTGGAGGTGCTGTCGTTTCGCTGGCACCCCCAAATTAATCTCCAATTAGCGGGCGAACGAGTTGGTATTTGGCCATTTGAAAAGGTTCCGCGGGCCGGAGTTGGCCCGTGGGCCGCCAGTTGGGAAGCACTGGTCTAGACCACCTAGTACTTATAAACCAAGTTATTGTAATCTAGCATGAGACATTGACATGGATAAGTGGTATAGCCATTGAGTTTATATATTTTTTAATATTAAGCCCTATAATATTACATATATATATATATATATATAATATATATATATATATATATATATATATATATATATATATATATATATATATATATATATATATATATATATATATATATATATATATATATATATATATATATATATATATATATATATATATATATATATATATATATACCGGTATATATATATATATATATATATATATATATATATATATATATATATATATATATATATATATATATATATATATATATATATATATATATATATATATATATATATATATATATATATATATATATATATATATATATATATATATATATATATATATATATATATATATATATATATATATATATATATATATATATATATATATATATATATATATATATATATATATATATATATATATATATATATATATATATATATATATATATATATATATATATATATATATATATATATATATATATATATATATATATATATATATATATATATATATATATATATATATATATATATATATATATATATATATATATATATATATATATATATATATATATATATATATATATATATATATATATATATATATATATATATATATATATATATATATATATATATATATATATATATATATATATATATATATATATATATATATATATATATATATATATATATATATATATATATATATATATATATATATATATATATATATATATATATATATATATATATATATATATATATATATATATATATATATATATATATATATATATATATATATATATATATATATATATATATATATATATATATATATATATATATATATATATATATATATATATATATATATATATATATATATATATATATATATATATATATATATATATATATATATATATATATATATATATATATATATATATATATATTATATAATATATATATATATATATATATATATATATATATATATATATATATATATATATATATATATATATATATATATATATATATATATATATATATATATATATATATATATATATATATATATATATATATATATATATATATATATATATATATATATATATATATATATATATATATATATATATATATATATATATATATATATATATATATATATATATATATATATATATATATATATATATATATATATATATATATATATATATATATATATATATATATATATATATATATATATATATATATATATATATATATATATATATATATATATATATATATATATATATATATATATATATATATATATATATATATATATATATATATATATATATATATATATATATATATATATATATATATATATATATATATATATATATATATATATATATATATATATATATATATATATATATATATATATATATATATATATATATATATATATATATATATATATATATATATATATATATATATATATATATATATATATATATATTATATATATATATATATATATATATATATATATATATATATATATATATATATATATATATATATATATATATATATATATATATATATATATATATATATATATATATATATATATATATATATATATATATATATATATATATATATATATATATATATATATATTTATATATATATATATATATATATATATATATATATATATTATATATATATATATATATATATATATATATATATATATATATATATATATATATTATATATATATATATATATATATATATATATATATATATATATATATATATAATATATATATATATATATATATATATATATATATATATATATATATATATATATATATATATATATATATATATATATATATATATATATATATATATATATATATATATATATATATATATATATATATATATATATATATATATATATATATATATATATATATATATATATATATATATATATATATATATATATATATATATATATATATATATATATATATATATATATATATATATATATATATATATATATATATATATATATATATATATATATATATATATATATATATATATATATATATATATATATATATATATATATATATATATATATATATATATATATATATATATATATATATATATATATATATATATATATATATATATATATATATATATATATATATATATAATATATATATATATATATATATATATATATATATATATATATATATATATATATATATATATATATATATATATATATATATATATATATATATATATATATATATATATACATATATATATATATATATATATATATATATATATATATATTTCAAACCCAGATAATCAATTCAATTGGGCCAGGGAGTGTCTCCACCACTTTTTTGAGGGCAGACTTCTCATATCAATCGGTTCCTGCCAGTTCCGACTTTTTCCTCTTCATCTACACTACTACTATCCTCTGTTTCTTTTTCTCTTCCAACGAGTTCCCTCCACCGTTCTCTATTCTACCACCATCTTTCGTCTACCACTTCTTCCCATTTTTCTCCTCGGTTGACTATCCCGAACTTGACTCCCTCCTGCCACCTTTCTTTTGGTCTTCCAACTCTTCTCTCAGCTTCATTGTTTTCTGCTATCTCAAACATCGTTCTCGGTATTCTCTCCATTCATTCTGTCCGGTATTCTGTCCATAAAAACAGTTATTTGAATTTTTTTCTTCAAAACGGCTGGTTCGAATTGCTTACAAAATGGTGGTTATGTGTATCATTCATGTTCAAATACTGATTTCATTTTTTTTGGAGAGATTTCATTTTTTTAATTTTCTTAACCAGCCCAATCTTATGGGGTTTTTAAATACTTTGACATGATATTTCTCAAAATCTATCCAACCAATTAATTCCAAAACTATACAGTTCCGAGTTGTAATACTGTAGTTTGCCCGTATAAAAAAAGTTTCATGTTGATCAAGTCGACCCATGTGATCTGTGCAGTGCCCATAAACAAGAAAAAAAACACACAGACAAAGCCCTATAAGAGTGGGATGGAATCTTCGCTTACGCTCATCTAACTAACCAAACGCAACATAAGCGTTGTATGATGAGCGAGATATCTGAATAAGGTTTAAAAGTCACTAGCCAAACGCAACATAAGCGTTGTAAGATGAGCGAGATATCTGAATAAGGTATAATACTCGTTATACACTTGCTGCTTTATCGACTCTGGTATTCTACACACCTTGATGCATATGAAGAAGACTTCATTGTTGGGCAAATGAATGTGCTTTAATTTCTATGATGATATTTGATGAATAAAAGACCAGATATTTCAATTTTTTCCTTCAGAATGGCTGGTTAGAATTGCATACAAAATGGTGATAATGTGTATTATTTATGTATACACATTCAGAGAAAATGACATCTCGTTTGGAGAGCTTTTGATACAGATTATTTCCACTAACGCCTGCCAATTATTGTTAATTGTGGCATAGGTCTGTAATCAGAAGATGAAGTCTGTTCACCACCTTCAAATTGGAAGACCTTGGCAGTGCTAAGAATATTTTGGTACCTTAATAAACGGAGGATATATTTATGAGTGAAAGTGTAACAAATACATACCGATGGACGCTCCTTCACAGGTACACGGATCCATGTTATCCTGGTCCACTACACAGTCACAAGGTTCAATCTCAACGGCTTCTGTATTGACGTTGTTCTTACTGGATCGCGTCGACAGGTTGAGCAGCAGGTCGTTGTGTGACTTGAGCGACTCCTTCTCCATCTTCAAAAAGCATCATGAGTCACTACCACTAATTTCAAATCACACAACATAAGAGAACTAGAGGGAAATATATTGCAACAATCAAGATGAAACATTGTATAGGTCCCACAAAGTTATGACTATGAAAATGTCATAAGTCGCATTGTGAAACGAGTTTCTTTTTGTGGGGGAAGGGGGGGGGGATGTATAAAGAACCCAAATATTATCTGTCGCTTTAGTTCACGTACAGACAAGCTGTTTCAGAGTGGACCAATAATAACTTTGCAAAGCCTGACGACGTTACTAAACTATTGATGAGCAGCTAGCTACTGCTGAAGACAGCGGGTTTACCTTGAGATCTTCGAGCTCCGCTTCAAGCTGTTTCACGCTCTCGACTGATTGGTTGAGTTGCTGAATCTCCTCGAACAGATCCGTGTTTGCCTGTTTCTCCTGTCGCAGCTGAGCGATCAGCAGTTCTGTAACATGTTTTGAAGTCATCTGATATTATACCATTGCCGAGTTGACAGCCTGTAATTATAATCGTCACGTTCTGAAACATAATGACTACAAGTAGGAAGATGTCGATGTGAATCCATCTATAACTTTAAATTTAGAACAGCTCATCGGTTTTGACATCACGACTGAAAGAAATACTTGTTCAACGTTGACCTACAACAGATTCAAGAATAAAAACGCTCATTATTACAAAACAGAATGAAATTGTCTGTTTGTCAAATACAAAATAGTTTAAATAAGACGGCAAAAGTTTAGTTGGAGTATCAAATAGTTTGCTCATTTTTTCCTTGTGTGGCATCATTTCAGTCATAGATCGTTTATATGTTTGGGAAGTGAGGTAGAAAGTGTTAATGGACGCACTTTACTGAATAATTATGTAATGAAATCAGTTGATATACAAGTTGACAATTGATCAAAGTTATCAAAGCTATCAGGTAACAATTAATTTGTGCGGCTGTGTTGGTTGAGCCTCAGGCTAATAGTAAACATACACATATCCAATTTTACATTGTTTGGAATGATGATACTTGTAAGTGTTGAAATAAGTCAATGTCTAGCTTACTAATGCTAAGTGCTAACCCATTTTATCTGAGAGGAAGTGTGAACTTTTACCCGTGGCGGTCTGGGTTGCTCCTTACCATTCTCTCTGTGTGTATTCTCAAGTGCTTCTTGCATCTTGGCTACTTGCTGCTCTGTCTCTTCGTGCTGCAGCTTGAATGCTTCTAGCATTTCTGCCTGCTTCTTCAGCTCTCGCTTGAGTCTTATCAGCTCAATGTTGTCGGCTGCTTGCGTTCTCTGGTCTTCGGCCACCTTTGTTGCTAGCTCATCGTCCAGCAATGCCAAGGGGCTCTACAAGATAACCACTAATTAGACAGACTCACTCGCTGAAAACCAAACTACAAAAACCAACAATATATAGGATTTTGTTAGGGTTGCCATTTGATTGCGATAGAAATTTTAGGACTTTGATTTGATATCAAATTGGAATATTTGATAATCAGTTACTTTAATATTAGCTTAAAATATTCAATATTTTATAAATTTGATACTGAATTGGATTATTCACTACTCAGTAAATTTGACAGAGAATTTCAATTAGAAATAATTGGTGAACAACTAAAATGATACGTTGCTGCAAGGAATTTAATTTGTGTGCTAGAAACTCAAGACTTGGTAACTCGATGATATGAAAGACAAATAAGTTGAAATAACAATTACAATAGCAGTTAGTAAAGGACAGAAAGCAGTTATTTATTCCACTTACATTTATTTGTGACACTAATCAATATGCACTATGTATTCAATTTTCTAACCATAGGCCCTAATTGTAATTACGTATTTTCAATTCTGTATTCCGACTATTTTAAATACTTATCGATTGTTAATTTCGCTACATTCCAGTCAATTTCCCATATTAAAAGTTTGGTATTGTTTGCACATTTTCTATTGGGAAGCACAACAAATATCTACATGGCAGTGAGTCATAAAGTTTGGTTGATCATAAACTCGGTGACCATGGTGACTATCAGAAAACAACCAATAGCAGTCTAAACTTTCTATGTACAGTAACTAGTCTTTCTACTTTATTAGTACTCAGATATCAGAAAATGCATTTGAGTGCAGAACTTTCCATCAGAACCTCAACCCTACAACCAACATTTGAATGTACGTAGTATCAATCGTATCAATCTGTAATATTTTAAAACAACTAAATTATTATTTCTGATGGAATAGTCAAACAAAGATGCTGTTACACAGATTTAAATAGCAGCTAGGCTCTGTTTGCTCCAAGGTCACTGATGATACTAAGTTCACTTCCAATCCAACAGTCAAAATTTTCAGTACACACCACTGAAGCAGGGTGAACAAGAAGGACAAGAAGCTCAGAACAAGGACCATCCCGGTAAAACGGGACGTCTGGTCAACATACAGTGAAGTCGTTCCGACAAAATTCCATAACCATGTCCACTCATTTGAAGCATTCATTGGAACTGTAATGACTGAGTAATAATCTTGACTTCTCCTACCTTTTTCTTAGCTAGTCTTTGTACCCCACAAATCATCGGTTCACCTCCCTCTTGGTCGCTATCTCTATCAGCCTCTCGTTGTGATGACTCATCTCCGTCATCTTCTTCTATGTCGCTCTCGTACGGTGCAGGTGCCGACACTCTCCGGTCACTAGTTCTCTTTGCCACTGACAGCTTTTTCTCCGAGCTGTATCTTTGCTCCTCATCCCGTTGTTCTTCAGCCTCCACACTAGACACACACAACACAATGTACATCCCTGAGAACTTGAGAACTTGCCTTCAATAAATATATGTTTTCTTTATATTCAAAGACTACAATAATTTTTACCATTTCCTCTCACTATTATGATATCTTCCCCTCAAAATATGCATCAACATTGGCACTAATTTCTTATGATCTATTTCGAAGTTACAAAACTCGCAGCCAGAATTATAATGAAAGTACAATATGTAGGCCTAAATGTTGAGCAATTTGCATATTTTATGCAAAAAATGTCACAGAGACCAGACTATTATCATCATGACAGCTGACATTGTTTATCATCGTCGACAATATGTAAGTCACCTCGACACAGGCTGTAAGCAACTCTGGCAATAGGCCTAATAATCAAGTGATAACAATTATTGAATTAATTAATATTAGGGTTTAAAGGCGCATTGACAGCGAGGTCATTTAGCGCAATAACAATTATTTTATACCGTAGGCATACTGTATTTTTTTATTCTGTAGGCCTTGAAGAGTCTTTGTTACTGAAAGTAAAGTAGAAACACATCACCAGTAAACTCGTAGCTACAGGTATCATTACTAAATGATACCTAAAATAAATAAATTCTATTTTCAACGTGTAATTGGTTGAGCATGAGCGAAGACCTAATTTCACCGTACTTGAAAAAAATGAGTATTTTTGTTCACGCTCCAAAAGTCAAACGAAAGCACAAACTTTTATGAAACTTGGTTCCACATGTATCTTTATTCAACTCATACTGTCTAGTTTTGGGGCACAATTGGTTCAATCACTTCTGAAAAATATCATTTCTGAGTTTGGAAAATTTTGAAAATCTTCATAGGAATAACCCAGCAGGAAAAAATTGAGAAAATTATTTAAGGCCTACTAGGACTATCGGTACAAAAATAACTGGATGTACGCAGAATTGGAACACAAAAATGACACACATTATTTCAAAATTTACATATAAGCCAGATCAGTCATTGTGAAAGAAAAATGTGTAATTTTTCTAGACCAATTATCTATAAAAAATGAACAACAGGTAAAAGTAATTAGCCTAGAGCTGCAAAACAATTTAAATGTTCAACAAGTACACCTACAGTCAATTAGAACCGCAAAACCAAGGCAGTGATATAAAAGCTTCAAAATCAAGGTGTGCAGGCCTAGGCCTATATAGTTTTTGAGTACCGATACGGTATATTCCATATAGGCCTACAGGTAAATCGCTCATCTTACAACGCATATGCTGAGTTTTCCTAAAATTTGATGTAAAATGCTGCATCTTACACATAGGTACGATAGGCTACTTGTAAAAAGTGAAATATGGGAAGTAGGGTTGCAATCTATTGAAAAGTGCAACATATATTTAGATGGCAGTGAATCATCAAGTCCAAGTGATCACCTCAGAAAAACCAATAACGATACTCAACTTCCAGTATCACCTGAACTAGCATTTTAATCTACCATCAGAATGCGCATTTGAGTATTGCGGCTCCCGATAGGCTGATGCAGCTTAAATGCATAAATACAGTGAAATCTCTTTAGCAAGTTTCTCTATACAGTGTAACTTCTATGCATCGTTCCTGGATCCATCGTTTTCCTGCTTGTATCATCCATTTCTTCTCACCCCTCTTCCATATAGGCCTAATCAATGTTGAATTTTCCCGGATGGATCGTTTTCCTGCATGGATGGTTTTGTTTTTCTGGTTTCTTGGAAAACGATGGATAGAGGTTTCACTGTACTTGTAGTACATTTTATTACCTTGTAGTTTCATTTTTTGATCCATTTTGATCATATGTTGAAAAGTTTCTTCAGTAAGTTTTTCAGTATGGTCCCCTGAAAAATGTATCATAGAGTATCTAATGTAGACCTACCGGTATATTGTATTATATGTACGTACTCATAAGTGCCAAGTTCTCTGGCCTTCTTCGACCTTCCCGGAGATTTGGAGGTAGAACGCTGATTGCAATGCACTGCTGAATGAAGTCGACTATGAGCGGCAAGCTGGTGCTGCAAGACCTTGACGCGTTCGGCTAGCATCTGATTGGACACCTCCAAGTCTCGGATCTTTCCCAGGTGATCATCCATCTTCTGCAATACCGCAACCTCTCGCCTGTCATTGGATGCTGGCACTGCAGTCTTACGATCGTTGACAATGCGAAGAAGCTTTGTTCCTAGTCTACAAACACATAACATTTCAGTTCCTCACCCAAGTCTTGGAACATGATAAAACTTGATGTAGGTCCTATATTTTATGTATTACGTATGTTGTATATATTTTGTATTTGTATTTATATTTATATCTTTCCCAAGATGAGAGGAACTGCATTGATATACATATGCATTGAATATTATAGAAACTAAATACTATCAGTTTTAAAAAATTCAGCTTTGATGTGAATCCGAGTTACAGAAAAATTGTTCAATTTCTATTGAGTGATTGATTATTGTTTGCTTACCAACCCCACCAACAGCTAGGTCATATGGGGGTACAATTGAGCAGCTGATTATGAAACTATGAAGTGATGGACAGTGAGAGGACATTTACAAAAACCCATGCCTTATGCGGGACTCGAACCCACCCCCAACGGTAAATTCAGTTTCAGAAGTGGTACTTCAGCTAACCGATTTACCAAGGGTGTCTTTCAATTTCTAGTTTACTCAATTTCAAATTAAATAAAATATTTACTTCTAGTCTGATTGGAAAGGGGTGACCTTCAAATGGCATATATATATATTATAATTATCCACAAGTAAACATTAGGCTTGGGCTTATTTGTTTGAAAATACCAATAGGCCTACTTCTGTAATTAACACATTAAACATTAGAGCCTATATGGAACATTACTTAGATTACCCAACCAGTGTATCTGTATTATATTGTAGGCCTACTTCAAACTTTAAAATTAATTGCCGCTCAAGTTTATAACTTCAATATTTTAAAAATTCCTGAAGTTTACCTCTTGATCTTTTCCTCTTGTGCATTAGCATTTTTCTTGAGCTTCAAGTTTTCATCACACAAATCAAGGTATTTGCTCTCCAGATCGTCACGTGAAAGTTTCGAAACATGCTGACGCAAAAGCAAGTCCCTGGCCTCGTCACTCATCATTACGTCTATGTTCGCAAGGTGGCGCGGAATTTGGCCGGAAGGATGGTCATGGACAGGAGAGCCAGCCCGGAGCGGGAAACTACTTTTTACAGGAGAAATTAAGCGGTTGGAAGAATTGAATCTAATGGGTAGTTCCAATGATATGTTTCTAATGGAATTGTTGTTTCTAGAAAGAGGAAAGAAATGTTTGACAGGGAAGTCATGTTGATTGGAAGAGTTATCTTTGACGGGAAGAAAATCGTCGTCCTGAAGACGGTTGTCGGTCATTTCCAACGTCCTTCAATGTAAAATGTATAAATTACACTTCCATAATACAACACAACTACTCTGAAGTGAATTTGTAGCTTAGCCTATAGGCCCAAGTTTCCTAATGGAATAATTAATCTCAATGTGCTCTTGTAAGAAGGATAGGTTTTGTTCCAATTCTTGTTTTTGCTTAGGTATGAAAGTTGAATTTATTTTCACTTTAATTTATTTTCACAGTCAACCGTGGGCCTACAACCATTTATTATAAGTCCATGATATAATACGACAGCAGAAATAGAGTGACTAGTCAATGTTTATAATTGGTTCTTGATGCTTGTGACCTACAATGTATGAAACTCAAAATAGTGTTATTTGGTGTAGGGCCTATCATTACTTTGTACAGTGACATTGCTAAAATCAATTCCAGCATCGAGCTATGCCGAAGACAGAGGGAGATACATCACAATTTAGCCCGCCATTCTGAAGGACTAGGCCTAGGCCTAGGTCTAGGTATAAATGTATTAACCTATGAGTTGTCCATGACCTAGGGCCTCTAGGTCTAGAATCTATGCGCCTAAGCATATTACATTAGAGCTTTGGGTTAATGATTTTCTTCCATCAGTTCGTTTTCATAATTTAAACCCTACCAGTAGGCCTAGGTCTAGTTCAGTTTTATGGCAGTTCTAGGCTACCACATATTTTTACGCTATGTTCCTGCATTAATTTCATCATCTGAATATTCAATTTAATTCACTTTTGATTTTAGTTAGACAGTACAAACACTATGAAAAGTGTACATTATAACGACTAATAAAATCCAACAAGAAATACAAAATGAACAACTTGACGAATAAAATACATCGAAAATTAATTAAAAAAAAAAATAGCCAACTAATATCCAACCTAAGCAACGAAAAAATAGATTAGATTTTATTAAACATATCATTTTATTTTTACCTGTTTCTACCTAACCATTATAGACTAATTTATTGAAATTAAGTTGACTTGTGAATTTTGTTTACAAACAGAGCAGCCATTGCCTTTACCAGTACAATGTCCAGCTGTTCTCACTTCTCACTGCCTTCGTCATGCAACACCAACATGCATCAATCGAATCAAGCTCGCAGTGAAACATTGTCTCAAGTTTGAAAATACCACTATAGTCAGATTTATTATTTTCATCCTTAATTGCTCATTCTTTATTTACATTTTACAATTACTGTGTTGACTGTAGACCTCTTTGCTGTAAAGACTTGATGTTTTATCAAAGTTCATTCATATTATTAACACGTAAGACCTTCAAGTATTGATAAGGTCCTTAGGCTCTTATCTGTGAAGTTGATAGTGTGGTTAGGTTTACAAATTAACCATTACGTATTAATAATAATAATTTCTCAATAATGACTCCAAGAGCAGTTCTATCTCCCAAACAATCTGGGGAATTCATAGCAAAGAACTCCAAAAATGTCAGAGTACAAAAAGAAGGTGTTCATAAATTGGCCACCGAGGTAAGCTTACTTTTCTCATTGCTCTTGTGCTACAGGTGTTTTTCAACAATTTTCATGACTCGGAAAATAATTTTTTTCTTGTACGTTATTTAAGATTTTAGAATCTCTGAGGAGGAAGGAAATCTGTGTTGATAACTTCTCTCAGCATGAATTGCATCCCCATACGGCAGATGATAAGGCAGTAGCATGGATTTTCCTCGTTGATGCCTTGAATTTTTCTTTCTGGACGTCTCCAGCTTCGCCAGATAAGTGGGAGGTGTCATATCATGGGAAGTCATACACTGGCTACTTTGCCTTGTGTGCTGCCATCAATCGTGCGATAGAGGTAAACACTTTTGTTTTGTAGCCTATAAATTTTAATAGGACCCATCATAGTAACAAATCAATTAATTACTGGTACTAATGCCGGTACTGCTTGTTAACTTGTTTCTGTTGCCATATTTGATTTGTATGGTAGGTCCTACTTCAGTATGAGTCTAGCTCATACTCGACTCGATGTCTAGCTCGATACATAGCTCACTCGAGTTTCCGCCTAGAGAGAGGACATGCTACTTGTCGCTCAGACAAATATTTACGTTACGAAGTGTCTTCCCACGAACCATCAACCCACAAACGTTCTATTCCCATAAACCATTGTTTGGATTGTAGGGATAGCCGACCTACGCAGGCACTTCTAGTCACTCGAATGCGCTCACAAAACGGTTTTTGGGAATAGCAGACCTGCCGGGGTCAGGAACGAACCCATGAAACACTCTGCGCTAGCACATCCCAGGTCATTTGATCATCGTGAGAGGGCTTTGGACTCAGTAAGAGTTTTATGAGTTTGTATTTCTCAAAATGGACTGGGTGGGAGACAGGAGGACTGGAGTTGGAGGAGGAGGAGGAGGAGGAATCATATAAATCGAGATGGATGACCCTCTCCTGATTTTGTTAACTGAGTGCAGGTGATGTAGGGAAAGGTAGCCAAACTTTCAAAGAACGATATACCGGTATTCAAAAGATTATTATAGCGGAACTTCTTTCAGATTCTTATAGCATATTCTGCATACCTTAGCGCTAAGAAAAAATTTCAAGAACTCAAAATTATGACTGTGGCGTCCACGTATACATACAAAGTGTTCATGTTCATACATACTAATAAAACAGATTTCCCTCTCATTGATCATGCACATAATACTAGGAATAAGAATCTCATTCACCTAAACAAACATAACCGTTCATTATACAGCAAAGGTCTTCAAATTTCAGGAAGTAAACTTTATAATGTTCTCCCAATAAGTATTAAGATTCTACCTTTGAATCAATTCAAATAGCTCCTCAAGGTGCACCCCACAATTAATAGTTTCTATTCTGTGCAAGAGTTTGTTGATGCTGGATTTCAGTAAATTCATAATACTTTTACTTGTCTGTGTATTGACATATTCGGTAATTCGTTTTTTTTTTTTATATTATTCAACTGATTATCTATATTATCTAGCTATCTATATCTATGTTTCAGAGTGTCTACACATACAAGATCTATTGATTTATCTCAATTCTGTATTGATCAATCTGAAATCTTGTAATGTATCATTATTTGTTGTATTATTTGTTTGATATACTAGAGTTACTAATTCGTTGATGAATTATAAATGATGGCTTACTACCATACTCAAATGTAATGCTATTATAATAAGTTATATTGTAAAATATATAAATTGTGTACCGATTTCCTCGAAAGAGGGTTAAAGGAATAAACAAGTGCTACTACTACTACGGCTACTGATTACTAATCCAGAATTTGGGGTTTGATCCCCACCATGGGTTGATTTTTTAATTTTATATATAGACCCATGCTCTTGGTCAAAATCTTATTTAAAAAAAAAAATTATCAACCGATATACGGTAGTTTAGCGAGCAGTATTTGAATTATTCTTTATTTTCACAAATAGGTGTTTCTGAAATATGTGGAAGTTGAGGTTGTAGGCCTTGAAGGTCCCTCTGTGTGGTATCAAATGAACTACGTGAGAATGCTTTGTGTGCCCGTTCTTGCTAATAGACATGCCCGCGCAGATTGGCTATTCACAAGACCTGCACAATCGTTCGTGGAAATAGAGATTACACCTTTTGCCGGCACGAATGGTTCGTGGGAATAGTGTATGTGTGTCTTGCCTTGTGTGTATTGTGTGTTTCATAAATTTAGCATCAATTGGTGGCCTAAAGAGGCATCATGAGATGTCAAGTTCATGTCGTCAAGAACTGAGCTACCGGTAGGCTATTGTAAGATCATGGAGGTAACCCAAGGCATTGAGTTTACATACACTGTAAACTCAATGCCCAAGGTCGACCAGTCTTCAAGGAATCTACTTGACAAGCTTTAAATTGAAAGACGCAGCGGTTTGGACAGCTTTCGAAGCTTGTCACAACATGAATTGAAAATGCCGATATGATACTTGAACGTCCCAAACGATTAGGCTATAGATTTAGAGAAAGAATATCGATGCTACCACTACCGGTACCAAAGTTTTTACAATTTAAAGTTTAGTCATCTTTTAAATTCAAATTAACGTACTTGTACAATAACCAGCCTTCTAATTATGTTGGAATTATGTAGCCTTCTAATTATAGTAATATCTTAGTAGTTAGTAGTAGATAGTAGTAGTATCTTTGGAAATTCATCTGGCTGAACAAATTAATTTTTTTCAACTTATTAACTTATGAATAGGCCTATCTTTTATCAAACAGTTCATTTCAAACAGTAATTACTGTATTCAAACATTATAAACATATAACATTCACATATATGTATTCAAACATTGAATTACTGTAATTCAACAGTATTGCTTTGCATTTTTTTTCTCAATCTAATATTTTTTCAACGTACAGGATGGCGTTCCAATATTAGACCCCAACTTCTACTCTAAAGTGAGCCGCAAAACTCTTGAACAGATATTCCGTTCGGATAGAGAAGGCTGTTCCATTCCACTCATCGATGAGCGTGTCACAGTCTTACATGAAGTAGGCAAAGTCCTTTTAGAGAAATACAATGGCAAGTACATTTAAAAGAGCCTACAAAACATGCTCTAGTTCCAGCTACTGGTAGGCCTAACTCTTGAGAATTCATAGTTCAGAAATAGATGCATCTATATGGAAACATAGTTTGAAGTAACAAGTTGACCTACTAAACCAGAGCTTCCCAACTGGCAGCCTGCTGGTCAGCTCCGGCCCATGGTATGATCTTATGAACCAACGTAAAATCACTACAATTCAGTATTATTTAAAAGTATTTTATATATATATGTGGGCTGCTTAAAAGTATTTTATTTTTTTATTTATTTTTATACTTTTATATTCAGTATTTTTTAAATAAATTTAAAAACGTTTCTTCAAAACAAATGTTATTATTCTATTTCCGATTTTATTCTTGACTGTAAAAATACTACTCTTTAAATGTCTTTACTTATAGTCTTATGTGTTTTTAAATATAATAGTTAATTATTATACGATTGTAATGTATGTATATCTTATGTGACGTGACTGATATCTTTGTGACAAGATCAATAGTCAAAATAAAGAACTATTATTATTATCATTATTATATTCTAGGTAGTCAACTTGAGAATATATTTGGCAAGGGTTGAACTGTTGTCATAAGCCAAAGAGTAGGGCCGGCGTTTGAACTAATATCTGTGATCATAGTTGATAATTCCCGACAAGAAAAAATCATTTAGCTATAGAACCATTAAGTATAGAGGTTTAGAGGCATTAAATAGCTATAGAGGTTATAGAAACCTCTATACTTGATGATAGAACTGCACTTCTGCTCTACCATACCATTTGGCTTGTGACAATAGGCACACCCATTTGGCAACCTTGTGAGGTTCCCTGCTTGCGCCATATCAGTTATATAGACCTAAATGAAGACATCAAGATGAGAAGTGCAATTCAAGTAATTGAATTTTTTAATTTTAAATATATTTCAGTTGTAAAAAGCTTGCATATGTGTTTATTAAAAATAGGTTGTTTTTATTCTGGCATACCATATTGAAAACAAGTTGAAAATAATTAAATATTATTGGACAATCAACTGTGTGGCCCACCTCAACTTTTCCCATGAAAAAATGGCCCTCGGTGTAATCTAGTTGGAAAGCCCTGTACTAAACCATCAGTAAACACTCTGTCTTCCATATTAGCCTTGAGTTAAAATCACACATTTGCATGTCCTAACATGCTAACTGTACACCTGATAACAAAACAATAAAGCATTCTGCATGACAGCTTCAACATACTGTGCTGTACTCCACAGGAACATTTGTTACGTGTGTGAAACAGTGCAACAATAGTGCCCAAGCTCTACTGCAGCTAATTGTTACGGACTTCTCGTGCTTCAATGACGTTGCTGTCTACCAGGGTACTGATGGTATGTACTATGTCCATGCTATAACTATGAAGGATCTTGGAATATTGTGACAAAATTATTGATGAGATTAATAACTCTCCCATTTTGAAACTGTTGTAGTTGTAGCTACCTTACACATCATACTTTACTCATAATTTGTCAAAATATTACTTGTCACAGTGTTTTTAGACATGTATCATTAGTCATGTATTGAGCAACAGCTTTTTTTCCCCATTGTGTCCCTTGAGCCCTACATGAAAGTGAGTGAATCCTCCGTTCTGACATGAAAACCGATCCGAAAACCAATCTAATTCTTCATGCGTATCGGTTTACTACGTATAAGGTAGTTTTACGAGTGATATTTCAGGTTCAAAAATTACATAAGTTGCATAATAAATCAACTATTTGTATTTTAATTCGATTATTATATGTAGGCAGATGTAATTTCATTCATTACCGGTAGTGGATACTCATTGGTTCTAAAACTAAGACAAATCAAGTGAAAGCCTTGTAATATGTGAACGTTGAGCATTCAAAAGAATTTTTAAAATACAAAAAGAGCACTAAGAATAATTTTTAAAAAATGGAGAAGGTGTTCATGTAAATAAATTTATAGTGATTCCGGTGTTTTAACTTTACCGGGACTATATATTTATGAAACTATCTTGAACATACAACAAAACCTAAATATTTTGAATCTTAAGTCTGATATACTCCAGCACAACACACGTCAAAAGTAAAATATACGTAACATAGCCCATAGAACCATTTTGTTTGAACAGAACTGTACTTTTAAAGAAATAGGTTATTATAATAGTTTACCAAAGAGTATTATCACAATTGAAAATAAGGGCAGGTTTAAAATATCTTTTGAAAACTTTTTAATACAAAAAGTAATATATTGTGAAAAGGATTTTATTGACACATGTAATTACCCATAAGTATATTTTTAATTTTGACTTGACTTAATATTTTTAAATTGTGTCAATACATTTTTTTTTTGTAACTTCTCATTTTAATATGTATATTATATGTTTGCATTTGTTTTTGTATCTCTATGTATTATTTCTATGAACTGTATGTACCTGACGTGCCAAATATTTCAATATGAAACTGTTTACACCTGTAAAAAGAATATTGTAAATCTACTCCCAGCAGAAGATGTAATGAATAAATGAATAAATGCTGGCCCAGGCAGTCGAAAATTTCCTTACAAAGTCATTTCAGGCATGCATCCTAATCCCACACAAAACATGGGTTTTTGTGAAGATTATATATATATATATCTATCATCTGCTCAATTATATGCCTAAATAACCTATAGTTGATCCAAGCTGTTGTTGAGGTCATTTTTTTTTCTAATATCATCAAAAATTGATACAAAATCCTTGTTCCCCAATTAACCGTGAAACTTGAAGAAAATGAAAATATATAGCCTTGTAAAATTTAGTTGTGAAACTAGATTTGATAGTCTATTTCATCAAGGCTATGGATAAAAGTAGGACACTTTGGACTGGGCACCACAAGGGTGATCTTACTACCCCAAGTACTAAATTTAAGTACACTATAGGGTCTCTATGAAATAACAATTATTAGAACCAGATATGATAATTGTTGCTCGTCTCTTTCTCCCACACAGTCTCGTTACACAAACGAGCTCAAATCCTAATCGGTGATATCTGGGCTTGTTTTCGTGGCAAAGACCTTGGCAGCTTCAACGATATAGACTCGATCACAATGTTTGCAGATTACAGGTATGCATAATATTGTAACATCAACAGGGTACTTTTATCACTCAATTTGCTTGTCACTACACTTAACCCCTTATTTTAAGTTTCAACTTTCAATACAGTAAATTTGTTAACAAATCTCCATAACATAGTACGTAAGCCTTTGGATTACGATTTACTAGGCTTCTGAATCCTTTGGCTTTCAAAGTTTGAAATTTAAATTAGGTAAAATCTTTTCCAAACATTTGGTTTGAAAATAAGTAGGCCCTATATTCTGTAAAAATGTATTTCAGTTATGCACAAGATAATAATCAATTGATTAATCAAATGAATGAAGAAGTTTAATAAGCGTGTTGTTGAATATGTGGTTATGTTAACAAGTCATAATTCAAGTCATATGATTCATAACAAGTCTCCAGATAATTTCATATGTAAGACCTTATATGTATGTGCTCTAATATAAACCTTTGAATTGAATTTGTTGTCTATCCTAATGTAAAATCATATAAAAGTGTTGCACATGGTGAAAAGTGAACAGAACAAACTGCACTGAGATTTTCCACTATTCCATGCATTTGAATTTAAAAGAGTACCTTGTGTTTAACCTGCAGAGTACCACAAGTATTGGTCCACTACGGAGTCATGGTATACAGCGATGAACTTATGAAGAAACTCAAATCAAGTAAGCAATATCAAATATGGTCTACCTTCTCTCTTAGAGTTCAATCTACTCACTTGAACTCAAAGTTATTTGAATTCGAACAAATTAGAATTCAAATTGATTAGAATTTACATAGGTTGACTACATGGTTGTACAGTATTAGTGTATTACTGTCAAGAGTGAAATGTGGGTTGCGATAAAGTGACAGATCTTATCGTTATCAACTGTGCTGGCGGTTGATCGTCTATGTACAGTACTTGCCATGTTGCAGATGGCGAGCTGGTGAACGGTAGCGCGGACGAGGTAGAAATCCGTGCATGTTCAATCCAAGCTGTGGAGCTGATCACAGCGGCCGTTAAGGAAATGAAGACGGCAGACGAGAAAGATCTACGGATCAATGCAATTCTTGTCGATCATTTCTTGTGGGATTACCGACGTCGCTTCGCTCAACAACTTGACGTCATTCCATTTCATCAAACACGGTGCATTTTCTACTGATCGTGTAGAACACAGAATAAAACCAACTTCACCTTTTCAAAACACGTATATTGACTTATTTGGCACAGTCTATGTACAATAATACAGATTTACACCAATAACAAGATATCTTGAGTACAACAGAAGTCATCAAATGAACACCTCATTGTTCAATAATATTTGAAATACAATGTTAATATACAAACAAAAGTAATTCTAAATAATATATACAAAGTTTGAACTTCTAGCATTAATATAAAAATATAAGTACATACTCAGTGGATAACTATTTAATATGTTATTCATTCCTCTTCGTATTTAACCAGTGGTAATCAAAACGTTATACTTTAGTGTATCCAAAAACTTTCATTGCATCTGCCTCATTGTGCAACAAACAACTTATCGGGATATCAAGCTAAATTGATGACTCAAAAATTGATTTCATGACTGGACATGAGAACTAAAATTATTCTTATTCACTCATTATTAAGCAATATGAAACTAAACTGCTAGTCTAATATTTTGGGAGTGTTGTTTTGACTTGTTACACATTATTTCTTATCAGCTCAAGTGTATATTTACCGAGAGGCTAGCATTGTTACAAAGACAAACTAAATTCTCCAAGTTCTCTGCTACTTCATAATCAACCAAGATGAGCAACTTGGATCTTTTGGTATTCTCTCAGACTCGCATTGTTCATGCTAAATTTGCTGCCTGGTAAACAGCTAGAACTAGTGTGATCAATCCTCAGTTTAAGATATGGTTATATTTTTATTGTGACCAAGTAATTAATCACGACATTTCATGTCATCCTTACAATCCATCTGGATGAAATATTTTCCTCTCAGGATACCAAATTCCTCTTATTAGCATTATTAGCAATTGTCTGTGACATTAGAGACCACTCAACACAAGAGGTCAAGTCTAGTTTAAACAACAGTTTGTCAAGATTATCTAATTGTTGGTCTTGAGCTTCTCCCAGAAGGCAATATTGTTCCTCAGCATGCCTGGGGTGGGTGATGTGCTCCCCTCGTCAGACGTATAGCAAGCGTCAGAACTTGAGCGCTGTGAGTGGCTAGAGTCACTGCTAGCTGTCGGCTTGTTACTGTGTTTCAACTCCTCTCGGAACACGCGTGAAATGCTGCGCGCGGTAAGGCTGTGAATCTGAGACAGACAGACACGTCATGAAGCACGGTGCAGTTGCGAGAGTTCCAGTCCTTGGAAGATTAACGAGGTTTATTTAACATTTTCAATTTGAAGAGATATTTTAAATACTTATTATCTTGTGTAACTGGTTCCACAGACAAATCGTAATTTCAAGATGTTTTTCCTCAGGCACCTGTACTATAAGATTGTGGGTCTACTGTATCGACTTCACCATATTTTATAGGTCCATCTTATTTACTAAATGTTTGTATTATTAACGATACACTCGAACTTGTAATGTGTAGGCCTACTTATCTAGTTTGCTGTTTTTCATTTTCATCAAAACCTTGAAACGAATACGGTACTTAGTTGTTAGTCCTTGTGAACCGTATGATGAGTCATCACATGCAATTTGTGCAATAAAAGCTGTGGAATCGTATACACTGTACCGGCGATAATGTCAAATCTTATTCTATACAATTATTAACATGATGGCATTTTAATTTTTATTGTATATTTATTTGTATTGTATTCACATTTATTAATTTATTTATATACTATTATTGTGTAGAACTATTGAATGCAAAACATACACGAGCAGAAGAAGTAGAGGAAGCAGCGATTATAGGTCTGTGTGGAGATGGTGTCAAGAGAGGAAGTAGCACAGGCAATAAAAAAGATGAATGGTAAAGCAGCAGGTGCAGATGAGATGAGATTGTGGTAGCGATGTTGAAGGTAGAACAATAGGGAAGGAATGGGTGTTTCATGTGATGGCGACACCATCGCAACAGAAAAGAGTGCCGGAAGATTGAGTGAAAGGGGTAACAACAGTATAACAGTGATATTCAAGAGAGGAGACAGAAAAAGAAGTAAAAATTATAGGAATGACACTGATGGGCTACGCAGCCAAGCTGTTTGAATAAATTACAGGGAAACATCCATCGTTTTTCAAGGGACCAAGAAAACAAAACCATCCGTGCAGAAAAATGGTCGATCCAGGAAAATTCAACATTGATTATAAGGGAGTGAGGTGAGAAAGAATGAATGATACAAGCAGGAAAACGATGGATCTGGGAATGATGCATAGAGATTTCACTGTATTGAAAGAAGGATGCGAGGGCTAGTGGAACCATGTTAAGGAAAGAGCACTATGGTCTTAGAACAGCCAGATCCTCAGTAAACTTGATCTTTGCTGTGAGACAACTGTTGGAAACAAGGTGGAAGAAGGGAAGAAGAGTGTGGCTTTCCTAGACTTGGAACAAGCATTATGAGTTACGACCATCTTTCCAGAGAAAGGGTGTGGAAGAACATCAGGGCAAAGAGGATAGGTGTAGGAATGATGGACCGTGTGAAGAGTTTCTATCGGTAATACATGCAAGGCTTTGGTGCAAATGAATGGAGGCAGGACGGAGTGGTTTGATGTAAAGAGTGGAGTTAGCAGGGCAGCGTCATCACACACGTATTTCAATTTATCGTGACGGCCCATATGACGCACACATTTTAACCATTGATGTATTCTATGAATATGTGTGTCCAATTTTGACAAATATCAAATAAATAAATGATGTTTGTAATGGTGATGAATGAGATGATCAGAAAAGTGGAACCAGAGAAGGAAGGTCCAGGGTCAGAGACAATGATATATGCTGATGATATCTTGGTTTAGGGAGTCAGAAGAGAAGAGGTGCAAGAGAACGTAGTTAAATGGGAAAAATTACCGAGAAGTTTGGGATGAGAATTAGCGTGGAAAAGAGCAAAACAATGGTGATGAGCAAAGAGAAGAGGAATAGTCGAGAAGAAGTGCAGTAGCAGCTGAGGTCAAGCTGGAAGAAGTAGAAGAGTTCTCATATTTGGGAAGTGTAGTAAGTAATACGGCAAAAGTAGAGCTAGGGGTGAATAAGAGAATAGCAAAGACGAACAGACCATTTCAAAAAGTAAGGAAGCTGATTTGGAACCAAGATTTTCCGAGGAGGGGAAAGATACTTTTTCATAATGTTTACTACACGCCTATTTTAACATATGGAGCAGTTGCATGGTCACTAAACTGTAGAGAAGGAAAGAAAATTGAGGCAGCAGAAATGAAGTTTGTGAGGAGTGAGTGTGAAAGATGGAGAAGAAGAGAAGCAGAAATATAAGGAGCAAAGTGGGAGTGGAAAGGTTATTTAAAATGATAAGGGAGAGACTTGGGTGGTACAGGCATATGAGATGAATGGAAAAGGAGAGAATACCAAGAGCACTGGAGCCAAGAGATGAGTTGGAAGACCAAGAGAAAGGTGGCAGGAGGGAGTCAAGTTTGGGGTAGTCAACCGAGGAGTGAAATGGGTGGAAGTGGTAGACTAGAGATGGATAGAGGATAGAGAATGGTGGAGGGAACTCGAAGGAAGAGAAGAAGGATCTTAGTACCATAGTGACGAAGAGAAGGAAGAAGTCGGAACTGGCAGGAACCGATTGATATTAGAAGTATACCCTAGAAAAAGTGGTGGAAACCCGTGGCCCAATTTAATTATTTATCTGGGATATATATATATATATATATATATATATATATATATATATATATATATATATATATATATATATATATATATTTAATATATATATATATATATATATATATATATATATATATATATATATATATATAAAAATAAATGAATGTTTGTCTGTTTGTCCCTTGTGCGTTCCTCTACCGCTCATCCGATTGCGATAACACTGGTGGGTTGTTGTAAGCGCGCCCGCGAAGGTTTCGCGGGTCGGGGGGGTAAAAGTTTGGTGAGTTGTTGTACGCGAGCCCGCGAAGGTTTTGCGGGGGGATTGGGGGGTCACGGGGGGGGGGGGGGTTGTTGTGCGCACGCTCACAAAGCTTCGGGAATATTCAAGACGGCACTCAAAATTGCGTTGTACGCGAGCCCGCAAAGATTTCGCAGGGGGTCGGAGGGTTATAGAGGGGTCGATGGTGCGGGGGGGGGGGGGGGGGGGACAAAAAATATTGTATATCCAAAAGCACTTCAATAAACAGAATTAAAACGCAAACAGTTTCTTTCTTTCACTGGCATTGCAACGCATACCGGGTACTCGCTAGTATATATATATATATATATATATATATATATATATATATATATATATATATATATATATATATATATATATATATATATATATATTGTATATTCTTTATAATTTGAAGAGTATTTTTGAAAACTAAAATTGCAAGAAATTTTTTTTTCAATTCTTTTCAATTTATTTTGTAGCTGTGAAACTTACATTCTGTGTTATTGGCGTGATAGAAGCTATAAGTAAAATGTTACATGCTATAAGACATTGGTGAGCACAAGCTTGCAACTACTACTTGAGTGATTGAGCGTCAATACAACAGTAGTAATACCGGTAGGCAGATGACAGCACCAATGTCAAGCAGCTAAGTTAGCTAACCTCTCGCATCGGCTGCCTTGGTGAGTTCAACATCTCTAACTGGTGTTTCTTTGAGACTGGCGACTGGCACATGGGACTAGTGCTGGGGCTCTAAAATAAAAAGTTTCTCATAATCTTGTTCTATTACATAATCAGCAAGTAACTAAATATGAACTGAAAATTCTCTTTATTCAATTTCCCTGGCATCATATCTTTTATTAATTTTATTCTTATCAATGATGACTTTGATAAACAACACATATTTGGTCTTGTATAACTCGAATACTTAATTACCGTAATATACCGATAAAGATACTGTAATTGTGCCTTTAATTCACTTGATAAGTATTTCTCCAAGACATGCACATAACTATTGTGATTCAACTTCAAGTCTGGCAAGTCTATTGATGATATAATTTCACTTCTCTGTCTCTCTTTTTCTTACCTTTGAAGGCGAGCTGTTTCGTTCAGTAAACTGTTTCGCCAAATGCTTCACAGATGGCATCGAAATAGTCAATTCGCTATCGGATGAAGCAGAACTTCCTTCACTCAACTTCTTCGAACCACCATTAACAATCAGTTTCACATCTCTGTTTGATCCACTCACATTTCCATCAACTTTATTACATATTACGATGTTTGATTCATGCTGCTTACTTGTTACAATGCTGCCATTCATAACTGGTCCACATTTATTATTGTTATCCACTCTCTTACATAATACTACGTTGCCATTTGTCGATGGCATATCATGATAAACATCAGTTTGCTTTATAAATGCAATATTACAGTTTGATGGAGGCGCACTTTTACTAATGTCATCCGTCTTCTTACTCCCTGCAATGTAGGAGTTTTTCTGTTTTGAAATGTCCTGTTTAGTGTTTTGTTTGCTTTCAACGTTTAGCAGGCCATTCTTCAAGTTACGACATGTCGAATTCTCTAGTTTAGGTTTTTGTAGCCGTCGAACAACCACAGTCGGCGCGTCTATGTCGTAAGACTTACCACACTTGTGGATGTCACTATTTGTTTCGCCGATCTTTGAATCAGTTTCAGTTTTATTACTATTGATAGTTTTCAACCAGAGTTGCTCTTTTTGATTGATTTCTTTCTGCAACCGAGTTACTTCTGTTCCCACGTGCGGTGAAACAGTTTCTTCTTCATTCTTCTCACCAATCACCTTTGAACAAGATAATAACCACCCTGAGTTTTACTAAACATAGATTAAATGTGATACAACTGATAATTACACTTGAGGACAAGAGATTAGAGGGAAGAGAAGTTCTGGGCAGAATACGTGTCAATATTCAATAGTGGAAAGACAATGACTTTGACACTTAGTTATAGAAACTAGGATATATTCATATATTCTACATATATATATTACAGTATATATACTACATATATTCAGACATTTTAGACAGTTAGATTATCCAGAGTGATCGATAACATATTTCATTATCATTTCCATATGAAGATTATCTTTAACAGGGTGTCTGTATTAAGAGGCAAGACGTTGAAGTAAGACGATTCAGGATGAAGGAATGATATTGTATTTCCGTTTCACCAAAGTAATATACTGGCATGTATGAAAATATCGTTCTTTTGGTGTACTAAATTTTCTGTGTACAATGTTCTCGGTTAGGTTTGGTTAGGTTAATCTGACCTCAACCAAAAATACCTTCAACTAAAAAGAACAATATTTTCATACATTATGGTATATCATTTTGGTGAAAGGGGAATAGTCCCCCACTATTTATATACAATATTATGGTATCTCCACCCTGTTTCTTCGTTCTACTCAGATCTTGCCCCCTAGTGAGGTCACCCTGTAAAATAACGATTTTGGTGTACAATGTTTTTGGTGTATTGAAGGCTAGCTAGTAATGTTTCATTGAAAATTTTCATTAAAATCAATTCTGTAATATAAATGCGCTTGCACCCCCACCTGAAGCACCGAGCTAGTCTACTTCTCTAGAAGTACTGCCATAAGTAGCACCTTACCTTGAGTTATCTATGACAGCTAACCGAGTCCAATGAGACGAGCATGCCACAGTACTGCCCTACTGTACATAAGCACAGACAATGTAAAGAGTCTTACAGGAGACGAGAGGAAGTGGAAACGATAATTGATGCGTGTTTGATCAGTCGGTTTAATTTCTATTTAATGCTTCCGTGTGGCTGAACTGTTTTTTTTCTCTTTTCTTCCAATACCATTTTCAAAATCAAGTTCATCAGCAACTTTCTGAGTTTTAATACTTCCAATAAATCTCATATTATTAGTCTTGTGTATTCATCTTGATTGTATCAAACTATCAAAGTCAATACTAAGTCAAACTGTATTTTTAATTATTTAAATTGAACTAAACCATGATTTATGATAATGGGAGAAAAAAGTTGGATACCAATGGCAGCGTGCCTAGGTTGACGCTCCAAGTAGCACATTGTGGATAGCCCATTAATAGCAATAGAAAATATTTCCAGAATTAAATGACGGTTTCAGCTTTCATCAGTTGATTTTCAGATTACCTACATATTTCAAACAGTCCAATAAATGCCATACCATCGAAGTTGATTCAAATTAAAAAATGAGAAGAGTGAAAGTATGAGTGAACTAAGTAATAGCCAATTAACAAATATGTTTTGCTACAAATACTTGGTCCATCTTGGGTTGAAATACGTGAGCATATGTTAACTGAAAACGTTATCCTTGCTTATATGTCTTCTCGCTGATTCAACACAATTATTAAGAAAGTGTTCTGACGACAAAGATTTGCAGTTAACTCATGTCTTGCATACTGGCAGTGATGGCAACATAATGACTTTCAGCAAATACACATGTCGTCATCAACATACACTTCAATTTAAATAAGATGGAAACATTTCACATTTCTCTGGGTTTTGAGTTTGGGTTTTGAAATATTCAAGATATCAACATTCTCTTCACAGTGGCACTTCAATTGTGAATATGGGTTTAAACCAAGATGCATAGAGGGCTTGTTTGCGGCCGGGAGATGGTGCTTTCACTTATCTTAAAAACACGTATCAATCTAGAAGACAATTATGTGTAATATGGATCACTGCTCTATCTGGTGGTGTTTTGTAAATTTGTAGAAACTTGATGTGATGCCTTCTCTATACCTCAAATATTGACATCTTTGATGCAGTGCATGTGGCATCCAAGATGCAGTGCATGTTGGTATCCAAGATGCGATGGAAAGAAACAAATATGCAATATTTACCGATAATGCAATTAAATGAAATATTAATACTTATTCGTTTGGGGCATGCGGACTTCTCACACGATTCCGATCACATATATAAATCGTCCAGATGTAAGTTACTAGTAATATAGCTTTTGTTAATATATTAATTACTTCACAGTTTGAATGATAGACAATTATTTAACCTCACTATCTCCGTTTTACTTCTTACGAGACTGTTTCAGACAACTGAGCAAAAGTGAACGTCATTACACGTGTATTTGTAAACAAAGTTAGTTCCTTTTATCACTACTACCTACGCACGGTCAAGAGTTCTAAATGCGCGGACAGAAATCGTGACATATTTTTAACATGGGAGGGATAGGAAGTAAAGACACCATCTCAAACGGGCAAACGCAACCCTCAATGCATCTTGGTTTAAATGTATGTAGCAGATTCCACATTATACAAAGAACCAATTGTCAGTAATTTTCTGTACCCTCCATTTTCATTACTATATTCAAACTGTATTGTTTTGTCATTTGAAGTAATTTCTCTGCATACCGTAATGTTTGTTCAAAGTGATAATTTAGAATGATGGATTTTATTCACTTGTGGAAGGTTTGCTACAAGACATTGCCATCATATTTAAATTCAAGTTTAGTCAATCCAATCTACCACACCAATCACAAGCTACTGTACAAGACATCTTATTGTTGATTTCTAATGTTTTTCTCACTTATAAAATTATCAATCTAGAAAAATATCTAACATGCACATTGCTTATGGCATGCACATGTGCATACAGGTGAGAAACAAGACTTCGGTGTCAAGTGTGACAGGTGTGCTTTATTACAACTGTATGGTAAAATACTGGCAACAACAGGTGATACCAACTATACAGACTAAATACAAGGTCATACAAACCACCACAATATCATCTACACAGATCAATGTTAATATAATATCGAGAAAACAGTACAAGTGAGTGGAGTACACAGAAATTGTACAGTTGTAACTTGGGAGCGCCTATTAGGATATACCTTCCAAATAAATAATATACCACATCATCACCATCATAAAAAAAGTCATTGGACAGACTGTAACTATTTAAATTACTGTCTAGACTACAGCTCTAAATAATCTATATTTTATTTTTCGTGGTTATCCTGTTTGTCCTTGTGAGAGACAATTAAGAAATTATCATTCTAACAATCAGTAATAGATTCAGAACAGTCAGAATTAATTGATATAGTATTCATATGAGAAAGGCAGAAGTTGACTACTTTTGATGTCAATAAGTTGTCACTCCCCAAGTTAATACCATAAATAACTGTCATCTTAAATAGATAAATTCATGCAACTGCATAATACTGCAACATCCATAGTAAATATTAAATAAATAAGATTATCTCAAAGAAGAGGGCCAGAGTAGCTTACCTTATTAATATTACAGAACATTGATACTGTATTCAGTGGGCTGCTGAATATTACTCATTGATGATATGGTCAGTTTTACCATTGTCAATAATTCAAATCCTATTTCGTTTAAAAAATTATTCAAGTAAAATTAACATTAATATTATTGGTAACTACGGGTTGTTGTAAAACATTGACTAAGGATTTGATGTTATTCAACAACTGTAAAATATAATCATTATAATAATGTTTGTTTATTTAGCATCATGCACCTAATACATGAACCCTAATGAAATAGAAGCCATTCAAGGCAACAGTTTTTATGTTTAAACAGCTATGTAACATTTTTCAAGTTTTGGGTAACACCTTTCTGTACTACCAGTCTAAAAATAAAGCTCCTCTTGGCTATTGATGAAAAATCAAACAAACATAAATTGATTTGTCAATTCTGACATGGGCCCATTCAACTTCCATCACCACAGTGCAGCACCATCTGTTTCTCTCTTTGGTTTTTCTCTCCTTAAGCTACCCCCCAGCTTGTTGTTGTCGGTATTACTTTGCCCTTGTTGTTCTTTTAAACTTGCCGATCTCTTAACAGTTGTCAGAGACTGAAACGTCTTCTCAACCATCTCTGGTCGAACAGGTGCACTAAGCCGCAACCCACCACACTCGACCAGCGATTCTAATGAGCTGCCATAGCCAGACTCTTGCTGCTTCCTGATTGGCTGATGTTCCTTTTCGCCTTCGGTCGGTTTGTACAGTGGATTCATGATGAACTGGGGAGAAGCGTTGCGGGCGCGGAAAGATGTGCGGTAAATGTCCCTGTGTAAGAGTTGCTCTTCAAGGTCAGCCCATGGTCGGCTGAGGGTACTTACCTCTGTGCCGAGATCAGTGAGTCTCGGGGACATGACTATCTCCACCGGTCGCATGTAGTTCTTGCCGATGCAACCTGCGGCTGTCTTAGATGCATTGACATAGTAGTCGCGGCCGTACCTGAACAAATATAAATAGCTTTTTGTAATACATATGATCATTCATCTCAATAAAAACCATTATTCTCGTTCCCAAGTATTTGAATTATTGAGGAGGCCTACCTTGGTTGTTGTTTTTATGTATATTCACTCTTCATCCTCAATAATTTAATGTTGGACTTTAACTGCACATTAATCCCTAACAAGTTGATGTTGGGTCTATAGATTTTTTACTTTTTTTATTGTATATTCATTTCAATGTTATTCTTATTTTTAATCCATGTATATTATATATACAGTGGAATCTCTTTTATACGTTTTCTTATCAAAAGTTTTCTTATTTTAAATCCTTTCTATAATCTAAATGAGTATTTTTCGAACAACTATCCCTGATTTGCCTTTAGCCTACTTCACATTTTGAACACCCACACTTGTACCACTCACCGTTATGAGTAGCGTTATCAATTGCTTTACTCTTTCCTCAAGTTCCCTAGGACATGACAAGATGATTGAGGGGAGAGGAAAAGTCAATAAAACGTCTCACATGATGATGATACTCCATTCTTACTACTAATGAGTTAATTGTTTCATCTTGATCTCTATTAAGATATTCTTATCTTAGCATGTAGAATATATCCTAATCGTAATAATATTATCTACTTTACATTATATCCAACTAAATGATAGTGCTATTTTATTTTATTTCTCTCTTATTATATGTAAAAGTTAGGTGGAAGAACGATCATGTGATCGAACCTCGCCCTTTTCGATTGTTATGACGGAATTGTTATGTACATGAAAAATAAAGACTATTATTATTATTATTATTATTATTTTTCAGGGGACCACACTAAAAAAATGTATTACCGTAATGTGAAAAACTTATTAATGAAACTATTTAACATATACATATAGCATATGGGTTGGATCAAAACATTGAACTTATGAATGTAATAAATGTATATATGAGAAACTTATTACAGAGGTTCTACTGTATTATGTACTAAATAGGCCTGTAACACATCACAGTGGCCAATACATTCAACATACATATATATTATTATGTTGGTAAGATCCCACTGATTATCAATTACACTGTAAAATAATGGCATTTTAGGTACCAACCTCGACACATCTGTTTGAGTTGATTCTGCAGTTTTATCAGGCTTTGGTTGGTAGCCTGGTTGTTCAGGCGTATCGAGCTGACACGATGTGGGTCTCATGTCGAGTACAGCGGACTTATTGAGACGCTTCAAAATGTTCTCAGAGGAATACGGATTGTTCTCTAAAGGTACAGCACTCTCCCACTTCCTGTGTTCCCTCTCGGCTATCGTTCCTAGAGGCATTGAATAGGAAGTAATGTCTTCAAACAAATAATAATCAGAGTGATCACTTCCTTGTTTATATATTTACTACAACGTTATTCTATATTTTGTAGGTCAACAAGATAAAAAAAAATGTATTATTGAACGAGAATGGACATGATCACAACACAAGAAATAAGCAAGATTATCAATTGATTAGTCATGAGCTGCATATTTTTGTTGAAGGACACATATAATATGTGGAATGTAAATTATTTAAAAAGCTACCTGTTGATATCAAAAATCTGACCAGAATGGAATTTAAGTTAGCTTCAAAAAAGTTTCTTGTAATAAACTGTTTCTACTCTATATCAATGCATTCCTGGAATACAAATGTTTGTTATGTGCTTTACAGCAATTCTTACTGTATTTAAATGATTAAATTCAGATATAATACTGTTATTACTATATACTATATTTCCATTGGATTCTTTTTGTATTTTTTCATGTGCTTTAACAATTGCTAATAATTTTTCAACTTGTATTGTGTGAATTCTAATGACAATAAAGAACTTACTTAAGTAAGTGAGTTATATGTAAGTGAGTGTAAAAAAAGTTATACAGTATCTAGTAAAAGGTGTAGTGTGTGCATGTTAAAGTTATCTAACTAAATTAAGTGAATAGAACTATGGAGATGGTGTTGAAACTTGAAAGGCCTCTAATGTCTAGTGTCTGATAAAGTGAAGTGAATGTCTAAATATTCAATAGCAAAGCCTGAAATGCCTAGTTTGCCTAATCTTAATATTAAAAATACTTATTCTCTGCATGTATTATACTTTTCTAATACTGGTATACTTCTAAAGTTGAAAAATAGAGTTAGGCAAGAATTTGATTGGTTTTACTTTGCATTGCGGAGCATAAAATCATCAGGACTATTTGCTGAGCGCCGGCATTATTTATGGTGGTGCTAGCGGCCAGGCATGACAAAGAACACATTTTAAATTTATGAATCAAAACACAGCAACAATGAGTACATGAGTACAATAGTTTTATTTCAATTCGTGAGAACTCATTACCACGAAATAATACTTGGAATAAATTATTTAAATTGAAATCAATTCATATATGATTCATGAAGTTTTGCCATCACAGCACCTGCAAATATTAAGAGCTTCTGGAAATTTTAAGCGCTGGGCAGCCGTCCAGATAGTCAAGCCCACCGACTGGCCCTGCAAAAGGGCTTCGCCAAATCGGTTTCATAGTTTCGTACAAGAGTTATATCCGAAGGCTTATAAGGTATAACAATTGTTATCAAATTATTCATGTTCTCAGAGATTACAGAGATTAATAATTGAGGTTAATTATTAACTGAATATACTTTCATATAGGGCAGTCCATTTCAGAATGATGGTAATGATGTTATCTAGTCACAGGACAGGAGAAGATCCTAAAACACCAAGAAAGAAACAAGTACTAGCAGTCTTGTTCTGGCTCGGTAACATGCGCACCTGACCATGCTGGACTCATGCAACGTTCATCATCCGATTGAATAATACCTGGCCGCGGGGGTGTGGCCAAGTCAGTTACCGACAAGTCATCAAGCGACGTTTCTCTTGTATCAGAAGATCCATCAAAGGACGAGTCAGTCATTGGCATTGTTCTGCAAGCAATGAGAAGTGCAATCTTATATTATAATAAAACATTACAGCATGTGCAGAGTTGGGTAGGAACTTAACGAAAGGAATGCGTTCTTTTTTCGGGAACTTTTAAAGTAACTTCCTTTTTATAACAAGGAACTTTATCAGGAACTTCGTTACTATTTTCGGGGAACTTGGGAACGAATTCATGTTCCTTTGAAAGTTCTTTCTTAACATGTCTGTACTTGTTGAAGTTATTTTTACATTACGCGTGATCGTTATCCATCGCTATTTCCGGTCAACAAACCCAAGTCGTGAGTCAAACTACCCTCAGGTACGCATTATGCTTTCGAACGATTGTCCTGTCCCACTAAAGCTCGGGTGTCCCGACCCAAATAGACACCACCGAATGGGAAATACCCCAACTAGCCATCAACCCAACCCCGCCAGGTAGGCACTGAGTCACCGACCCGGCCCTCTAACTAACATTCCCAAGGTTTTACGTCATAGAAGCCCCTACGCGGCCAGCGAAAGAAATTACATCATCAAAAACCAATCGCGAAATAGTATACATTTTGATCAACCAATAGGAAGTACGTTCTCATCAGGCATCGACATCCACCAGACGCATTGATGCCCACATGGCACACACGTTCACCATTGTTGTTTATACCTTCGCACTGTTCGGTCACATTGTGTATCTAGTTTGTAAATGATTGTGAATACTGTATCATGAAAGAATTGAATAGGACCTAGGATAGGACCTAGGATATTTGTATATATATTCTAATTTCAAAGCATCATACGAACCATTTTCTTTGAAGAACTGTCAAAAAATATGTGTGTTGAAGTTTCAAATTGACTCATTCTATACCATGTTACATTTTATCATAATATCACATTTATTTACGAACTATTTTGAATTCTAATTCGAAGCATGATATTTGGAAGAAAATGATCTTCATGGTTTACATGAGTAGTGGAAATGTTATTGTTTCAATTTACTATCTCACTGAAAGATTCGACTGTAATAAATGAATTCGAATTGATTAAATGTTTATATTTTATGCTTGAAACCTGCTTGAATGCTGAAATGTTACGATACTTTGTAAAATTGTCTGCAACAACCTTGATAAAATTGAAAAGCAATATTGGTATCAATGTTAATGGTCTAAACACCAAGGAAATCCTAAGAATTGTCTGCATCAAAAACTTTTGAAGGAACTTTTACAAATTTTGGGAACTTGAAAGTTACTTTTTTATCTGAGGAACTAGGAACTTAGCTTAGTTCCTTTTTTAGGCAAGGAACTGAACTTTTTTTCAGGAACTTACCCAACTCTGAGCATGTGTGTTGTTTGTTCCCGTTTCACCTGTTGAGAGAAGAAAAACATACCTTGGTCGCGGGGTTGGTGTTGGTGGAGAGGTAACGGTGACATCATGGTCATGACCATGGTCATGACCCCGGGTCAAACTGTTCATCTGCCTGCGAGTAGCAGAAGCGTAGTCCTCGGTGTACTCGCTGTCTTGCTGGCCGTACTCAGACGAACTGTCAATCGCTGTAACAATTGTGAAAATCTCCACATCTTCAATTCACCATCAAGTCAACTAGCATTTTATTATTACCTTGAGTTATTGACTTCACTGAGAATACTGACGTGTTTGAATTGTCATGTTCTTTTGTACCTAGTAAATTTCACTTTTCTTGACGGATTTGAGAATGGAATCTGATGAAACATTTAATAATTATTTTGAAATAATTTATGAGGTATTGGATCAATTTACAAATCTGTTACCAGATACAAAATTAGTGTTTTCTGTTCTAAAGTTGTTTGAAGTAGCTCTAATGTTGGACTGATAATAATTGTGAGCCCAATAGTTCTGGTATTCCATCTTCATGGTATTCATGGTATTCTTGGAATAGCATAAAAAGGGCAAGACCTACAAAATAACAGGCATGCATTAAATGGAGTATCTTTTTCCAAACGCTATCACTGTCATTAGATGAGCGTAGCAAAGTCTCCATTCCACTCTTATAGAGCTTTGTCTGTGTGTTTTTTTTTGTTTGGTATGTTTGGTTTGTTTGTTTGTGAGCACTCCACAGGTCGCAGGGTTTGACTGATAGACGTGAAACTTTTTTTTGTACATGCAAACTCATCCAACTTAAGGCTATATAGTTTTGGGGATGAATCGGTTCGAACAATTTTGAGAAATATCATCTCAAAATTTCTGAAAACCCCATAAGATTAGGCTGGGCAAGGAAATTCGAAAAATGAAATCTCTCCAACTGAGATGGAATTTTCTCTGAATGTGTATACATGAATAATACACATTATCACCATTTTGTGTGCAATTCAAACCAGCCATTTTGAAGACAAAATTAAATCAACTGTCTTTATTTATCAAATAAATCATACTAGGCAAACGCGTTATGTGTTTCCGCGTTGATGGATGAGCTACTTATATCAACTTATATCTTTGGATTGGTTATTTATATATATACACCTTGAGATCCAAACATTTATGTCAGTGCCATCCTATGTCCTAATCAATTTCTAAGATAATAAAGAAGGCTTTCTTTTAATCGTTTCCAATTGATGGTGACACCTGTTGCTTGGATTCAATACTTATTGGTTTTTTAATAGCTTTGAGTGAATTAAAAAAAAAATGGATTATATATTCTTTTACATCAAAACGGCTGATCTGATTGGACTGAAAGTTCGGAATAAGGTGTATAATTATAATATTGAAATTCCATGAGGATTTGAATTCTCTCGAAGGAAATATTGTTGGTGAATATTTTCCTCTGGGTTATTCTAATGGGATTTTTGAAAATTTTGAAATGATGTTTCTCAGAAGTGGTCCAACCGATTGCGCCCCCAAACTATACAATATCGAGTTAGATGAGGACACTTGTGTATGCCAAGTTTCAACTGAGTTTGAATTTTCATTTGGCCTGTGGAGCACAAACAAGAGAAGAAAAATAACAGGCACTTTTTTTCGGGTATGGTGGAATTGAGTTTTCGCTTCGCTCATCCAAAAAGATAACAGAATTAGGTTGCCGAGATTCACTGCTTTCTAGATTCAATATTTGCCCAACAATGAAGTATCTTTAGATGCATCAAAGTGTGTAGAATACCAGAGTCGATAAAGTAGCAAGGGTAGAACTACTTCAACGACTTTTATATACCTTATTCGGATATCTCGCTCATCTTAAAACGCATATGTTACGTTTGCCTAGTTTATTGTAACTGACACTCAACAGTGGCACACAATACTGTCATAAAGACTTTCACTTCTCTTTAGTTCACTCTATTCTTTATCAAAAAGAGGTCTTATTCTAAAGTGTACCAAATAAAATGAACGGAAACATACAGTTGGCTAGTTCATCGTTCCTGGCCTCTGCAAGGTCCGCAACATCTTCTGTTAGTGGAGCATCTCTCATCATCTGCTGTACCAATTCCATCTCAAGTATGTCATCGTAGATCCCGTCGCTACACTCCGATAAATCAGATGTTTCTTCAGCGTCTCGATCACCAATCAGAGCGCGGTAGTCTTCACTGGGGTTCGGTACTAGCATTGGTACAGGCATCGGGTGGTGGACTCCGCCTACCTTCAGGCGCCGCCGTTGGAACAGCCAGTTGTCTTCCCAGCTGTCCTCGGGGCTCAACTGCCGTCAACAAATACCATTATACAACACGTTCTTTCGTTTCAATTTAAATAATTATTTATGGTCACACAAATCAACCCTAGAACTTCTGGCAGGAGAATCAATTTCATTTCATTCCTTATATTTTATATTTTCTTATGAATAAATTGATGCTATGAGATTGGTAGTGCAATATTTTGTATTTTGTACCTACTATTGCTACAATGTTATGATTTCTCTCTAACTAACAGTATTAATAGCTCTAACCAGGTCAGTGGGCTGTGGAGAACCTCCATCTTCCCCCTCGTCCCGTTCATCGCGTCCATCAACCAGGTCCATGCCAAATTCCGGAAATGGTACCCGATGTCTCTTTATGAAGTTTAGTCCGGATAAGTAGAAGTCTAGCTCTGCTCCGGTGGACGTTTCAATCTCTTCTCCTTCCTCTGAGCTGTAGGTAGTCACTTCCTCTTCTTCCTCGATACACTCCTCCAGCTACCAAAAAAACGTTTGTTCATTAAGCAATTACTATCTAGTGAACAAGTCATTAACATTGAAAAGAGGCTTCTATATATTTTTATTATTTCACTATTATATATTTTTTTTTGGCTCAGAATCGTATCTCAGTTTATCTTATGCCTGTATAGGTAGGCCCAAAGTTTATCAAAACATAATAACCTCGGAACAACCTAGCAGCTTACGTGCAAGACTCACACAAGTGCATATGAAAAATTGGCATCCTCTTCATGGAAGAGCAAAGTCAAAACGCAATTTTATCGTACTTGCAAATGAAAATGTTTTTTCTCATTTTTTTCCATGTATTTATGTTTTTTTTGTTCATGCTCCACAGGTCAAACGAAAGCATAAATTTTATTGAAACTTGGCATACACATGTGTTGTCATCCAACATACTACAGTAATCAGTTTTTAGGAACAATCGTTTGAACCAATTTTGAGAAAAATCTATTCAAAATATTCTGAATTCCCATAAGAATAACCCAGAAGAGAAAATATTTTTCTTCAAATTAATTCAAATTTTACCAGAATTTAATTATAAGAACGATACACATTATTCATGAGTTTGACATACATCGGACATGCCATTCCCAAGAAAATGACTATTATGTAGTTCTTTAGATTGATTAAAAAGCTGAAAAAATATGCAAGAGCTATTGACTAGAGAGGTGATCACTTATTAATTCCTAAATTCAAGGTGTGTGTTTAGCTGCAGATATCAGCAGACATATGGTAATTAGAATGTTTAAAATTACGTCTCCTTCTATCGTTGAGTCACATTTGGCGAGATTGTCCATTTGTTGGAGGAATGACAGTGTCCGTGTGGCGGCATTATGTGACACACAAACAGAAACACAGAGCTGGGTAACTCTATGCATAATTTGTTCATTTTTCAATGAATGTCATTCAAATTCGGTTTATGAATGTACAGTATTATAATAACATAACTCAAATAATCTTAGTCAAATTTAGTCAAATCTCCTTTATCCAGAATAGAAACTGAGCAAAATTGATTGTAAGTTGTTATGTATTCAACATTGATGTAATCAACGGTATTATTACTTGATTCCGTTTTCTTCTAGTAGTAGTATAGTATCGATTTATTTAGCAATATATGCTATCATTATTACATGGTACAAAAATGAGATGTATGGTGGATACAGAATAATATAGTCTAGTACAAATATGAAGGACAATTGCTAATAATATAATGTTATGAAATTAAAACAGAATAACACAAATTTGTGACAAATCTCAGAGGCCTAATACAATCTAATTATTATTTACTTCAATTATATGATATTTACTTCAAGGGTAGCTTGGGTAAAAAGTGGCATTACACAAGTGGTACAATTATATAATCACTAAATAATATACACCTAGAATCTATATATAACTCCAGATCACTCCTTACAGGTCATACCAAAAAGACAATTTTCCATTTTGTTTAATACCAATTGTGAACCATACAGCATTCTCGTCTGAATTTTTCATACTGTTTTTCTTAATTTTATCTTCATATCTAATCTGTTATATAATTTCATCCCTTCAATGAAGATCGAATTGTCCTGAGCTGTATTAATGGTTCAAATTGAACAGAACATATGCTGTGCTTTTTTAATATTCTCAAGATTATATTTCCTCAATTCCTAATTATAAGAAGATGTATCACATATTGTAATTGGGAACCAAAACATTTGTTATTTTATGAATAAAGTTCATAGTATTCAAAACAATTATCTGCTTAATTTTATGCCAACAGAGTGCTCCACACATTTTACCAATAGCAGTCTTTTCTAACTCTAGGAATGCAGCATATTGCCTTATTTTGCTGCTTTTGTAAGGTTTCAATTTCCGTTTTGCCAAGAAGAAATAAAATAAAATATTATATTTTACATCTCATTATTATTATTTTTTGTAATGTAAAGTTCTGCATTATTTTTCCAACTTATATTACCCACATAATTTTTTGGGGCGCCTGAAGAGCGAATACTGGAATAAAGTTACTACCAAGAGTGAACGTGGCTTGGCGTGTTTACTTAGAAAGAAGATGGCCTATTCGAGGAAACGATCATAACCTAAACCAAAACCCTCAACAAAAGCTCCTTTGTGCTCTAATCAATTCCCCGAAAAAGTAGCTTGTCTACGGCATTCCTACACTCCAAGCCCTCCTTCACTCTTAGTAGTATCGCTATTCCAGTATTCGCTCTTCAGCGCCCCCATTTTTTTTGCTGTAGGTCTATACTATACTATAGGCCTACTTTATACAAGACTATATACAGTAGACCTAGGCTAATATTCATACTTATCCATTCCAGTTCATAGTCAATCAAATGTTGGCTTTTTATCTCTAATGCATCCACATCAAATTTAGTATTATTAATTTAATTTCACTTGCAATTAGTGCTCACTTTTATGATGTTTACTATGATTTGAGGGGGATGTATTTAATTTTACAATTTGCTTGAAATCAGAATTATTGTACAATATGTATCATTTCTTCATAAAATTGGTATCATTATATTGTTACTGTTCAAAAGTTACTCTTACTATTTTACAGTTGAACTTCAAGAATAATTGTATCATCCATATTATTTATATGTTTGTACTTTCACCCCATCTCGCAATCATTTATGTATTTCTTCTATAACACAAGCCTTGGCTTAGGTGGGTTTTATTATTTTCAAAATTTTTTTTTTCAACTTCATTGATTAATAAATAACGGCACTTAATTACTATAGTAATTCTGTGTAATTTGTGGAATAAGTAATTATTTTAGTACCATTTTTTTCATTTTGTGTGTGTGTGTGTGTCATTTTTGTGTGTGTCTAGGCCTACCAACTATTATATATTGTGTATATTATTGATATTCATGTTCATGATTATAATTAGGTTGTGCTTGATTTATATTTAAATTGTATTGAAAATAATAATAATCACCAAATAGATAAATTAAAAAATATATATAGATGAATGCTTGATATACAAAATGAACGTAATTATTAGGCCATAAGCATAATTATTAACTAGGAAAACGCGTTATGTTTTTCCGCGTTGATGGATGAGCGAATAAAAAAAAATGAAGTACCTAATTAAATGAATGAAAATCACATTTTTCAAGTTTATACTCCGAAACGTCACATCCGATTATTGTAAAAGTCCGTAATAATGTGTATTATTATGTTGTTCAAGTTCTGTGAAAATTCGAAAAATTTCGGAGAACATTCACTTTGTCATTTTTTCCGCCTGGCTTATTCATATGGGTTTTTTGAAAACTTCAAAATGATTTATCTCAAGAATTGTTGAACCGATTTTGCCTCAAAACTATACAGCATCAAGTCAGATAGGGGTTTATGTGTGTGCCAAGTTTCATCATGATCTGAATTTCTGTTTGACCTGTAGAGAGCGAACAAAAAAACAAAAAACAAAACAAAAAAAAAACATTCGATTTTTCAAGTACAGTGAAATTGAGTCTTCGCTACGCTCATCCAATTAATTTTCAACTTCCTCTCCACCCTCCTTTCCGCTCTCGATAAGGGTGACCATGCCATACGTATTTTCTATGATCTAAGTAAAGCTTTCGACACCATAGACCACAATCTTCTACTTGATAAATTCAATTTCCTAGGAATTCGTGGCTGTGCCAATAAATGGATTGCATCTTTCCTATCCAATAGAACCCAAGTCATCGACAGCGAGGTCATTTAGCGCATATGACCTCGCTGTCGATGCGCCTTAAAACCCTAATATTCATACATTCCCAAGTCGTTCGTATCAATTCCCCCAAATGGAGGGTGCACAGTTGGGGGAATTGATACGAACGACTTGGGAATGAATGAATATTAGGGTTTTGAGGCGCATCGACAGCGAGGTCATATGCGCTAAATGACCTCGCTGTCGATGCGCCTAAAACCCTAATATTCATTCATTCCCAAGTCGTTCGTATCAATTCCCCCAACTCTGCACCCTCCATTTCAAACCCACAATCCGTTAAGCAAGGTGTACCTCAGGGCTCTGTCTTATCTCCTCTCTTATTTTTACTCTATGTTCACGACCTCCCTCAATTATTAAATGTCGGACATCTCTTCCATTTTGCTGATGATACGAATCATTTATTAACCACACCAAGAATCAACTCTCATTTCCCTCATTCAAACTGCCAACTGTCAAACTTCACTAATATCCTCATATTGCTTAAATAACAAACTTGCACTGCTGCAACCCACTAAATCAATTTTCATGAACTTCCTCAATAAGTCTAACCCACCCATCGTGTCCCCATTAATACGTGTTGATGGTAAAATCATCCCCAGTACTTCATCGACAAAATTTCTCGGAATTCATATAACCCCCAATCTAGACTGGTCCCAAAACATATTGAGAAAACCGCAGCTAAAATTAAAAGTGCTTCCTTCCTTCTTTGTCGACTCAAAAAAATTGTCAATCCTCATACCCTCTTACTTGTCTACCATGCCCATTTCCAATCTCATCTCTCCTATATGGACTTCTCTTCTGGGGTTCCTCCCCAGGAGCTAAACGAATATTCATTATGCAAAAACAGGCAATTCGCATCGTTTTCGGTATTTCTCGCAGTTCCTCATGTAAATCACATTTCACAAAGCTAAAAGTTCTCACCCTCACATGTCTCTTATCCAAATTGCCAGTTCTTATGTTCACTCCAACTCCAGCCTCTTTCCCAAAAATGCTTCTATCCATAACTACCCGACCAGTCACAGTAACTCTATCCGTTCTCTAACACACTCCCATGCTTTTTCTCGACACAGCCCTCTCCATCTTTGCACAACCATTTACAATAAGCTACCTGCCCATGTAATCACCAAACTCTCATCTTTCAAATACAAACTTAAATATTTCCTACTCCAGAACCCCTTCTATGAACTCAACGAATTCCTAACTTCAAAATCACATAGACTATCATTGTACCATATATATATATATATATATATATATATATATATATATATATATATATATATATATATATATATATATATATATATATATATATATATCATTCTGTCTTTTTTAATCTATTCTTTTATCTATTCATTTTTATATTTAGTTGTTAGTTTTCATACTTCCTGTATTTGTGCAATGTGCAAATCTTTGGATTCAATAAATGAATGATAAATTATATAAAACTGCTTACACCTCTCATATGAAAAGTTCAAGCGAAGTGTAGGCCTACAACGAAAATTATATTTCATACACAGTTTACAATTAAAATAAGCTTATAGTGATGTCCAAATTGATGTTTCAATTTACAAACCTCATTCCTTCACTTCAAAAACAAATTTACCCAGATTATACTATTTAATTAAGAACTTAGTATTATATTATAATTATATTTGTGATTTTGTCTCTATTATAATTGTATATGTAATTTTGTCGCCATATGTTATTGTAATTTGTAAGTATTTTTGGAATACAACTTTTTTGAATTTTGAAAAAAATTAAATTGTGAATCGTGTACGAAACATGTTATTTTCATGTGCTTGGTTTGAACGTTCCATATCACAACTTTTATACGCATTTATTTGGTAATAACGGCTTCTCCTTTTTAGAATTTTTGTTTCTTTCTCCTCGATCTGAATTTTCCTTATCTGGTTCTTTGTGTACTTTGGCTGAACCAAGATGCATTCAGGGTTGCGTTGGTTTGCCGATTGGCCATCCGGCAAACCAACGCAACCCTCAATGCATCTTGGGCCGAACCATGGCTGAACAAGTCCAGAAAAGTGAAAATGGCCGTCATCACAAACATTTGACCAATCAGCAACACGCAAATACACACTCATTGCCGCCAATTTCAGGAAGTGACGGATGCATTGTTTTATAGGTTACAGGTGACACTTATGCAATTTTGTCGTAAGACACGTGGCGTCACAGGTCATTATTGAATTTTAATTGACTTCACATTTGCAATGGAAATTTTAATCCGAGACGAGACCAGTTTGAAGCAGAATATTTCATTTAAAAAAGGTGTGCATCAGTATGGAGAACTTAAGATGGGAGAAAAGGTTTTCGACTTGGAAAAAAAGATTCAAGGAATCAATCAAATCCCACCTTTGGATCAGCGTTTGATTTACGAGGGAACGGAGTTGGACACTAATCGTCTACTCACTGATTATAATATGGGCCTGCACAATCGTGGCTCACGTAGAGCTATAATATACTTGTTACCACAACCAGAGAAGTATATTATTGGTTTAGGTGAAGGCCGTCTTGCTTCTATGATTCTAATGGATATTTGTATCCAAACTGTGACAAAGAAAATCGTACGTCTCGTGAACATCCACAAAACAATCAGCATTGTGAAAATTAAACAAGAGCTGGAAAAACAAATTGGAATTTCGTACAAGATGCAGCATTTATTCTTTGTAGGAAAGCAGGTACACGATGAACGAAAGCTTTGTGACTATCATGCAATCAAACACGGGGATACCTTACGGCTATACATTGTCCCTCAAGCATGCCAGAATCTGCTTTCAAGAGATACTCGTGTGCTGGCAATTCACACTGGATCTCGAGATGGTCCAGATTATTTAGTTTACCGTCCTGGAGTCTCGTCTGTAGGAATTTGTTCAAAGTTACCATGCAAAATTTACATGAACACATTTATTTGCAACCATGGATTTGGACTGTATCATCCATATCTAGATCCAACCATTTGTCCATCTTGCAACTGTAGAAGTACAGAAGTGAGAACATTTGGATTTTGTGAGGCAAAAATCACGATTCGTGTCAAAGAAGTTAGCAGGAAGCAAGTCGAGACATTTACGTACACGTCTCCAACTGTCGGCCACTACACAGAACTGCCGGAACAGATGTTGAAAACTAACAGCGTCAAGTTTGAATTTATTGAAGTGTTCAGCTGGCCTATCAACAGGAGCAGTAAAGCTGTTGCAGGCCTATACAAACACGCATACAAACTTTGCAATGGATGTAAACGCAGTGTTCTTCCCAACGGTCCAAAATGTGACCATGGATTAGCTATTGCTCAGGCATCGCTTGATGCCCTGTTAGCCGAAGTAGAAGATTCATCTGCGGAAACCAATCTCTAGAATGTTTTTCCCTATAGGCCCAACATGCCAAAAACTATCACTATTTCTTCCTCCATCATAATGCTGAACTTCTCTTTCATTTTCAGTCTTCAAGTGACTCAATTTTAGTCCTTTAATTCTTGAATAAGTTGCAAGGTTTTCAAAGTAGGCCTATTAAGCCTACCCATACATACAATCACAATTTCGCATGAAATATTGTTGATATGCCACTGTTGATTATTATTTGATCATTTGTAGAAGCCTGCTATACATAGTTGAGCATTTAGTGATAATTTATTACAGCGTAGTCCTACTCTAATTTTTACTGTATCGTATTCCCACCTAATTTTTATTGTGTTGGCCGGAAGTATTATTTATCTTTGATTTTTAGTGGTACCAGCTTATGGTATGATCATATGATAATAATCATATTCTCATTTTAAATTGTTTAATTGATTCAATAGTGACTCTTTTAATACTACCACATGAACCCCGATGAAAATACTTGTAATACAAGTGTAACACTGGCTGTGATATAAGACTTGACATGTTCTATAATATTATCTTTAAGTTTACTAACACACTTGATACCGTGTATACCGTATCACAAGTCACAACTAAGATTTTATCTGAGTTCCTATAGTTTATCAATGTGATGCTTGAATCATTGTGTTCAACAGATATTAGATCTGCTCTTACACATTGATCAATTTGATGGGTATTTCACTCAAATTGCGCATTTCTATTGTTCAATTACTAGTACTGGTAGTCCTATCAATAGTATTAACTGCCAGTATTGGGCCTATAGCTATACCTACCTCAGTGCAACTTGAATTTTCATCATTCTGTACATTTCAATTTTGATTATGATTATACCAGTATGTAATCTAATTTAAGCCTTGAGGCAATGTTTATCTTTAAGAATTACGATGAATAAATAATGTTTGATAAGTATTTCGCTTTACTATGTTCAGTAAGTAAATAGACCAGAGGTGGCGGAGCCCTGTACATTATTGAGGGTTCAAGATTGATCAAGTAATCAATTAGAAAATGGTGTGGGGCAGTGGGCCATATCAAAGTGATTTCAGGGAGATTGAGGGAATAATTGGATTGAGAAGCACAATTGATTGGTAATCAAGATTGATTGATTTGGCTGTCAAGTGTTTGATTTATGTAACAGAACCAAGTTGCAAGAATGATAAACTATACCTACACACTATTACTGTAGACACACTTGCAGCAACAAAGAATATGTTCTGGTGATAGCTCATTCAATTTTAACCAGGGACTGAGACCTTTATGTATAAAGGTCCCAGTTATGGTTATGAACTAAATTCGATGAAGGTACCGATTATGGTTACGGTTATGAAGTAAATGTTATAAAGGTCCCGGTTGACGTTACGGTTATAAAGCAAATTTTATAAAGGTCCCGGTTATGGTTATTACGATAAAGCAAATGTTATAAAGATTCTGGTTATGGTTACGGTTAAGAAGCAAATTTTATAAAGGTCCTTGTTCAGGTTGAGATCTTGAACTGAAATTAATAACGGCTATGGTAACGGATTAAATTTTATAAAAGTGTCAGTTATAGTCACGGCTATGATACAAATTATTCGAAATTTCATGTAGGCTCCGGTTACGAGATAAATATATGTTATCTCATATTCAATATTTGTAAACAGTTGGCCTAATTACTATTTAGTAATCCCCAAAATACAAGATTCGTTTTAGAATTCATAATTGTTAGACGAGCTTTAGCGAGGATTCAATTTGACACACTGAAGATTTTTTTTTTTGCCAATGTTTTTTTGTCGGTTCTCCACAGATCAAACGGCTACAGCTATCAACTTCAAACTTTTTTTCATTATGGTTCCTCATCTAACTTGGATCTGTATTTAGTTTTGTGGCATTATCGGGTGGTAACTTTTATTTTTATGAATTTTAGAAATTTCAAAAATACCCATTGGAATAACACAGCAGAAAAAGAGGAAATATTTTTATTTTCCAAAAGAATGAAATTTTGCGTGAAGTTGAATTACATTTTGGTACACATTTCTGGAAATTCTCAGCTTGATCAGGTCAGCCATTTTGAAGAAAAAACATAAAATGTGCTAAATTGATCTATGTAGATGGGCGTGACTTCTACGAAGCAGGGAAAATTTGAGATACCTTGATTGGTTATTTCCCTATTTCCCCTGCTTCACTGTCCACTTGATTGGTTTTTATATTTTGTGACATCACGAGGGCGGACGATCTGCAATGGTCAATTGGTACTACTCGAAGCAGTTTTTACCTATTTATAACTTGAATGTCACCCAATTGGCGAATGTAGGCAAAAGTTTGGCAATCAGGAGAATTTCCTCAAATACGTTTCAATAACGAACTAGGAGAAGCATATTTATTACATAGACTTCGTTGATAGAAGAGCAAGGAGCGAAATATAAGCTATAAAAACAAAAATTACGTTTTCTTAAGATTTCCTTCAAAACGTGTGCACTGTATTTCGTATTTTTATAAATGTCGGTAAAATGATCGGTGAATCATGAATGAGATGAATAAGATGAGATGAACATGAGATGGAGGTATTTTTGAGTATGTATGATAATGTATAGGAAGCGGTCGTGGCCTATTTATTGGGAACCATCCCGATATTTATCTATGCTACAGAGGAAAACCACGAAAACCCTCTGTAACGTTGTTTGGTATAGCAGTTATCGAACCCTCACCTGCCGGATCACAAGGCCAGTTTTTATTTTTTTTATATTGATGTTAAATTAATATTATATTAATATAAAATATTTGATATTTATTTTCATGCCGAGTTCATATTAACCATATTAACCATTCTTCCGATAATACACTATTTCGCTGAACTTGAAAGTTGTCTTCTAAAATAATAAAACTGTACGTATATAAGTTATGATGAGTAAGAATTTAACTTAGCCTTTTGCTTTATTGATTTGAGACCTGCTTGTTTGAAAAATAATTCTTCGCTTTGATTGCAAATCAATACATTTCCTTCAATTTAATTGCAGCAATTAAAAAAGTCGACATACTATTACTATCCGCTCGTCTAACAACGCATATATGGCGTTTTCCTGGTGAATAATAATTTTAGTAGGCCCAAGTTTGTTTTAAATCGCTGCTTCCCGTTTGGTGGCACATTTTCTGCCGTGTAAGATGACTTGTCTACATATACAGTTGAAACTTTGTGCAAGTACTCATGAATTTGCACTTAATTTTGAAGTTCTGAACCCCATTTTGAAGTTGTAACTACAGTGGCAGGCCCGGACTTGACAATTCAGCGCCCCTGGTCTGAACTTAGTTTAGCGCCCCTATACTTATTATCAAACTTTGTATAAGACTGGTGTGAAAAAAATGAATAAATGTAAGAAATATTTCGTATTTCTGCTCGTTATACTCGACATTACCAATGATGACTTACCATAAGTAACGCAAAATCTATAAGACTTACCCGGGGTGAAGTCCCAGATAGGAATACCAGCGCATGTTTCAGCAATATATCAGTTGATCCAATAGCCCCGCAGTTAATTTTTGGAAAATTCATTCTCTTAGATTAAATTCTGTAAGTTGTAAATATTGGCCAATATTGTTGTATAGCGTTAATGAGAATGTAAATGGGAATAATAATGAAAATAATTTCGTGATATTTTTGATTTCATTTTTAACTACATGATATAACTTCGTGTTGCATCTTTTGATACCATTCCATTTCATTTGAAACAATACAAATGGAAGCCCTGAAGAGCCCCAGCGCCCCCTGGGCTTTTGCGCCCCTAGGCTTCAGCCTTGTCAGCCTGTGCGTAAATTCGGGCCTGTACAGTGGCTATATGATTTTCAACAATTGCACGGAATTTAAATGAATTATAGGCACGACTTGGAAATAATTATGAAGTGAATAGAATTAAACTATGACATATCGCACATCAACGCGTTTTGAAAATGTTCACCATCACCATTCACACTCGACGCCATTGAACCCTCTTTCTTGATCTCTTTTGAATTCTGATGATTGAGACTGTTTTTTAAAAGTGTGTTTGCAACTTGGTTACATGTTTTTGGACATATTCTTAACCCCATTCATAAATGAAGTCTCAGTAGAGGGAGGGTGTGTTGCAGATGTTTGTTTTCTTATTTCACCATTACTTGTGTATTCGAGCGTTGAAGGTCCCGAACGACCGTCTCCCTATCCCACAACACTAGCGCACGGGTGGTTCAAGCGGTCGCCTCTAGTGTCAATACAATTAGGATACTGCTATTCCCACTACCCGGTCGGTAATACCTATCGGTACTATGAATTTCTATCAAAAGAAAATGAGAAATCCATGAAATAATAACTTACATCAGATTTAATTTTTTCCAATATGCAAGTTGATTATGTCCTCTCTTAAGCTACGGACTTGGTGAATAAGTGAAGAGTGCACGGTAAATAGATGCGAATTCCGTGTCATCATGTTGATGCAGCGGTGACTAGAGAGAGAGAGAGAGAGAGAAAAAAAGAGAAGCTGGCTGCTCAAGCTAGGATGCAATGCCTCTGTGTGGTTATGCGCAGAAGAGGTAGTGAGACCCGGCTGTAGCGGCCGGTCACGTATGCAGTCTTCTCTGAATTCTATGTGTACAGTCAGATTTTTTAAATTGAATTTAATTATGTTTTTGTCTTAATTTCATTTAGGCCCAGCATTACCAAGTCCAGTTAGTATTTATCTGAGAGTTGGTAAAAACAAACACCATCAGGTAACCATGGTGATAACAAGTTTGAAATGTCAGATAAAGGTTAACTGGACTTGGTAATACTGGGCCTTAGGCCTATATATTCAAATCTATAGCATGATTCAAATATCTGGATGCTCGATTAAACACTTCCATTTGCGTATTCAAATGAAATGAACATGAAGAATATCATTTATATTTCACTCTTACAAATAGATCTGCCTAGCAGTCCTACAGATGTAACGCTGTTGATTGCATCGACGCATCAAGAAGCGTATAACTCTACCAGTAGTAGAGCGCGGGCCGCGGTGCCCCGAGCAAGCACCTGTATTTTAATAAGTTGGTGATTTATCGGTTGATTAAAAAAGTAGTTCTCTCTCTCTCTCTCTCTCTCTCTCTCTCTCTCTCTCTCTCTTAACTGTTGAAGGCGCTGGATAAAGAATAACGTGAATATTTGTTGTGGGGATAATGTTCATTCTCATATGTTCATATTCAATATATTTGCATATCTTATTTTACATGTTTTGCCCTCGACAATTGGTATTTGTTTGATTGCTTACCTTTCCAAAAATCTCGTGGCATGTCAATTGGCGTGCACCAAGCCACTGTTTCATCTTACTTTTACATAAGATATGCATTTATATATTTTTGAGTAAATTTTATATCTTGTAATATGTTTGAGTTGCGAGCTCTGTATGCTGTGTTCATATCATATTTTGCAGTAAAATTCTACCATAAATTTCTTCTCGTAGCCTCCAGACATGAGACTATGGGATTTAATCATTTTGATGATACTTTTTAATATTGTCGTTAAAAACATGTGACAAAAATTTAAACCAGACTAAGAAATTTGCATTTGAATTGTTCAAATATAGGCCCTGAATATTCATAAATCTTGAAGAAATTGTCACAAAAATTGGGGCACTTCTCATTTCAATTATCCATACACTGTCTGTGAAATATCGACAAACTGAAAATATCGCTCTGACATTGAGTATGTTTGAATTCACGACTAGAGTTCTACTCACCGTCAATGAATGTGGCTCCGCTTGGCTAGTTTCACTCCAACTGCTGAGGCCACCTGCTTCATCTACACTGCAAGAACTAGTGCGGCCGCTACTGCATCCAATGTCAACTCGGCCTAGAGAAAAAATAAAAGACTTACTTTCTGGTAAGCTTTACTTTCTACCAGTACCATATACCATACTTGTCAGTAAAACAAAAACTGTGGCCGAGTTTCCATCAATATTCTCACAAGTTGGGCAATGACGAACCCAGGAAAGCACTACCTACAATATATATATATATATATATATATATATATATATATATATATTATATCTACTATTTTTTGTGTATATTTACTGTATATATTTCATTGACTTGGCCTATATAAAGCCTGATTTGTAGGGACCAATGTTTTGATCAATGGCTTGAGATCCAGCCATCTCAACCCATTGACAGTGTCATCGATCAAAAAACCTCGAAATCAAGGGTTGACTTCAAGACCAGTATTTTCAGATTCAAAACAAAATTTGTCAGAAAATTATTGTACATTGCCATTGTTTGCTAAAACTGTCCATCAGGTACATTTTTGCGCCTGACATATACAGTAACATATTTGTATGGATAATTTGAGGAACACATTACGTAATTGCTATATGTGATGATTACTCAAATTAAATTGCAATAACAATCGAAATTCCAATCTTGTAGCAAAATTCAAAAAACAGTCTCGAGTGAAGTGAGCAAGAGTGATGAGCAGCCTTGCCACCTATTATTCAATACACTTAGACTGCTAATTGAATAATAGATTAGCAATTATTTTCTGTTTTTGTGATGGTGCAGTCGAGTTTTCAAATAATTATTATGCAAATAGGCCTACCCCTATCATAATTTTAATGCACTTTGAAACAGATCATGCTTATTAGATGAGCGTAGCGAAGATTCCATTTCATATACCGAAATAAAATAGGCTTCGTTTCTATGTTTTTTTTTCTTTTTGTTTGTAATTTTGTGCGCGGCATACAGGTCAGGAAAAAATACCTACCGACTTGAAATTTTTTCTACATATTTCCGTCATACCAGAATAGGCTGGGATTGTTATTCAGAAAAATCGGTCGGAAGGTTTTTCCGGAAATTATCGGAAAGTTTGGAAAATCCTCATTAAAATAACCCGGAAGAAAAATACTTGGAAAACAAGAATTCTTCAAAAGCTCTCAAATTTTCACCAAATATGAACAATATTATTATACATCCTTTCAGAGATTTTTGCAACAATCGAATGAGAAATAACAAAGAAAACGCAATAAAATTCATTTCATTGAATATTTGGATCAATTGGTTTTGCAAAGTGTATATGCGACAGGTTGCAGCACTATAAATTTCAACAAGTTGCAAGTAAGGTTTTTAAACGTTTGAAGTGATCCAAGGTCCGTAAATGTGGATTGAGCTGACAGAATGTTTTCATTCTAGATTTCCATACTTCTAAGCTCATCTCACAACGCACGTCTCGCGTTTTCCTAGTACAGTACTGAACAATTTATATAGTACTAAAATGTGAAATTACACAAAATATAAACAAGGTAAAATTACTGTATGAATTAGATAGTACCTCCAGGCCAAGTCCTAGTGATTTTTCATGCGTGAGTGAGATTTATTTGCCCCCCTCCCCCCCCCCCCCCCCCCATAAAAAGAAACATATATCATTTATGGTCAAGATACACTTTTTTAACATTTAAATATTCAATTTTTTTCTCGGTAGTTTTACTATGAAGCAACAAAATGATGAAACATCTTTCATAATATTATCATATCATAGTTTCATTGTTATATTTGACATAAGCCCACATGCTAAAAAGTTCATCTCTATGATTCTCTATTTAAATTGCAGAAGAGAGCAATTAGATACATTGGAGGGGTCAGGGCTGATGATCATTGTGCACCAGTCTTCAAGAAACTCAGGATATTGACACTACCCTGTTTATATATCTACAACGTCATTTTATTTGGACGTGAGAAAAACAAGAATATTTTATTAAACGAGAATGCACCTAATCATAACACTAGAAATAAGCGCGATTATCAATTGATGATACATAATCTACATATGTTTGATAAGGGACCTCTATATGCGGGATGTAAATTATATAACAAGTTACCTGCACATATCAAAAATCTGACAGAAATTAAATTTAAGTTTGCTTTAAAAGAATTTCTAGTAATAAACTGTTTTTACTCTATCGATGAATTTCTTGAATACAAATATTTGTTGTGTGTTGTTATAATGTGTACTTCTTTTATTACTGTTGACTGTATCCTCATTGGATTTTTCTTTATATTCTTAGTTACTTATGAGCATTGACGATTGCTAATAATTCTATAACATGTATCATGTGAAATCAAATGGCAATAAAGATTATTATTATCACATTAAGCCTACTTGAAATTCACTTTTCTAGCTTTCATTGCTAAAAATTCTGCAATCAACTCTTCCGTACCTAATTGTTCTGCCAGATCCTTTTCTATTGAAGATATTGAACTGTATTGTCAAGCCAATTGAATACTTTTTTGAAAATTACCGTAATTTTCAATGTGACCAAAAGTGGTGTAGTATTACCGTAATATTTCCAATTTGCATTCCAATTCACATTACATCACTATATATTATGTGATACTGATTAGTACATTGCAAATGTATCATGTACTTTATTTTAGACCCTTACGGCCTTACCTGTTGATTGTTGCATCAAATCTTGATAATCCCGTGTAGCCTACACTTATTCATTTCACACACCATAAGTCCATAACTAATAACTACCGGTAAACAAAAGTATCAGTGCGACTGATAACTGGTCATTGACTAAAGCTAATATACTCGTCGATAGACCTTTGTATGTCATATGTGCGTCCCAAAGTCGAGTCAAATGACAAATGGCACAAAGAACACTAGCTTCTACTAATCTAGCTAAACTAATACAATATTTGGATTACATTCATGTCTAAAATCATTCTTCCTTGTTCTTTGTCACTTGTCAACCAACTTACCAAGCAACCAACGTCTGATGAAAGTCGCTACTTGTGGAATATGAGGCGGCGCTATTCGAATTTCCACGGAATTTAATGCATATACACATCCATTCGTATTTTATTAAGGGACATTTAATAATATTGTCATTGACTTTCATTCTTGGAAAACATATTTTATCTGTTATTGAGAATTAACACACAAGATGATGGTCTATGAAAGGAATTGTGTAGAAAATGTAACTAAAATTCATGAATTAAAAAAATTGGATATTTTTAGAAGTATGCCGCCCTAAATGTCGCTTACGCCTAGAACTGGGCCTGAGTACCTCTGGTAATACTGCTCAACATTTGATATAGATCATGTTCTATCAATCTTGATTGAAACCAGCCAATCAGATACAGTTATATTTTTCAACTGAGATATGAGAACTAAAAAAGAAGAAGAAGAAAAAAAATTAGAAATGAAGAAGTCTTGGAACCATGAAGTAAGACAAGAACAATATATTATATAGATAAATATAATTCCAGAAAGGATAGATTGAAGAAATGAGTCTTGAAGTTAGATTTGATCTGTTGTGTAAAGACCATGTTGGTCTTATTTATTATTATTATTTAACTCTTGCAAATGCACATAAATGCGCGGTGGCAAGTTCCCTAAGTACCCCTATCCCACCATCTCCTTAACCCTCTGACGGAATAACTTTAACCTGATGTCATCCCCTTCAAAAACATTTCTACTAAGCCCATTCCAGTCCCTACCTGTCCTATTTAAGAAAGAGAATTTACCGACATCTAATGTAGCCCCCTTTATGACTACCGCTCTATCATGACCCCGCCTACCTCCATACCCTGACTTATTTCTTTTTATCAACTCATGCAGCTCCCCCCACCCCCCCTCTCCCTCCATTACCCTGAAGAAATTACATAAACGATCCTCCTTCCTCCGTATTTCCAATTTCTGCCACCCCAGGTCTCTCATCATCTCAGTTGGACTTTCCAACATTCTTACCCTCTCCCCCCTTTCATTCTCATCCCATTTCCACCTCCTAACCCTACCTGTAACCCTTCTCACAGCAATCCTTTGAACCCTTTCCACATCCCTTATCTCACCTAATCTATAAGGATCCCAAACTGAACTAGCATATTCTACCATGGGACGCACTAACGAGAAATATGCTTTTTCCTTAATCTCCATACCTGCCCCCCTAAGTTGCCTCATTACAAAGTTTAGTGCATTTATACTCTTTTTTACTATTCTCTCAATCTGACTCCCCCACCCTAGACGCCTATCAAATACCACCCCCAAATACTTGTAGTTTTCCACCAACTCCAGCGTCTTCCCTCCTACCTCATACACTACATCTGTCCTTATGTTTCTCTTACCGAATGTGACTAACTTGCACTTTCCTGTATTCAACCCCATCTTATTTGACTGAACCCAACGATTAATTGCCGCTAAATCTACCTGAAGAGCTACTACATCCTCCTCTGTAATGATTTCCCTATATAACACACAATCATCTGCAAATAACCTTATTTTCGAATCAACAACACTAGTCAGATCATCTATATATAAATCAAACAATAAGGGACCCAACACACTACCCTGTGGAACTCCTGACGTAACCTTAGTCTCACTTGAAACCTCTGAACCCACCCGAACTCTTTGCACTCTATCCTGAAGAAAGTTTCCAATCCAATTAACCAACCCAGCATTCCCAACGGACATTTTTAACTTCCCTAATAATATATTGTGATCTACCTTATCAAAAGCCTTCTCGAAATCTAAAAACACTGCATCAACACGTCCCCCCCTATCAACTACCCCAGCCAACTCTTCTGCAAAACCTAACAACTGCGTCTCACATGAATAACCCTTCCTAAACCCATGCTGCACTTCTGAAATACTCCTTCTTTCATCTACCTTCTCCACTACTCTCTTTATAACCACCCTTTCCATTATCTTACACACATGCGATGTTAAACTAATTCCCCTGTAGTTGTCTACCCTACCCCTTTGCCCTCCCTTTGAAATTGGAACCACCTCCGCTTTTTTCCAAACTTGCGGTACTCTACCTGCTGTGAGTGAAGCTTGAAACAACCTTAGCAAATAACCTACAACTCCCCTACCCGCTAATTTCAGTAGATCGCTTTGCACCCCATCTATGCCTGGCGACTTCCCACTTTTAAGTTTCCTTAATACATTCCACACTTCTCTCTCTGTAAGCAGAACCTCCTCCCCATCCCCCTCTATTGCTTCCTCCTCCCCCATAATTCCATTCGCATTGAACACTTCCCCATAGAATCTATTTAAAGCTGCTGCCTTCTCTATGTCCGTTTTCCACTCATTCCCTACCTGATCAACTAAAGTTGGCAACTCCCTGCCACTACCTTTCTGACTAGAAACAAACCTATACATTCTATTCCAGCTACCTTGCACATCACGTTCATTGAACATATCCCCCATGAATCTTTCTTTTGCCTCCCTCTTAGCCCTGTTTAATTCCCGCCTTAGTTCCTGGACCACCTCCTTTCCCTCCCCTGACGCCCTCCACTTCCTACTCATCTTTCTACCCCTCCTCTTAAGCCTCCTAACCGTACTATTATAGTAAGCCGGATCTGCATTTGCCTGTAGCACCTTATAGGGAACCAACTTATCCCTAACCTCTTCATATATTTTCTGAAAATTGAACCACAGCCCTTCAATATCATCCATGTCTATCTCGCACCACTTCTCAAACCTATCCTCAAAAGCTTTTCGAACCTCCCTTGCCTGCACCCTTTTGTAACCCCAAACTTTCTTCCCAACGTTTTTAGTTTGAACCGGAGCTAATGCTAAACTGACTATGGGTATTCGATGATCACTGATGCCTTCAACTACCACCGTCCTCGCCCACAACTCTATTGGCCTTACTAACACTACGTCTAGAATATTAGTTCCCCCTAGCCTTTTACTCCTAGTTCCCTCCTCCACAACCTGATGAAAACCTTCATTTAATATACCCGTAACAATATTTTGCACTACTCCCCTCCCATGTTCTGTACCTCCTACCTCCCACCGTACATTAGGCATGTTTAAATCTCCCGCTATAATTAAGCTCTCTACATTATCCCTAGCACTAAGCCTATCCTCCAAACGATGAAGCAATCCTAAATCCCCCCCCGGAGGCCTATATGCCGCGATTACTTCAAGAGACTGCCTGCCTACCATTATCCTCATACCCATCATCTCTACCTCCTCTTCTTTCCAGAGCAACGTCCCTTGGATTCCTCTTTTAACTGCTACCATTACACCACCTCCGTGCCTATCCCTATCTCTCCTGTGCAGAGTGTAACCATCTACAGTTAATTCACCTTCTGTAAACCCCTCTCCTAGCCATGTCTCCACTGCCACCACCACTTCTGGCTGATACAATTCTAACAGCGTCCTGAATTCATCCACCTTATTTGCCAAGCTTCTACAATTTACTACCATTAGACTAATTTCTGGGCCGTTACATTCCTTCAACATTTTTTGCCCCCCACCCATTTTACACCCATCTACTTCAGCCGTTTTTCCCTTACCTACCTCATCCCTCACTAGTCAGGCCTGTGCTACCAGCCTACCACCTACCCTCCCTAACAACTCACCAAACACACACTTTCCCTCATCCGACAGATGAAGCCCATCTCCACATAGGCCTTCACCTTGCAGCCAACAATTGGCATCCAAAAAACACACACCCATTCTTTTTCTTAATCCATTGATCGAAATGTTTACCTGTGCCAAGACGTATTGAGGGTTGCATTGGTTTGCCAGGTAGAGATGGTGTCCTTACTACCCATCCCTCCCACGTTGAAAGTATGTTCCAATTCATGGTCCACGTTGAAAGAACTAGGTATTGACCGTGCGTAGATAAGGGGTGATTAAAGGAACTAACTTGACTCAATGACATCGGCTCAGCTAATAACAGCTGTCATCAAGTTGTTCAGCCTATCAGCCATTTCTACAAAACCACACTAGATAGAGCAGCAATCAATATTTCTCAGGAAATAGAACGTGTTTTCGAATTCCAACCGGCAAACCAACGCAACCCTCAATGCATCTTGACCTGCGCAATCAGGTTTATATTAACAATCTTCTACTTGAATCGAATACTCTATGTATAAAAAGTTGAAGACAAAATGAGAAATTATGATGAATACGAAGAATATTAAAGTACAGTTACTTGATGGGAAAGTACGAGTTCTGACATAACTAGGGTGGTAATGTACTTACTGACAAATTTGGGCTGACACTCCATGTCCGATGACTTGTAGAGTAGGTTGCTATTGTCATCGGTTGCTGAGGCCGTACCACATTGTTGAAACCTCTCTATCACCTGAAAATAACAGTCAATCAACCAAGGCATTGTTATGAGTACGATTCAATAAACCGAACCTTCGGACTGCTTGGTATTATCATTTTAAATGACTGAGTTTGCGTCAACTATATGGTAGCCTTTTTGTACAGAAATCAACAAACCAGGCTGTCATAGTCAATTATGTTTTATTTTATCAATATTTCAGTCGAGACTTGACACTAAGTACACTTAACAGCACAAAAATTGGGATTAACTTTCCAAGTCCTTCAGTCAACATTTATTTCTTGTGTAGTAGTGGGTTCTGAACTAGTTTTAGCTATCAGCTGATTGGTTGATTGAATTATGGTTTTCATATTTCGGACCTATCCCTACACATGGTTTCTACATGTGCTCTGCTATGTGATATACTCATTTTGTATATATTCCAATTCCAAAGTCCAGACCTGATTTCTCGTAGAATTGGTTATATGCTTGGGCCTACTCACACAACATTTTGTCTGCAGGACCAAGAAAAGATTCCATATAGATTTTGAGTTGTAGTTCTTCGTTAATATAGTTATACCCAACATTATACAAGAGTCATCCTAATTTTAGCGTAATTTAAAATCGGATTATTAAGTGAAACCAAATTAGCATGAAAACGCATTGAATTCTTGTCGCTCTCTATGATTCCATATAATGAGCCTTGATCTATTGGTGTCGAATGAATATATACATTCTGAGTTTCGATTCCTCAATTCATAATTTTCATTATTGATCATAGATAATGTTATTATCTATATTATCTTGGTTGTAAAGTATTGAACTTTTCTAGTTCTGAACTAATGCAGAATGAATTGTATTCCACTTCAAATATACTAACTTCATGAAGCAAAATGTTTCAAATAACAACTACTTATGTTTCAACTCCACCTCCCCAGTAAACACTGTAGTGATATATTCGTGTTATTTTTCTCTGAGAACGGAGTAAAATTGTTGCCGATAAATCGCTGGCTGGATGAAAAAATACTCAACTTTCAAAGTTTTGTTGCCATTTGCATTGTTTAAACCATTGGAATATTTTTTAAAATCACTTGTTTGAACTGAAAATACGTTTCTTCGTCGTTTGTGATCAAAAACATATAATTCCGATGAATATTTCGTGAGATATTTGAATTTGATTGTTGTGATGCACCTTCGAAAAGTGGCTCGGCTCTCGAGCATGACATTTATTTTGAAAGTAATAACCTATATGAAGAATATTTGCTTGCTATGTGCTAAATCGAATTATATATCATACTTTTTGTGCAATCTTGTGAAAATGGATTCCACCCCAAATGAAGGACTTGTAGTCTATTAGTGCTTGTAGAGCGAAAAGTGCAAGAATGAATATATCGTATTGATGGAGATCCATTATAATTACATTCACTCCGCAGGTCCAATTATTAATGAATGCGACACTAAGCGAGATTTGAAAATCAATGAGAACTCTCAACCCTAGAGAGGATAACAGGAGAAAACCTTTACCTCTGCAACTTGTGACAAACAGCCCATCTAGGCTTGTAGCAGACTTCAATTCATGTCTATGAATATGACGAGATGAAAATCAATTTGCATGATGTCATAATTTCAAGGTAATGGCCATCTCCAAGAAACGAAATTCAGCAATAAACAAATGAAGAGAGCACATGAGAATCCTCGTGGACAGGGCGGGTTCTACGTCATATAATGTTATGATAATCAACCCTTATCAACCAATCACAGAACTCCTGAAACAGGTCTAAAGGCCACTACTACCTGTTCGACTAGTATCGACTTGGGGACTCTGAAAATGAATCCCATTTTTTGTGCTGTCAATTGTAGGCCTACATAGTGAGAAGAGTGAACAGTTGTGGCAGTCTAATTGGTTATTTTTGTTCACAGGCTAACTTTCAATACTTGTATGAATTGAGTGAAAAGTAAAGAAAGAACAGCAGCTTACCGAGATGTATAAGTAGAGAAAGGCCTACTCATAGTGGAAAGCCCGTAGATAGAACACAGAGATGAAAAGTACACACGAGATTCTGACGTTTTGGCTATTGCCTTGGTCACAGTATTTCTTTCCCTTCCACCCAATTTATATATTCTGGATTTCAATACTGGTAGCCTGGTAGGATTCACTATAGTAGGCCTACAAAGATATTTTTTCTCACTTAGCCAGTACGTTGAGTTTCTGGACCACCATTAAAAGTAGCTACGTAGAATAGCCAGCACCACAGAGAGTAAATGCAGGTAGAAGCCATACAAGGAGCATTCATTGATCCACTCACTTCTCTCTCTCTCTCTCTCTCTCTCTCTCTCTCTCTTGTCTACACTCAACACTAATAGACACTCCTGCCATTCAAATGGATTGTTATTAAGAATGTATGACCTTTGTGTTTATCAGCTCGATTTTGGCTCGTTTCTCTTAAATGATGCTGGCATGTAATTTTTAGTACTATTGTCATAGAAATTGCTTTTGTTATCAAGAAATATGGGAACACTGATACCTGCAGTACAGTCTGTACATATATTATATTAAGAGATTTTTACTAAAACAATAAGCACAATTTTAGCATTATCAGTTGAAAACTTTTGAAAGAAGTACTAGAAAAAATGGGTGCAGGATGTCTGGGAGCGTTATCAATACCCATGAAGCTAAAATTGCATACGTGGAACCTCTTTAGAACGTTTTTAAGGGGACCAGACAAAAAAAACTCATTAAAGTGAAAAACTTACTAAAGAAACTATTCAACATGTGGGAGAATATAGATGGGATCAAAGAATAAAACTTACTAGGGTGAAAAATGTACCAACAAGAAACTTACTAAAGAGGTTCTGTATTTGCATTGTGACTAGAATTCACACGGTCAAGCGAATTTTCTGCTGAAAGCGCACCAATTATTCTCAATTCGTTCTGAAAAAGGGTATGTAGAATTTCTACAATACTTCCAGAATGTAATAGCCTCCTTACCTTGTTCAGTATTGCTGTAGCAAGGATATCCTCATATGTCTTGGAGTTGATGTCATCTTGTGGTGTTTTATTATTGCAATTGGCAGAACTCTTTGTCAGGCCCTGAGTAAACATAATAACAAAATAAACTAAACAAGAAACATTTTATTTTAAACTAAAAGTATTGATCCTTGACTTTTTTATGCAGCTTTAGCTGGGCTATAACCTATTTAGAGCAAATGAAATGTTACCTGCTGCATTGCTGGGAGTGTCATGGCCTCTCGTATTATGCTTGACACGAGTTGCTTCAGTTCCGCATGTGCAGCTGATGGAGAGTCACTTTCGTCCAGCGGCTTATCTGAAACAATCACATGACGATCTTCAAACAAGACTGACCACCAGCTTACCTCGTTTAGCAATGCATCTATCGATATTGTATGCCGTCTGTGCTGCTTTCAATTACAACAACATTGGCAACTTAATTTTCACGCATTTTTTAAATGTTGATATGTATTAGACCTTAACTGTTGGACGTGTACGTGGTACTTGTCAATGAAATAAAAATAAAACAGACTAAAAATATTAACAATATTTCCAGAGCACTTCAGCTCTCGTCCTCAGGTTGTTGAATAATGACAAACGGCAGGCTAGTCCGGGTAGTAACCTCGGGAAACGCCCCCCAAAACAACGCGGGAACAACCTAGTTTCTCACGTGGCACGGGTGAGTAAACCAATCGACCGAAAACCAACATCAACCAATGACTAGCTAGCCGAAAGACAGGGATTTAATGTAAATGACGCATAAAACAAAAGAAATTAAACATTGTGATGACGTACAAGTATATTTTTCACGACAGGTTGTAAAATAGTGCGCCAAGCCTCAGCAAAGCTCAGACTACTTTGACTTAAATTATTAGAGGCGCAGGCAATGAAAATAGACTCCACGTATTTCCTTTTCATCAAGTTGCTCTCTTTATATATCCCCTTCGCTAAATGCCATTGGAAATGGTGACATTTCTCCCATGCATGTTCAGCGACCAAAGATCTTCCGATATCCATTTGTTTCACTTTGTTGCGGTGTTCCTCCATTCTGACAGAGATTGGCCTGCCTGTTTCACCGATATAAAATTGGTCACATTGGCAAGGGAGGAGATATACGGAGTTTTTAGAATCCTGTTCTTCGTCTAATGGCTTGGTTTTGCAGAGGAGGGTTCTGAGGGTATTGGATGATTTGAAAACAGTTCTAATATTTGCACTGGATAAAATACGTTTAAGCTTTTCTGAAAAGTTTGGGACATATTCCAATGTAATGGTAGCTATAGGTTTCCCCTGGGTGTTGCTACCATCCAGATTTACATTGGAAGAAGAAACAGAGGAGGTGGTGGAGGTTTGTTTCTTTCCAAAGCTAAAAAATATGGTGTTTAGTATAGAACTGGGGTAACCATTCCTCAAGAAGGCCTGGTGCAAAGACTTGCGTTCCTTAACAAACTCTTCGGTATTCGATGACACTTCCTTAGCTCTAGCCAGAAGACAAGTAACTATACCCTTCTTTACATAGAGCGGGTGGTTCGATTCAAAGCCCAGATATTGGTTAGTGTGGGTGGGTTTCCGGTAAACCGACATTTTGAGACCCTGGCCGCACCTCTCAACTCGAACGTCAAGGAAAGGGAGACAGCCATCGTTCTCTTTCTCCACCGTGAACTGCACGTCTTTGTGATAAGAGTTTAGATCCGTCAGTAGATCTTCCAAAATGGAATCCCCGTAGTCCGGTATCACAGCAAACACATCGTCAACGTAGCGCTTCCAAATAGTGGGCCTATGGTTGGACCTGTTAAGAACTGTTTCTTCAAGCTCAGCCATGAAAATATTGGCTAAAAGACTAGCCTGCCATTTGTCATTATTCAACAACCTGAGGACGAGAGCTGAAGTGCTCTGGAAATATTGTTAATATTTTTAGTCTGTTTTATTTTTATTTCATTGACAAGTACCACGTACACGTCCAACAGTTAGGGTCTAATACAGTTCTCGTGGTACACTACTTCGTTATTTATTATGTTGATATGTATTAGTTTGACATTTTGGCAGAGAGGTGTGCCAAGCAATATGGAACATTTCTTCCATTCGGTCAATAAGTCTGTTTATGCTTATACTTTCATAGTTAGTGTAATATTATGACTTGAGAATCATACTGGAAGTTACTACGGTATATCTTATCATTCACTATAGTTGTTCTTTTGTAGTACTACATTCATCTGCATCCAGTTCCATGATGCTGGATAGTATTAAAGAATGGTCTTGAATAGAATGTGAATTAGAACAGAATTCTATTTAATGTATTCTAGTGATAGTATGTTAGTATATTGGAATAAAATTATATTTAATGTCCTAGTGATAGTATGTTAGGCCTACTTTTTTATCATTGAAATACTACTGACTTGATATAGTCGATTCACAATTATTCAATCATTTATACAAGTCAGTAACCAGCAGCTTACCTTGTTGACATACAAAATCCAAGTGTTTTAATCAACTGTGTGGTGAGTACAGTTGAATAATATCTTTGAACTCAGCTGAATATACTAATTTGGGATTAGAAAAGGACTTACTTGCGATGGCCATTTGTAGAGCGAATGATAGTCGAGCCAGAACATCACAGAGAGCACCATGGTAGGTGCTGAACATGCGGTCATCTGTAACCAACCACACAAGACCACCAAGTGTTAGTTAGTATCATGCGTTACCTCTCCCTAGTCTCCCCAACGTACCGGTATGACCACTGAAATTAGTACCATCACCTCTCACACTTGTTCCCCACCTGTCTCCCACTTCTCTCCCCATGTGTTAATGACAGTTAGTTTAGTACCATATATTTTAAATATTGTGAACTCATAAACTCCAGCATGTTTTTCTTCTTGTATTCTGTGTTATTATTGCTATGCATGTATTGATCAAGCAAAAAAGGCCAATAGAACCTTGGAATATACAATAATAAATACTAAATAGTATAATGTATAATTAATTAAATTTTCTTAGCGTAATAGTTTTATAATATTGTAATCAAATTTACATAATGAAAGTTACATGCTTTTACACACATGTTATGTAGTTGTTAGTTGTCATGCCAGTGGCAAAAAGTGAAGGAATGGGGTGTGGGTATTAACAGATGAGAGACGAGTAATACTCACAGTCGGGGTGTAAGTAAAGACGGTTAACGTTGACGTGGTCTAGGCCGCCAGCAACCAGTGACTCTACAAGACGTTCAATGAACTCACGAACTTGAGAAGATTCTGACGCCATGATGGATCCATTACTACCTGTATAAAACAGAGTCGTTAAAAGACGAGCGTAAGCGACGACTCAATGTTACAAGCACACATTTTTATAAAACTTTACATGCCCAAATATCTTACTCGTTACTGTACAGATTCAGGCCGCAACCGATGGAATCAATATTGAAAGGGTTTTTAAATTTGGATGCTAAGAATAACCCAGAGGAGAAACCTTGAGAATAAATTTTTTCTTTGAATAAATTCAATTTTTCATGGATTTTTATCACAACTACAATCCACATTATTCCAAAGTTTTACATGAATTGTATCAGCTCTTGTGAAGTAGGACATGTATGATGTAATTTTTCTACATATATTAAAGCTATGAAAAGTAAGAAGATCAATAGGTACAACTAATTAAATGAATCAACAGGTAAAACAGCAAGGCAGTAGCTTGATAATTTTGATATCCAGGTGTGTGCACAGCTTTCTATTACATTTCATATAAACAGGGCCATATCGCTCATCTTACAACGCATATGCTGCGTTTTCCGAGTTGGCATTCACTGAATGATTTTTGGATTTTTCCATTTGATCTAGTTGTTATGAGTTATGATAACAATGTAATGCGTCTTACACAACTTACGGTGGTCGGCGTCTCCGACAGCTCGTGTCCCCAAGCGGTACTGCAGTTGTTTCTGGAACCACTCGCCAGACTGGTTGCGCACCTCCCTGCAACAAGAACAATAGTACTACTGTAGTGAAATACTGGAGTCTTTCTCTCCCTATTTCTTTCTAAACATTGCACTGTGGAGAAAATTGAGTAATGTTGAATAGTCTCAGTCCAGAAGTGAGTCTTGGAAATTAATCCGTCCTGCAGTCAACTAGAAGTACATATATAGAATTTTCAACGACATACGATGAGAAAACGCACCAACATCGACTGCATTCTTATAGGTAGCATTAGTGTCACTTTTATTATGGGAATCATTTATTTCAGTCAGGGGTAGGTCCAGTTAATATCCATGGGGAGACAATTTCAATGAATGGATGAATATTAGGGTTTTGCGCGTCAACAACGTGATTATTTTGGGCCGGAGAAGGCAATTTCGGTTTCGAAAAGAAAATTCCACCCAAGACCAGTTGTGGAATGATCTGTTGTTGTGGAGCTGGTGACCCTTGGCAGGGGCGCAAGGGGGAAAGGCCCCCCCTCTGGTTCCAAAGGGAATCTTTGGAAATTATATCAATTTTTAATTCAGTCCAACGTGTTTCAGATTTGGTTTAGATGTAAAAAAATATTCATCTAATAAAACTATGGTAGCCAAAATGACATTTGCCCATCACAATCGTTGTAAGTGCAAGGTCGTTTCATGTCATTTCAGTGCCATAGGCAAGGACATGATTGGGAGCAGGGAGCCATGCCCTGCAGATAGATTTTTGAAAATTCAGGTTTTTTAAATACTATTCTGCAGGTTTTGAGAACTACACATAATGTCTGGATACATAAATCCTTCAGTGTGTTAAAGAGGCTAATTTGACTGTTTCAAGCGAATAGAACTCTAAATTATTAATCTATCATTCGAAAACAATGATATTTTAATAAGAATATTCACTTCATCCAGCATGTAAATGAAATACAATGTAATTTATAGAACATTATTATCAATAGAATATCACAAATGAATGCCGATAGCGCCCTTCAAATTTGGCTCTCCGAACAGCCACCCTCTTCGTCGACCCCTAGAAACGACCGCTTTGAAAGTTTCCTATCTCCATTCAACTTCAATATTATCGTTAGAACTGTTGTTTATTTAGTAAATTTTCAAAAATCGTAATATATGGTACACACTTGAAAGAAGCATACCAGCAGTATTGTTAAATCTCTGCTAACTAAGTACATACTAAATCTGTAATTTTGGAATGGTATGTCAAATTTATAAGCGACGCAATTATGTAAATGTTGAATTCCCATAGTATAGTCTTGACCGATATTTATTTTTTCCTTCTCTGTTCTCATTTACTTTCTTCCTTTTACTCCTTTTCGACGCTTCTAATTCATGGGAGGGGCGATCATTCCTACTACATTCCCTTCCTGTACCTGCCACTGGCTTCAGCTACAACTTACTATTATTATTATTATTATTATTAATTATTATCAACAATGGAGATGGCACCACTGCTTTCTCACAAATCAAGAAGAGGTCAATCTATGAGTAGACAGAGTTTTCCACTCATGAATGTTAACTAGGCAAACGCGTTATGTGTTTCCGCGTTGATGGATGAGCTGGAACATATCAACTTATCTTTGGATTGGTTATTATATATATATATACACCTTGAGATCCAAACCAATACATCACTGCCATCTCATTTTCCATTAATAATTTATATGATAATAAAGAAGGCCTTTGTTTTAATCGTTTACAATCAAGTGGTGTCACTTGTTGCTTTGATTTGATAGGTATCTTAATAGCTTTGAATAATTAACACAAATAACATTATATATATTTTTTTACATCGAAACGGCTGATACGATTTAAGTGAAAGTTCGGAATAATGTGTATCATAATCAGATTGAAATTCCCTGAGAATTTGAATCCTCTCAGATGAAATATTTTTCACGAATTTTTTCCTCTGGGTTATTCTAGTGAGATTTTTGAAAACTTTGGAATGAGTTTCCTCAGAAGTGGTTCAACCGATCGCGCCTCAAAACTATACAGTATCGAATTGGATAAGGACACTTGTGTGTGCCAAGTTTCAACTGATTTTGAATTTTCGTCTGACCTGAGGAGCGCGAACAAAAAAACAAAACAAAAAAACAGTCACTTTTTTTCGGGTATGGCGAAATTGAGTCTTCACTGCGCTCATCCAATTAATTTTGTGCTTCACAATTTGAAGAAGGTGACAAACTTGTCATTACTTGTTACTGTACTGGTCAACCAGTGGCTACTCGTAGGCATATGTAAGTAGGCCTACTGCACAATGGCAGCACTCCCTATGATTTGCCAAATTTATGATATTTTTAAATCAATTCATCTTGAATAAATAATTTCTTTCATTCCGTATAATGTTTTGGCCTCTATCAATGATTGTTGACAAGAATACAGCTAATTGAGGAAATGATATTAAAAAAATATACATTGTTAAACGTCCGCGACTTCGAATGCATTATAAAAATTACGCACCATTCAACGCCTGCGAGAGAGCCGAACGCAGCTTGTCATACATCTAGTACTGCAATGGTTTGCAGGTCCGAGCAAATCATAATAGGATGGCAAAGAGAACGCGCGGTGAAAGAGGAAGTGGGTTCGTTTAGCGTGCCGAAAGTACTGTAGGATATTTTGTCCATGATTTTGTTGAGAAAAGCTGAACTTGACTGAACGCTCTTTCCTAATCTCTTACTTACCAATAACTGTTTTTTTCGAGCCTTCCAACATCTTGACGAGCTTATTAACCATTGGTATAGTTCTGTACCAAGATCTGAGCAAATATCATTAAGATGGTTTCAGGCTGGAAAAAACATGCCAGATTTACATAGGCCAACTAATCATATTAATCAACTGTAAACTACTTTTTATGAAAACACTATTTTTAAATGATAATTTTTAAATAAATACATCAAAATATTTGCGTTTTGGCAGTATCAAATTGTAGATAGAATTATTTATCAAGATTATTATTATTATTGTTCGACCCCACCAACAGCTAGGTTATACGGGGTACAAACGAGCAGGTGTTTATGAAACTATGAAGTGATGTTAAGTGACAGAACGTTTTCAAAAACCCATGCCTTAGGTTGGACTCAAACTCATGCCCAACGGTGACTTCAGATTCTGAAGCTGTGCCTCAGCTGTGCCTCGACTACAGCACGCCCCATTATTTTTCACCAGCCGCAGCTGGTCACTACTTGTCACAAATACGTCACGAGGTTGAACTGTCATCTGCTGAGACATTGAATTTATAATGGCTGAGGTAATAACAATAATATCGTACATTGTGATAACGTTTCGATCGCGCCACGATCATCTCTATAGCCAGCTGATCACGTGTCAGCATCAATAAGTCCATGCATGTTCGATTACTAGTACCCGGCCTCAGCCCTCAACTACTTCACTACTAGTGAAACTACTACCTACTAGCCGAGGAGTTAACAACTCCTGAAATCTGGTGTACACTTATCATGAAATCTTCCTGAAATCCCTTGAAATCTTCTTGAAATTCCTTGAAAACAGAAATCAGATGTACACCAAATTGACTAGTTGTTTACACCTCGTCACTATAGATAGCTACACTTGGGCACGTAAAAAGTTTTATTTGAGTGGGAGCGGGGGGGGGGGGGGGGAGGCATAGTTGTCAATTGAAAAGAAAGTAAAACATATCTAAGGCTCTTTATTCATGGGATTGGAGCAGAACCCCAACCACAGAAGGCGAGAATTTGCATTGTTCGTTGACCATCTCAAAAGCATTTAGCCCTATTTAGTGGGTATTCTGATGACCGTAAGTGATTGTGAGGGTGTCAATAAGTGCGTAAAGGGTTCAGAAACATTTGTGGGGGTAAATGGTCACGTTCCCCTTCCCCCTCCCTACTGAAGTGGCTGCACTAGTTGTCCACGATCGACCGTCCTCTGTATGTATATACATAATGTGCGTCACTGAGAGATCGGGAGTTTCGATCAATGCATCAGAATTTTATATCTTTAGAAGATGGCGCAGCACCGTTCTCGCAATTATTATTTGTCAAATGAGAGTATCTGCTATATTTTTTATTATATATTTTTATTATTTCCATCTGCTATATTTTTACTATGCTCAATTTCTCTTTTCTCGCTATTATATGAAGATATATTTTGTATTTATAAGCTCAAGATATTTCTTCATCTTTAAAATATTAGAATAAATTAGGTTTAGTATTTTTCACAATTCAAGCATAGCTATTTTATTATTATTTATTATGATGATGAAAGTTCAAATTCAGTCTCTCTTGAAGAAAATTCAACAGGTACAATTACTCAAGATATAACTTATAGATTATTTAAGAACATAAAACCGTGGGGCCGTTTCAGAACGTGTTCAGAAATTTGAACATTTAAATTCGAAAATGCGATGTGTATGGATTCTGTATACAGTTCATTAAAAATTGTGCTTTGCAAGGTGTCATTTCTACAATTATGCGGAAGGTGTGACCGTTTGATATGTGAAAGGTGTTGTTATAAGTGTTTATCCAACTGTGGAACAATAACAACAAATAACAACATATTTCAACCAATGAATATGAACTCTAATAATATAGCCGTTTGACAAACAGTATAAATAATACCTCTCTCTTTCTATCTCATAACTTTTATCACTATTATTTACTGCGAGGTTATTCCACTTGGGTAATGGGTCTTGAATATGCAAATACATTTATAACATTTGATCAGCATCTGGGAAAGATTATGATACAAATTATTTTAGAACAGTTCTTTCGCAGTAATCTCACCATAATTATTCTTTCGCCAATTTGGTCATAGGTCAGCAGCCAAGTGCTCGACACCACCGCGCTACACGACTGTCTAGGGATTGATGTACCTTACGTCTAGGCCTACTGCGCTGCGCTTCAAGGCCAGCATAGTGCGCTTCAATCAACAGGAAGTCACACAGAGCTTCCTGTCACAAATAACAACGCTAACTGATAATCCCAATAGACCCAATAATGGTACAAATATAACAATGTTCTAAATAATTATACTTCAATTAACACTTCGCATGCACACATATACACTCGTACAAGGTGCAACGATCTCAATTCATGGCACTCTCGTCTAGATATCTGCTAGCACCGACAATCGGCAGTGTCGATCCACCAGAATGAAGAACCTTTGAATCACGTACAGGGTAGCAATCTTCTATACCTACAATCTAATATAATCCATATAGCCTATATGCACAATCGGGAATCCCATCTACAATTGACCGATGTAGATCGTCCGCCCTCGTGATGTCACAAAATATAAAAACCAATCAAGTGGACAGTGAAGCAGGGGAAAATAGGGAAATAACCAATCAAGGTATCTAAAATTTCCCCAGCTTCGTATAAGTCACGCCCATCTATATTGATCAATTGGTGATCGAAGATCGAAAGGCGACATCGAAAATAAACATCGAAGGCTGTATGTAGTATTTGTATTTTACAGCAATTTGAAGAATTTGTAAGTCCTTGATCATTCTAGGAAACATCATTATCATTAATTATATTCGTCTATTAGTTGTATTAATACAGAGGCGTAATTGTTTGTCATTGTACCTGTCATTTCGATCAAATGTCAATCATTGATCATTTGACAGCACATCACTCTGATCAATGTCGGGGGTATCAGGTCTGCCAACAATAGACCTACCTATTTATTGATGCACTGTTAACTAGGCCAGAGAAGGTGGCTGCATAGAACCTATCTATTACCGTATGTTAAACGTTTGGAGTCTATCCTACAGTTTGTTATACCGTGGATAGTGTATGATTATTGGATCATTGCTCAACACCTACAGCTAGATTATACGGGATTTATTGGAGGCTTGATGGCTAAGATCTATTGGCGTATATGTATGATGAGTGAGATATAATGGGAAGATTAGATAAAAGGTTATTTCATTATAATTCTTGGGACAAGAAGAATGAAGCGGTCGAAGTTTTCTCTGAAGGAACCATTCCAGTATTCATTTCAACGGCTGACTGGATGGAAACCACGAAAAACCTGTCAGAATGGTCACCATGGCGGAAATCCCACCCCAGTCTCCTGAAACCCGAGTGACGGTTAAGCGCGCTAAAGATGATTCTCTAACAAATCAACTAATCACTTGGCAACAAGTGATGTAATTAACGCCGGCACGGCGTACCTTCTATCGTCCATAAGCTGCCGCATAAGAGCCCACGTGATCCGCATGTCGCACTCGATGATCAATGACAGTCGTCTCTTGTACGTCATCATAATCATCATCGTCATCACCGTCATCATCACGATGTTCTCCCGTAATGATCTTGACGAGTACAACCTCGATACAACAGACGAGGAACATCGCCATAAACACTGCCAAGTTGCCATTTTGCTGCTGGCCTAGGTGAGGGTTGACGTCTTCATAGCCATTTGTCAGGCTGAAGTAGTCGATTAGCACAGGCCACAACATGGCAACACTGGAATCTGGATCCAAGTTACAAGGAAGGGGGTGGATACTGGCGGAAATAAGGGAATCACTGAGAATAATGACGTACGGGCTGGACGAAGGTGAAATGTGGGAAGTAATATGTAAATGACTCCGTTGTAGGACGACCCTTAATTATGTGATGTTGTGTTCACTGTTGTGCACTGCGGAACATTGTTGTCCAAAGCAACGCTTTTACCACTGTGGCAAAATTATTGAATAGACCTATCTACCTTAACATTCCCGTCGACACTGGTTTTGATCAAAAATGAATAGCGTTGAAGAGGAAATAAGTATTTCTATCACAGAACTAAATGTAAGAAAACGACGGACAAATATGAGTTATCATCTCTCTGTACTTATTTAATGGCGCATGAAAAGATCACTTAACAAACGTCACTATGTGTAAGGTAATTAAGACACTGTAGGTCAAGGCACGACGGTTAGTGAACAAGAGCACAACGGTTCGGTAACGTCCCGACTGTTCGAACAACAGGTTAATGAATATCGACAATTGATATACAGATTCACTTTCTGTGACTAACTCCCGTCAACTGCAATATTACTACACTTTACAGAATAATAAGTGAAAGTAAAAACGAGCTAGCCGATTCGAGTTGTGTGAACATTGTAAGCGTTGGTATGGGCTTTCTCCTTCCCTTTCTCGTTCAGACGTAATACTTTCAAATACAATTCTAGTTTTAATGCTCTTTTAGTCTGTTATATCATGTGACGTAATGTTGCGTGCATGATGGAGCATAATGCTGTGAGCCACGGGGCTTCCGACAACAATAAGCTTCTCGAGAGTCATGCCAGTGATTGCTGCAAGAGACAGACAATGTCTCAATGACAATATCCATGTATTGATATGCAGAAGAGGGTCAGCCGTTTGTTTTTCAAAAGGCGATAATCTTGAATTCCAGAATCCCTACAAAAATATAATTATTATTGAATACTAGTCTGACGCCCTGACCCCTCATGTTTCAAACATGAACACGTCAATTCACCACTGCCCTGCACTTGACGTTTTGATCATTTTTACAAATCGTCAGTCTGCCGTGTTGACACAATTACGCACTATCACTTCAAGAAATAGCCAAGTTGGTAGATATAATACTGCTAGTTGCTACTCTCGGTCGGTAAAGGTGGATGGGTACATACCACGGTGGCTGTGTCGATGATGTAAATAATAGAGAAAAGCAACAAACACGCAGTTTTAACTTACACGGTTCCCTTCCCCCTCCCCTTCCTTCCTCACCATTCCCCCGTCACAGCTTCCTCCCTCTTTCCTTCCTCTCCCTCCCCCCCTTCCACTCTCCTCATCAGGCCAATCCGACGTGCCGGGGTGCGCGCACACACGCGTTACGAACGCTCGCTCGCTCACTCGCATTCTCGCACGCACGCACGCACTCTCGCACAGATCTGGAAGACTCGATGTATAACTAGCCAGACCCTTCATGTTTTAAACATGAACACGTCAATTCACCAGTGCCCTGCACTTCAACGCACAATCATTTTTACACATCGCCAGCCAGTCTGCCGTGTTAACGCAATGACGTAATATCACTCCAACAAATAGCCAAGTTGGTAACTCCCTCCTCCAACCACCCCTCCTTCCACTCTCCCCATAATCCTCCCAGCCCTTCAACTTCCCCATCGCCGCGTTACGAACGCTTACATGATCCATGATCCATATCTATATGATCTATATATGTATATCGCTATCCATCTAATATGTATCGCTATATTATCTATCTATCTATATATATATATATATATATATATATATATATATATTTATTGCTATATGATCCATATTGATCATTACAATGGATCGTATTGCAATGTGATCGATATAATTCATCCAAATTGTATTGAATTATTTTGTAAAAATGCGTATTTATGTAATGACATGTTATGAATACGCATTCAGAGTTGGACATGCAGCGCATAGTTTGCATGATAACACACTTTGAATATTAAAAAGTGAATGTAAAGAAAATGAACAGAAGTCATAAACACGAATACAAAATTTAGAAAGAAAATGGAATAAGTTACTCACATTTATGAGGAAAAAGCAATGAAAACCTCATCGTCTTCATCCAGAGAGACTGATATTGTTTTTCCTCATCTTCTGCTCGAAACGTTCAGCCCATCCGTGATAAGCATGCACGACATTACGCCTGGTTGTTAGACTTCTCTAACTACTTTCAAGTAGCACAAACTGCCTGCCTTGAAACCGTGCTATTCCACTTTAATTAATGGGTGTTTTATCATGGACTTGCAGGGTGATGAGGTAGCATAGAATCAGATGTATACGCTGCATAAGCCACTTACAAGTATAGTCGTAGCTTCATCAGTGGCGCAAAACTGTTTGTACTTGTACGTGAGTCATATGAGAAATTTGTTTGTGTAATTGAACGGTAAGAACATTGGTAAGAACACGGAATAGAACGAACTTTAATACCAAATGAAAATTGAGAAAAATATCATATAGAGTTACTGTTCGATCGAAATCGATTCGATTTTTTGGACTTTAATTCGAAATCGGAATGGATTATTCATTAGATTTGATATCGGAGCAATGATCAATTTTGATTAGAGAATATTGGAAATAAGTAAAATAATACGCTGTGGCCGAGAATTCCGTAGCCTATTGGGTGCGAGAAACTCAGATAAGACAGAGTATCGTGAATTATGTTACTAAAGGCAACTATTATAAAATATGCTATATAGCATAATAGAAACTAGGCTTAGGCTGTTGTGCATGTATGTGTTGTGTACGGAAATGTATTTTTTTATATGTATATCTCATACATATAGTTCAGTTTTAGTCCATATTATGTTAATTTTCATAATATTTTTGACGTGCCATATATTTCATCATGACTCATTTTTAGAATGAAAAAATCAAATTGGCAAATACAGTATTGAATTGAATTTAATACTTGCTACGTTAATTTTCCGGACCTCATCCTGTTTCCTAACAAAAATCGTAATTTATCTCATTGTGATTCGATATTTTCAAAGATCGTGTGCCCACAAAAAGGTCGAGCCGTCCGATCTGCTCAGCGTACGCCAAAAAAAAAACACTCTCGCACAGAGAAAGTGCTGTATGAATCGCATGGAGATCTTTTCTTACGCTCATCTAATATGGTAACAAGACCGATATATATATATATATATATATATATATATATATATATATATATATATATATATATATATATATATATATATATATATATATATATATATATATATATATATATATATATTTGTATATATATCCCTCTTTGTATATATATATATATATATATATATATATATATATATATATATATATATATATATAGTTAGCTGAGCTTTCACCGATCTACACTCCTGAGGATGACGGGTGAAATTCCGTCGAAACGTCGAAACGCAAAAACTCAAGTACGTGGTTTCACAGTAGAAATTAGTTTACCATTCAATATTGGCCACGAGAATATACGCGAACATATATGTATACGCATATATATATATATATATATATATATATATATATATATATATATATATATATATATATATATATGAATATATATATATATGAATATATATATATATATATATATATATATATATATATATATATATATACATATATATATATATGTACATATATATATACATATATATATATATATATGTATATATATATATATATATATTTATATATATATATATATATATATATATATATATATATATATATATACATATATGTATGTATGTATTTATTTATTATGGATTATCAAATCTGTACGTTCTCATCACATAAAATTGGCACAGAATAATCTCATCGAATAGATAATGTTCCATTGAAGAACAATCATTTAATAAAATGTATTTTTAAGCGTTTTCGGCCCATTATTGTCGAGTCATTTAGTTCAATGACTTGCGTGATAGAAATATCAGCCATTCACTTCAAGTCATTATAGGAGACTTTTGAATCATATAATTAGGCTTCTCCCGACAAATGGAGTCCCTCTTTGTTACAAGAGAAAGAGAAAAATGCCCACCGATTGGCATTATAAACAATCTGAATCCCTGTAAACCCAATGTCAATGTACTAGGCAGTCGAAGCATGTGAATTGTAAGATGAGCGAAATATTCATATGGAGTATTATCGAAAACTCTACACACCTTGACTCGATGGATGAGCGATAGCGAAGACTTCCATCCTACTCTTAAGGAGCTTTGTCTGATGTGTGTGTGTGTTTTGTTATTGTTGTTTAATTCTAAGCACTGCACAGGTCGCAAGGTTTGACTGATCAACATAAAACTCTTTCTAGACACGCTGACTTATCCAACTTGGAACTGTACAGTTTGGGGCTCAAATCAGTTGAACCATTTCTGAGAAACACCATCTCAAAGCTAGAAAAATATATAAGATTAGACTAGGCGTAAATATTTGAGAGATGAAATTTAGGTCGAATCTGTTGACACTCAAGTGTCAGTAGGTTTTTATGTTTTCAGGTTCTCATGACTCTCAAGTGTCGTCAGCCAAAATGGCTGCTGCTGGCTGCTGACACTTGGTTTGATATTAAACCTTATTAATTACATATTTGAAGTGTATAGTATCTAAATTGAACAAAATGCAAATGCGAAGAGCAATTCTTTTGACGTCAGTTTTCCCAACTATATATATATATATATATATATATATATATATATATATATATATATATATATATATATATATATATATATATATATATATACATATATATATATATGTATATATATATATATATATATATATATATATATATATATATATATATATATATATATACATATATATATATGTATATATGTATATATATATATATATATATATATATATATATATATATATATATATATATATATATATATATATATATACATATATACACACATATATATGTAGGCCTATATACACACATATATACGTAGGCCTATATACAGGCCACAGTCGAGCCTTTTACTCTAAGCCTAAATTCGTCAATCGTCTCTATTGTACGTGTATTGTCGTATAGTCAAGTGCATAATAACTGTATGTGATACTTCACTTGGGCCTACATTTTAATATATCTGTGTTGAAGTTATCGAAGATATTTGTATATTTTTTTATTCTGGGAACCTCCAACCAGCTCGTCATCTCAACAATATCATCAGAAACATCGTCGGAACCACAGTGCCTCAAGAACAATCTACATTCTACCACAGATAATCTGTGATTCTACGCGATCAACGACACTTCACCAGGGTTTTGCTATCGTTTTTTCCATAATTGTACTATCGTTACAATTATAATAATAATTAATAATCAATAAATCGATATCAACTAATTAATAATTATCGTTATTATCATTTAGCCCACTTACATTTATTTTGATACTTAGATTCCTTGTTTTTCCAATAACTGTCAAATCATCATCTCAGTATTATTATTATCATCTAATCAAAACAGCTCGCTATACCGGTGTAATTAGACTAGGCAAACGCAACATATGCGTTGTAAGATGAGCGAGATATCTGGTATACTGAGAGTCGTTAAAGTAGTCCTACCTTTGCTACTTTATTGACTCTGCACACAAACAAACAAAAAAAACAAAAAAACACAGACAGAGCCCTATAAGAGTGGAATGGAGACTTCGCTACGCTCATCTAATAATCACGCCACCTTCTGAAGTGATTATACTGAATTTCATTTGTTTTGTTTTCTCTAAACAAATTTGTTTTTCAATTTAATTTCTCACAGTTTACAATTCACCTTTTTATTCGGATAGGTAACACGACAGGCTCCTTATATTTTACTCGATCCAGACGGTTGAACACACAATCATGTTCCCAAAATGCACGGTTTTCCATAGTCTCGATAGTATAGTCGTACATGCATGAAGTATAGGTCTATATAATACGAGTCAAGGTGTCTAGAGTTTTCGATTATACTTCATACACAGCCTTCTTTATTCATTATTTTCTTATACTGCCCTTTCACTAGGGCTATTTTGACGGGTTCGCGCATATTTGCTCGCGCAGGGAAAAATGACGTCATGGTCTGGTATGTACTGCACTCTGGTATCTAAAGTTTCAACTTTGAACAAATGTCATTCTCTCATAATTTTTCAATTTCCTACTACGCTATTGAGGTTATGTCATATTTACATTTCGACTAAGGCTTTCAGGCTTACCGAGGTTCAAACTTGAACGATAAGTATGTTATCCCAAGCAATAAACACCATTCAAGAACTCATCCCGATGATATTCCGTAATATTATTGAATAAAATCCTTCATATTATTGTCATAACAAAGTTAGTAAACTCACAGTCACGGCCTAATTGAATGCGCGCGTAATTCAAATTCTCGTAAGAAATTCCCAAAGTTGTTCGTATCTTCGCAGATATGACATGTCAAATAGGCCGATATACTTGAATATCTTTGGAAAGTGACGTCATGGTCTGGAAACAACGGCACCATCGGCGATTTTGTGTACTAAAATAATTGGACATCGGTTAACATGGGAAGCATACCCCGAGTGAAAGGGCAGTATCAGAGAAGAATGATCTGATTAAAGAAGGCTGTGACTTCATATATAAATATCTCGCGTATCTCACAACGCATAATACTGCGTTTTCCTAGTATAAAAACTATCTTGACCATCTTGGATTTAGCAACTAGACTTATATCAAGTCTAGAAAGCCGTGCACGGCTTTCTAGACTTGATATAAGTCATTTAGATAGGAATAATAGCACAACCATGTTGTCAAGATTCACATGTGAATCTTGACAACATGGTTGTGCTATTATTCCTATCTAAATGACGAATAAAAAACATTCATCACATTATTTTCTTCACAACGCCTCCCCAAACTCTCCCGCCTAGCCTAATCTCATGGGATTTCCAGAAACTCTCAACAATTTTTGTTTCTCAAAAATGGTTCAACCGATTTGATTCAAAAACTATAGGCCTAAGATGGATAATTCCACGTGTCCAGAAAAAAATGTCATGTTCATCAGTCAAACCGTGCGACCTGTGCAGTGCTTACAAAAACAACAACAAAAACAATAAAAACGCAGACAAAAGCTCCATAAGAATGGAATGAAGTCTTCGCTTTCGCTCATTTTATCACTTGAAAGAATACTTTCATTCGAAAAATAACACCCATTATTCAATTGAATCAGGAATTTATTTGGAAATAAAACGAACACGAGTATTAAATAATGAAATAAGTGTGAATAGATGAACACAAAGAGGTCAAGATCATCAGTGCGTCTACGAGCGTACAAGGACGTACATTAACGTGAGGCTCAATTAACCCCCAGTTTAGCATACACCCTACACGGTAGCAGGTGTTGGGGGGGAGGGTGAGCAGTTAGTAGCAGCTGTGGGGAGGAGGGGAGTGGGGGTAAGCAGCAGTGTGAGACAAGGATGAGGTTATAGAAGAGCAAAATTCATGATGTGAAAATTCGACGAGACATACTCGTATTTTAGAATGAAATGTGTATGTGGTACTGGACTACTGAAACAGTGCGACTAAGCGACGACGACGAGATGTCTTATAGGGAACATGGCACCTCCACCAATGATATAACCTCGAGTCGTGTAGTGTGTGTGGCGATGCCATTAGACAATTACGTCATCGAGTTTAAAAACAAAGTATTCTGAGGCATGTGTGGCCAAAGTATACGGGGAAACGTAAGTATAGAGGAAACGGGGTGACAACCAACTTCCAAGGGTCAAACCTGGATCTTACAGGTCTCTCTCTCTTTCTCTCTCTCTTTCTCTCTTTCTCTCTCTCTCTCTTACCCAAACACACACGTTATATCTGATTTGTTAACGATTATAACTGTTCGCTAGACGACCGACCAACAGCTAAGTTATTTAAGGGTAGGAATGAACGGATGATGTATGAATGTTGTTTACGAAATGTAAAACCTCATACCTTACGCGAGACTCAGACGCACACACGACTTGACCTCAGTTTCCAAGGTAATTCCTTGACTAAGCTAATTTGTTAATTGAGTGTGAAGGCTTGGGCCAAGTTAGCAGACAATGAAGCACATGATTGGTTCGCACAATGAGCCATGCACAATCAGCTACAACGCAGACGTCCGTCTCGACACGATGACGTCACGACCCTATGGAGTCAAGACCGTGAGTTTTCAGTATAGCTCGGTAGCTTCAACTCTTTCAGCTCTGGAGAATGGAGTGCACAATTTCTTCACTATCTTATCGTGCAGAAGTGGGAAGGAACCGGTCGTGGCCTGATAGTAGGAACTCATTCTGGTATTCACTGCAACGATTGAGGGAAACACGAAAACCCTCAGTTCTAGTGAGCGACCATCGAGAATCAAACCTTGGTCTACTGAATGGCGGGTCTGAGCATATACATCAGAGGCGAGCGGTCTTGGTATGCTAGCTATGCGCAGCATAGCCAACATAGATACATAGATTGCTATCTGACCTCTATTTTAAGACATTATTCTCATTTTAAAACAACTAGGCGTACACAACAAATAACTTTGAAAAAAACAGACTCAGCTTGCCTCAAAGTCTTAAAATTGCATTAACCTTAAGGTTATATGCGTTAAAATGTCATCATTATGTACGCCAAATGAGTATGAGTATGAGTATGAGTGTGCCAATGAGTAGCCTGTACCGCCGTACACTAGCCACCCATTCAACACACACACTGTACAAGTACCTAGGCCTGGCCTGCTTTGAAACGATAGCTACCTCGGGGTACCGATGGAGTTGATTTTCTCGCGCATCAAACGTCCTAATGTATGGGCAATTTGCGGGGAAGTGTGCAGAAAACGGTGAGTGAGTTTGCTTGGGTTCTTCAAGCTAAATCGTGAAAAAAATCTCGGAACTCGAGTCGTCTGTGCGTACAGTCTCTAACGATCGGATGTTCGTTGAACACAAACACGGTGTATGCCGCTGCGGCCGCTGAAATGCGGAGTGGCATTACTCATAGATCTACTAGAGTTGTTACTGCTCTTGTGCATCTTCTACCGATCGTCATGTCGCCGTATGCCGCTGCGGCCGCTGAGATGCGGAGTGGCATTACTCATAGATCTACGAGAGTTGTTACTGCTCTTGTGCATCTTCTACTGATCGACTTGTCGACCTAATAGTAAATGCTCATTGGCATGGGCTTATAGCTAGATCTCTAGTCTAGCTCTCTTCCATACGTACCATCAAAACCCAACAAAAAACACCTGAAATTATGGTCCCTGCGGGCCTTGGAATGGGGGGCCTTGCCCCCCAAACCCCCCGCGGGTCACCGGCTTCGCACATACTACCGTGTATGGATTACTTGCTTTCATCAAGAGTAGCATATACCCAGCTAAATAATCACCGCACGCTACTGATATACATACACGCATTCATACAAGTCTCACTCCGAGTGAGCCTAGATTATCCTTTGGTAACGATCACGCCAATGGCTAGATTCTTTGCGGGTACGATTACGAATGAGCATGGGTGATATTGAAACTATGAAGTGACAATATGTGAATGGACGCTTACAAAAACCCATGCCCAACTGTAACTTCGGTTTATAAAGCGATGCCTCATATGACTGAGCTACGGAGGGTGGCAGACAGCCTAGCAGGACTGCTAGACCAGCGACAATATTTCAATAGCATGTCTTTATAAGATGCATTTTTTTCAACTTTGTTATGTCTATTTAATATTGAGAAAAAATCTGAAGTCGATTGGTTACTCTGTTTGACCTGAAGAGCACGCACAAGAAAATATTCACACACAAATAACGACTTATTTTTCCAGTATGTGCAGTGGAGTCCTGTCATTAGAGGAGCTTCTAATGATACGTTATGAAGTTGTGAAGTTGTGAGGTATACCAGGTTCTGAGGAAACGTGATCAACATTCAGTCGTTAGCATACGTCATTGGTTCGATTGCCGCCCTGGTCAATCATCCACATTACACAGGTTTTCTCGTGATTTTCCACTATCGTTGAAGTGAATACTGGAAATACAAGGGAATACTAAACACATAATAAAATAACCTTTCATCTCATCTTCTCATCACCGACACTAATTAATCTGATACTTAAACGACTTGCACCACTTACATTAGAGTGCGTCATTAAATCCGATAAAAATAAATAAAATGGAAAAACGTGATCGACGGAATTATTAATCCTCCTGATAGTTCAATGTTCATATACTGTAAATGTAATGTCACTCGGAAGTAATGACGAAGAATAAGCAAGGTCATTCAGGTCATCTTGTGAATGCGTGAGGCCAGGTGAAAATTTTAAAATAGATTAGTCCTGCACAAGGGAAATGCTACACTTGATTTTGCAGTGATTACATGAGCTGAAAAAGAAAAACAGAGGGCTAAACGAACCGAACTGCATATGTTTGACAATCACATCAAAATGGATAGTAGTATACAGAGAGTACATATAGACTTCTTTCAACAATCAGTGTCTGCTTTACCAAGAAGTGACTTGACTTGATCAAGAGAAGCCATCGGAATCTATATCGAAGAGAATGTTTTTAATAGATCAGTGGAGCAAATATTATGTTATATCGTGATGATAACAGATCATGAGATGAGTACCGGTATATTAACATTTAAGTTGATAATCTTGTGAACATCTGATTATACTTATTGAACCATGGAATTCATGGGCATTCTAACATACGAGGGAGAGAGAGACTACACTCAGTACACTGCATGTGCAATCATCCATCACAGCCTTTTCAATCACACAGTCCTCGTCTGAGACCATCATCCGTGTCCGAATGTATTATAATAATAATAATTATTATTATTATTATAATAATTTGATCAAATACGAATTAAGAATATCCTCCACTTTAAACGTACAAACAACTGACCAGTCAAAGTATGTACAGACATCGACCTCCAGCATGATATAAACTATAGAATATACTAATTACCAACTTCTTATTATACAGTTGAAATAAGTTCATGAAAACGATCACTTATTTTTTGAGCCTGCAGATAATATCTGCAAGTTTCACCGCTATCTCTCTTATACAATATCATCAGTTCAATGATGCTATCAT
>OZ023326.1:42848969-42853969 GCA_964007535.1 Brachyptera risi
AGAGAGAGAGAGAGAGAGAGAGAGATAGATACATACCCTATTAATTCCAAGTAAAACGAGTTTCTACATTTCTTTTTGTTTTCGTGCTAGTATTTGTGTTTTTAAGTCTCTTTCTGTAAGTCAGTGAAATGTACAGCGACTTATTTGGTAAACTCAGCAAAGCCTTACTTGTGAACATAACGGATATCTCGACAGACAGGATATGACTATCGACTATCGACGATTACTTATCGACAAATCGAGACGCGAAAAACACGACTAAAAAATATCTCCGTCTTTTAGAACAGTTACATATTTTCTTATGTGTGCTGGTCTCGATCGACCGTCTCTCCCATAGACCAGCACAAGCGATCATGATTTTCGAGTATCAAGCTGGGTACCTAGCGTGTTAATATTTTATCATATGTATAATAAGGAAGGTAAGCTACACATATGTTGATACTTAATTTAATATTGCATCTTTTTTACTGCGAAGCGCACTTTTTTCTGTAATGGTACTTAACGATTCCACTAACAGCAATATGTTATAATACGAAAACGAATTAATGATATGAAGAAAAAGTGTGCTGGACGTTAAAATGTTGGACGTTAAAATAAAATAAAATAATCGTTCATTTAATTCCATTCCACTTCATTCTATTCTGCATTATAAACTTCAATAGATAATATAATATAATACCGGTACATAAAATAATAGAAGGTAACAAAAGCACGAGTGAGAACACAAATTCTTGAGTGCGGGCTGTCAAATGAAGAACTTTTGATAAGTTCATAGCCCGATATAGCTCGTATGGCAGAGTCGGAAAAATATAGATTTTTGAAAGGAGACAAAAAAGTCATTTCACTATCACGACATATTGTGGGATTATAGATTGCACTAGTTTTGTAATAGATTCATTCTGGATTCGTTCACGTAGATTCAATGATGGATTTTTTGTAGTGGATAGAAAAAAGTGTACTCTAAATGAAGTGAATCGGACCTATATAAGTGATAAGTTATTGATGAACCATTTCATCATATTTACATGTATATACTTTTCTGTGCAATTACTATTTTTATACTTTATTATCTGAACTACTTATACTTTACATACCGGTACTATATTTTTAAAGTCGGTATCGTTCATGACCAACTCATGCCCACAGCGGGACTCAAAGCCGTGTCCGACTAGCAGCTTTACTGACAACAGATAAACACTTGCTGAACTGCGGTAAAGTGCATGGAAAGAAGACAACATGTAATATTATGAATTTATGATGGTTGAGAGTGAGATGGAGGAGATCGAGCATCCCTGAACCCTGATTGACTGCTTTATTGAGAAAGTTACAACTACACTTTCTGATTGATAAAATAGTAATTGAAGTTTTGAACCAAAGCTGGACATATGGTGAACTTGTATACTCAAATGAAATGATTCAATATTTTATCTTGATTCATTGTTCGATCCTCACATGCATATAATGGGAATGTCTCAAATTGGACTACAATTCATAAAAACGACTGGAATATCCCAATACAGGTCAAATCATCGGAGCATAATAGGTCAGTTAGTTGGTAACGGTATGAACGATTACTCAGGAGACCGAGATTCGATTCCCACCGTTATCGCCCATTCTCACTGAGTTTTTTTTACTCTCACTCGACAACTTGAATACGGGAATGATTCCCTTCCTACTATCAGGCCAAAGCCGATTCCGTCCCATGTCTAAACGATAACTTCACGATGAAGTAGTGCAATCCTCTCAAGAGACGCAAAAATGTCTGCATTTATATACATGTACTTATATAATCAAGTATACAATACCAGGCGGATGCTTTTGAATGAAAATGAGCACGTCGTAGGTCATTGTCTCGTCGATAAATTGACCGTCACACTCACACGTACGATGAAATGTTTTTTTTATTCCACCTCAAAATGAAGGAACCGGATCATTCAAAACCGTATAACGCATCGATCTTGTGTGATGATAAAACCAATAAGAGAAGTTTCATTGTTTTTATAAGATTATTTTCTCTTGCCTATAAAATCTTGTGTGTGTTTCTTCAAGTCTCCATTGTTTACTTATTGTTGATAAGTTGTCTGACCTGGTTCTGTTGTTACCAACATTATACGCACCAATAAACACTTGCATGTTATCTCGCTGTGACAAAAACCCTTCAATGTTTAATTTTAATTAGTTCAGAGTGACGTCGGCACAATGACAAATAAGCGCCACTCAAAGTATGATAAGTACTATAGTATTGTGCATAAATAATATATCATGAGCAAAATTCTAAAAAAATGAATAAACGAAATAACTGCGTTGGCGTTATTCTAAAAACGACTTATTTTATGGAAAAATGGGAAAAATGGAAAAAATGGTAAAAATGAAATTGATAAATTTTGCCAAGTGAAAAAGCCCAAAGTGGAAGTTTGATGACTTGAGAATACACAACGCCACGGAAAGTGGAGCAGTTGTTAGATGGTCATACAGGCATCACAGGAGGGGGGGGGGGGGGGGGGTGACGATGGGTTTGGGGCAGTGGCCGAATCAGAAAATATCTTTTGCTTTATAATATGTTGGTAGCTGACTCGAGAAGCAGAAGAAATATATATATATATATATATATATATATATATATATATATATATATATATATATATATATATATATATATATATATATATATACATATATATATATATATATATATATATGCGTATAGTACATATATATATATATATATATATATATATATATATATATATATATATATATATATATATATATATATATATATATATATATATATATATATATATATATGAAACAACCAATGGAGGAGGGGGAAGAGATGGGGAGGGGGCACATAGACCCACATTAAAAAGTTGAATTCATGCTTTTTTACAATCGAATCTCTGTCCGTGCAGTCACGCGATAAGTCACCTTGAATAACCGGGAAATAAGCATTCGCTTACTACACTGAAAATTACGCTAACCTGGACCAACGGTTGCGTATAGTATACACATCACATATCACAAATGATTAACACGACAGCATTATGTAAGAATGATGTTTTTAAGATATCTGTAAATAAAAACAATATAAAATACGACGTAATATATTATACTGAGGAACCACTGAATACCTGTATAGTATTTTCTAAGAAGTTACCCTTATATTAAATGTTCTATTTATGTTATATAGCATGTATAACGTATACTATAGGCCTAATCTAGTAAAATCCATTTCTCCACTACGACTTAGTGTTGATAATTTATAATTAATTTTTGTTCTGTTTGTCTTCTCTTAGTTATTGGATATTATTCATGTACTCCGTCTCAGCTACGAGCTACAATATTCATAATGTTTTTATTTTGACGGCCCGCACTTGAGAACTTACACGAGCTTCTCTTAGTTTTATTATCTTCACTTATATTATGTATCAGCAATCATACTATGCAGAATAAAATGAAAATGAAATTAATGAATTAATGAAATTTCTCATTATGTTACAATTTTGTTTCACGAATTTTTGGTTGGCCAAAATGCATTGAAAGAATCATATATATATATATATATATATATATATATATATATATATATATATATATATATATATATATATATATATATATATATATATATATATATATATATATATATATACACATCTATAATTATTCAACGAATTTATTGATGGTATAAGTGTCAATTTTTCTTTTGAGGGATGTGTCCCTCAGCCCATCATGCAATTCGACCAATGGGCGGTGGAGGAAGATTGTAGCACCGAGGGTATAATATAACTAATAAGTAAAGAAGTGAAACCGAGCTCAACTCTGTGAGCTAGCTCCAAACTTGTGTCGCCGGTTGCTCAAGCTCAAGGCTGACGAACAGAACCGCGAGGTGCACGAAACACTTGATTGGCGATCACATCTACCGTCATTATGTCTTCTTGTACGTTGTGTTGGGTGATGATAGCTGTTGGGGATATTTATAACACAACCTTGTAGCAGAGAGAGAGAGAGAGAGAGAGAAAAGAAGAAAATGGATGTCCAATCATAGATGAAGGGAGCTTTATCTGTGGTTCTACAAAGGAGTCGCTAATATATGTGGACATTGTTACCAGTCAATTGTTTCCGTTATACCATGGTTGCACTTGAATTTATAGGCAAGAAGTACAAGAAGTATCTGCGACCAAGAGACATAGCTAGAACGCTTATGGTTACAAACTGGGAGTGGCAGCAAAATATACTCAAAGAAACCAACTTGAAAATAATACACACTAATGAATGAAATTACCTCAAACTCATTGCCAGAACATTCTGCTTTGATTGAACCCAAAGATTTCTTTATTATGATGTTTCTATGGTCACAGACAGAGTTAAAGTTAATTGGTTTCAAATAATTAAAATGGGGCGGTAAGATCGCCGTTGTGGTGTCCCGTCCAAACGATCCTTCCTCTCATCCATGGCCTTAATTGAGGAACAATGATTTTGTATCAAGTTTCGATGTTATTAAAAAAAAAAAAAATGAAAAACGGGGGACAGACAGTTTGCCCGGTTAGGTTTCTATTGAGAGTATAGGTTAGATAGATTAGGTTAGAACAGTGTGGAACAGGTTCAATTGTGTCCTGGCAAAATCTCTCCTGGCGATTTTTTCCGCTACTATGAAATAAGTTTGTAAAAAATATTTTAATGACCATAAGTAGAATATCAACTAACTTCTCAATGCAACATAATAGTAATAATAATAATTCACTCACAGTATACTCATTCACAAGTTATGTTTCGTCGGCAAAATACAAATGTTCAAAACTAAATGCGAGTTAAATGTGGCCAATGAAATGCGGCTAAATGTGACTAAGAGTGAACTATATACATGGTCTAATCAAAGAAGTTAACAATTAACTTATTTTAATCACTTCTATGTCAAGATCTGGACAATCATCAACAATTTATTGATTGCATTACATGATTGTATTCTTGTGTTTTAAAATTATTTATTTGAAATTTTG
>OZ023326.1:42856469-42988969 GCA_964007535.1 Brachyptera risi
CTGCATGACTTGTTCTTGCATAATTGTGAGGTAATTGGTAACCTTGATTTTCCGATGACGACGCGTAAAACACTTGCTGTAAGTACTTGTTGCATGCAAGTATGTACCGCTAATTACATCGTGCATTATAACAAGCTGATAATACTATGTATATTTCCATGAGGTTTACAACCAATTATAACTCACCAATAGTCCTCGATCGTTTCATAATAGTTATTATAACACTATCAACATTCAACACAGTTTATCGTAAAACGTTTAACAGGCTCTTATACCAACCATAGATATTGAAACATTTCGTATAAATGGTTGAGCAATCCATCAATATGCTTATTGATTGCTTATAAGGCGTCTTCAGTCTGCATGGAGCAGAAAGTTCTCACCAGGGTGATTATTTGTGGAAATATTGTGAATGTTTGGATCTAATCTGGATCCAAGGTATTTTAGAAGGCACTTCTCTTCACCGTGTTAAGCAGTTCCACAACAACACGTTCATCCTGAAAGCCACTACGATTGTTTATGCTTTAGTTGACTCTGAAAATGGTCACAAGACATGTATCTCGCGCTATATACATATAATTTGATCATGTCTTGAGATATTTTATCGTATATGTACGTATGTGTTCGTTAAACAACTGCCTTTGAGCTAAATTAAAACTAAACAATTTAGCAATATGCGCTTGGCATACAAGACCAGGGAAAGTCACACCATTTTTGTCTTAATCAAGGTAACAGAAACTATTCATTTGTATCAGAATGAAACTTGGTTCATCTGATAGAGGAAGGTTTACTCAACCAACGTGTGCATTGTCATTATCATGCTTCAACTATCTCCAAGTTTTGTTATATCAGTTTAACGTATTTTTCAATCAGTTTTTTCCTAAATTTTCTAGGAATTTTATCTCTTTTTTTTCATTTTAAATTCTCAATATACTTTACAATATTGATACATCAATAAATAAAAACCGATTTGATTCATTTCTATGGGTGTATTGTATTGTATTCATTAGCATTTTACTATACACCATTCAACTTGTATGACAATATTGACATTGCACTTACAAAGGTGATAAAAATTTGTCAATTGAAATAAAATATTAATATATAGGTCTATGACCATTATTTTAATAAATATGAACACAAAAAAATACTGATGAATAGTTCTGTAGTTACTAGATACTACCGGTCAACTCATGAACAAAAAAAAAATCAGAACAATGCTGTACGTAGACATTTACGTACTGTACGTATACATGTCACACTTATCATTAATGAAATTACAATAAAAACTATTAAAAACCATTAAGACTATGTGAAAAATTCATTCAGACTATAAAAACAATAATTGTCGATTAGAAACATTTTTACATTGGCTTTGAATACCTGTCAACTTTTGATTTCCTTAAAATGTTCTGGCAAATGATTATGGGTTTTCGAGCCAGAAAATATTGGATCATTTTTTGGTAGTTTCAATTTGTGGTTGATCAATCGTAAACTATGTTTTGGCCTTGTATTAAAATCATGAATATCATTGTTTATTTTGAATAAGTGGTTATTATCTAATAAGTGGATGTTCCCACAAACGACCCCACCAACGGCCAAGTTATTTGGGGAGAAACAATAACCAATACGACATATATGTAAGCCTATTTAAGGTTATAAGACGAGGACTTGATATGCTTTCAGAGAATACGGACACATTATTTTCTGTTTGTAATCAAAACGATATAAAATTGAAATGTTTCGTCAGGAGAAATTTCCGATTGATCGGTTGAGCTGTTGTGGGATTCTTAGTTATGAGCAAAAACCTTTCAGTATCGTCTTTCAGACATTCATGGAACAATTATAAGCCCAATTAGGAACACAATCATTTAGGTAAAGAATGCTCTTAATTGTATTTTAATACGATGACTTTCATAAGATAAGAAAAAAGAACATTCCACATAGTGATCATAAATCACCAGTATTTCTATTCTTCAATATCAATATTATAAAACTCTATTGTTGAAAACTGTCATAAAAAGTACTAGTCGTTTATTTGGCAATCGTAAACAATTTAGCCTATGATAGGTTCAAGAACACGAGTTTGTTGAAACATACATTCCGGCAGAACACCTCGATAAGTGCATAGTTCATTCCGGCAGAACACCTCGATAAGCTTGAGTTCAAAGTTCTCGCAAATAAAAGAGAGGTCTACGTGTCATGTGTTGAATGGTCGACACTACCGATCGTTTATGATAGTGGATAGGGTAGACAGCCAATCGGATACATTATTGTATTTGTACAACTTTCAGAGGAAAGTAATCAATCGGATGGAGAAGAAAGTGTGTTAATTTTATCGTTTATTCACTCTTTGTTCTGAGCGTAGTTAGAGCTGATGTGGAATACAAGTTAAATAGGAATAATAATGTTAATTATATGATACGCAAGTTGCATATTTGTCCAGATGATTGACCACCATCTGCCTGGAATTTTACCATTTTACACGAGTGGTTAACAACTCCTGAAATCTGGTATACACTTGTCATGAAATCTTCCTTAGATCTCTTAAAATCTCCTTGAAATTCCTTGAAATCTTCTTGAAATCCAGAGATATCTCCCTGAAATCCCTTAAAATTTGAAATCAGGTGTACATCAAATTGACTAGTTGTTTACCCCTCGATTTCACATTACTAGAGTCTTGTTTAGTATAAATCAGTTCTATTCGTATTGTTTTATGACGCACTGTCAAGATGACTAAGATTTATTGACTCCGTTGAATAAGATGTTGGGAAGACGAGGGCCCCAGCTATTTTATTCCAAGTTATGGAGAGTGGAAAGAAAAATCTCGTAGTAGATCTCGTGGCCTGTTTTTAAACGAACCAAACCAATATTCACTTGAATGCATGACCAAAGGAAACCACGAAAAACGTTCATCAGAACCTTGGCGGGAATCGATCTCCCATCTCCTGTATGACGGTTCAGTGCTCTAGCCACTGATCTACCCGAGGCAGGGTATGTCAAACACTTGGAGCTGCCGCTTCGAACGGATGATTGTGTTGTGCGAGATTCTTACATTAATCTCATGCTTTCTCTAACTGATGAGATCGCCAGAGGTCAAGCACCTTCACGTCGTAGAAGTAGTGACATCGATTATAGTTTTGTGAAATCAATGGGTTTACTCACGTATGAGAAACAAGAAAAGAGATCTCCCTTCTTCCCTCCTTCTCCCTTCCTCCAAAACTAGACAATTTTCTTCAAATGTTTCAGTGAAGTGGTTTCTCCGTTTGACCTGTGAAGCACGCACATTTTTCCTTATTCGCACATTTCCACTCTAGTATATCTTAGCTTCCGCTCATCTAATAAAAATTACTGTTCACAGTACTGGTCAGTATTGAACGACCTTGACCTACAACATCAAGCAATCTGATTACTCCACGCAGTAAATTCGAGACGCTACACTGCACATAATATATGAATAAAGGATAAAATATAGGCAGTGTCTTCTATAGGATCTGATTCGATTGAAGGGCTGATAATAAATAATAACCTACTGGCCTGGTTTGTGTTGTGTTGTGTTGTAGTGCAACATAAACTTGACTGAATCTAAGAAAGAGGAATGTGGCCACAGAAAACATGGAAAACTACAATACAATACGAATAAGTTTATATACAAGTTAGCCAAGTGAATGCTTTCATGAGGTTTATGAGGCGGAAACATTTCCAACAGAAATCAGTTTTACTTATGAAATCTTTATATTCTTCTATAGTTATACACATTGAAACCAATACAGCAAAGTAAAGGTATCATTTAGTCAATGGTTATTGTTTATTTCTAGTTAAAAGCATTAAGTACCGGTAGTGGTTTATTTTTATTCAATACAAAAGAGTATGCTTCAGTTAATGCGGGATCCCTGACATCGCGAAACGTTATGGGATTTCTGAGGAATACTGGGACGTTATAGGACTCCTTATTGGAGCAAGGGCGGCTAGTCCACATTTTTCATTACTTTTTAAAATCATGTGATATATCAAAATCCGTAATCATTCACGAAATATTCTACACAATCTTAATAAAATCGCCACATATTCTCCACAACCATCTTTTCAACGTTTCTTAATCAACTTGACATCCAATTCTTATTATTTTTTCATTGTTACTAATTAAGTTTTTGATTTTATCAACATAATTTTATAACTCATTTCTACTTTCGACAATTATAAAACCAAATTTATAGTAGGCTGGACCTTCATGGTCATTCATCGTAAAGATGACTAAATAATTTTATCTCCGTTAATAAAGATAGATTTTTAAAACTCGTTACTTCATGGAAAATATTATTTTCTTGAGTAATCAAATCATGATTTTAAAAAATGTTTTGTTATACTTGTTTGTTATGGGCCTGAAAGAGTGGATAAAAAAAAAGGAGAGAGAGAGAGAGAGAGAGAGAGAGAGAGAGAGAGAGAGAGAGAGCGAGAGAATGTAGTATTATGTCATCATATATAAATGTGAAGTCACACCAGTAGACAGTAGCATAATTACATTGGAAGATACATTATAGGCTTGTGTAGGGCTTGAATCAAAATTAAAAGTCTGTTTCCGTTCGTCTGATACCTGTTGAATTCATAATGTGATACCACAAAATTGACTGGTTTGAGCAGGTAGGAAACAGACTTTTACTTTTGGTCCAAGCTGTACAGCGGCCTTGCATCGTGTGTTAGGAAGATGCAAAAAGAAACATGATAGTTGAGAGAAGAAACAGAGAAGAAACAGAGAAGAAACATAGGAGCAGCTTCAACAATCGTACAGTCGACAACGTGTGAATTTGTTCGTATTTTACGAAAAATGTACCGCGTGTCTAAAATTTGAAATCTAAATTTATTGTTACGTTCGAACAACCCTATATATACCTTGTCATCCTTAGCCTTAATTGGGAAAGAATGATATCATGCTAAGTTTTCGATGTGATTAGAAAAAACTATTTCACCTATCACACTCAAATATCGATACATACACCAAATACAGATATTCACACAACAAACTACAGATATCAATATACTCAAATACTCAAATACTCAATGAATATACAGTTCTGAGAAAACTTAAATTTATGAGTACCGCCATTCAAATGATTATACATTTCTATTTTGTATTCATAATTCATAAAAATGTATTTTTGTTGAAGTATACAAACAAGAAAATACATTCGATGACTCGAGAAATTATTGCAACTGATTCCACATTTATATAAATAAAAACATGAGGAAATGAAAATAAATTGTCAAGTACACTCTCATTATAATCAATCTTATTAATAACGCATATCTTTCACAGTCATTTCCGTTCGCGAAGTAGCTTTGAAGTAAGATTCAATAACTATGAATAAAATGACTTGTAAATTAAAAATATAATCAATTTATAATACATCCGATCTCAGTAGGCCGACACTCGGATAAAATGGTGTCGATGGTGCTAACTTGAGTATTGATACATTGCATTATTGAATTCACTATCATTTCACCTTCATAGAGAAAAAAACGTGCAATGACTTATATATATATATATATATATATATATATATATATATATATATATATATATATATATATATATATATATATATATATGTATATATATATATGTATATAAATATATATACATATATATATATATATATATATATATATATATATATATATATATATATATATATATAATAGTTATGTATAAATATATCTCACATAAGTATTGTAAATATTGAAACAAATTGTCCTATAGTCGTCTTGAGATTCTAATTGCAATTTGAAGCTACTATTTGTCGCTCGAGTCACATTGCGTAGTCATTTATGTCGTCTTCTTGTTTATCTCTGACTCGACACAATGATAGTGCTTTACAGGTTGCATGACATGTGACTAGCGAGTAACGACCTTATTACGTCATCATTACACACCCTCATAACTTCACCCATGGTTGGCAAAAACTCGGCACAAAAACATCAATATTTCAACATTGGGTACCATCATAGAATAAAGAATTTATTCTATGGTACCATGATAATCACAATTTTCTTCGCTTTTGCCAACTCCTAATTTTAACTGTTTCTACCCTTTATTCGACATTTTTCATACTTTTCCTAAATTTTTCCCATTCTCCCATATTTTCCAACTATCTCCCGATTTTTTTCACTCTTTCCATTTCTTTTTTCCAACATAATTCAACTTCTTCCAATAGTGGTTCTTCTACATTTTCACATATTTTCCGCACTTTTCCCACATTTTCTGCGGAATTTCTCTGTGAATATTATAGGACGTCTATAATTGAATAATTTGACAAATTCAGCTTGAATAAATCTCATTTGAAGTTTGTAGGTTTATGTCTGTGTTTTTTAAAGTTTTAGATTTTACGTCTTGTACCGTACGAAAGTTGTCATGACAAATCTGATATTTCTGCACTTTTAAACGACTTTAAAATTACTACCATAATCAAGTAACGTCTCACTTGGATGAGTTTTCCGCTAGGTTAGGTTAGGTTTGCAGAGTCATTCTATAACGTCAAGTTCCTAGGTCAAGGCAGCGTCGGTAAAAAAGACTGTTATTATTACGACTTGAATATAGTGTTTGGACTGCTGTATCGACATTGACTTCTTTAGAAGATGACATCAATCAAAACAAAAAATGAGAAAGAGAATAAGAAATAAAATTAATGCTAATTTGTGAGCGACTTCTTATAACAGTAGGAAAACGCCATACATTCAGCCGGCCGTCTGATTCAGTCAGTCGAGTCATTACCTCGGAAACAGGAGATAGTCTTTAGTATAGCTTGAGTTCTAATCACTCATAAGGCATCTGTAAATCTTTTGTAAACATCCTTCAACAATCATCCATTCATTATTACCCCCAAATAATCCAGTTGTTGGGGAATTAATTATAATATAATTAATTAATAATTCTTTAATTCTTTAATGGGTCTTTGATTATAATATGACCACCGCTATACGTTTAACCATGATTTATGTCCATGAAATCAGTTGAAATAGTATGGGTTAGTCTGTTGCCAGAGAATCACATTGGGTGAATACGAGGGAGGAAAATCGAAGTCAATGGTTATGATACCGCTTTCATTCATCGTGGAGCCTGTGTTCTTTATCGGGCAATTAATTGTAAGTTGTCGCTTCGCTCATTCGCATTTCCATTGTAGATTATACGAGCGTATTTTATATCTATACATATCTTAATGATCTTACATTAATAATAACGTATTATATATTGACTCGACCGTATTAGCAAGTATAATGTGTGACGTAATGCTCACTCCGATTAGAGAAAGAAAGAGAGAGAGAGAAGAGAGAGAGAGAGAGAGAGAGAGAGAGAGAGAGAGAGAGAGAGAGTAAGTAAGAGACTGAGAAATCATATACGGCCTTCTCTGCATCTTCGAAAGCCTACCTTCACACACAAGCCACAAATAATTATTTATGGTCTTGAAATTGAAACAGTAAATAACGAGAATATATTTACCACATGGAGTAGAAAGTTAATTTTAATTTCGTTGAAGAGTAAATAATTATGTGATTAACCGTACAGCTAATATTTCAATCGAATTATTTCTGGTCTTAGATGAACGATCGAGGTCGATTGGATTCAGAAATGAAAAGTTGACCTGTTTTCATGCGTAATTAAATATTCAATATCAATTAATACATTACTAATAAGTTTTGCTAAAAGTATATTAAAAATTGGTGCAGGAAAACGATTAAAAAAAATAATTGGTAAAAGTGTTCCAAAATGAAGATGAAGATTCCGTCCGACAATCTTCTCAATCCTACTCGACTCTAGTGTACGAGTAGTGCCCTGCTACTCTCGCGAATACAAGTATATGACGAAACTATTTTTTGTTGATTAGAATACAAAGACATACACAAAGAAATTTGTCTGTGAGTTCAATCAACTGAACAGTGTCAACAATAACAAATATTATAATATCAAATACTTACAAATGTAAAGAATATTTACAATGACAATACGAATACATTGATTCATTAGATTAAATTACAAGAACTACCCAAGTGAAACTGCATATATGATATAATATCTTTTACTATATAGATGAGCGAGACTTCGAATGCAAATTTTTGTTTTTACCCACAATCATCAAGATAAATGAATACACGACAAGAAATAGTAACTAGGTATAGATTACATCATATACTTTACTGCTAGGCTTCACGTGCTTATTATTCATTTACCATCCCCATGTATGTATCTTTTACATGCAAATATTACAAACAAATATAAATATAACACACAAATAATATAAGACAAATGTTATGACAAGTACAAGAAATCAGAAGAAGAAAAAACGGATGAAGAAAGAAAAATCAGATTCGGAGAGAGTGAAAATTGAGATTAATAAATCAGAAGAACAAGAATGTCGAAAAATCCATTTCCCAACACAAACTATTGAATTGTTCATTTCCTCGCAGAACTCATTAGTTTCTGTTGATACAGTTCGTTAAATGCGTTATACATTACAATTAATTTTCTTTTGGCTTCTGATATCGCCCTTGTGGTGCCCTGCCCCATTCCGAACGTTCTTACCAAATGCTGAAGTATATAACCTGCGACAACCTATAAAATACTATAAAGATAAGATAAATATATATAAAAAAGATATGAAGATACTATTAGATCATACCTTGCCATCCTTGGCCTTAATTGGGTCAAGTTTACTCGATGATGATAAAAATATCATATTATATACACTCTATCATCTTCACCAATCTACGTGAATATTAAAATTGAATGTTTTCTCATTTGTATTCATTTTATTTATAAACCTGTATGTAATAATACAATTTGTGTGATATTATATTGTGTTCATCTGTTGCTTATTTATTTCTTCCATATTTATACTTGAAGTCAAATTATGGGATCTTGTGTTGATCTGTCGCGATTTGATCTAATCAGCCTCATCTTGATAGAGCTATAATCTACATTTAACGATGGATGTGGTCACTCACTAACTGCAGTTGACAAGTACTTGTGATAAGTGCCATAGCCTGTCACGTGATGGCCATGTCCTCATCTCTATGATGAGATGGAAATCATGCAAAACATCGCCGGCAAGACAAAACAAACTAGATGACATAATTACAACTTTTAACATTTAAATATTTGTTGTAAATTTAAAAGAATAAAATCTTCAACTTCTAGAAAGCGAAAACACGTAATTGCTCAAAACTCATTAACTTAAACGTAGGTTATATGTAACCTGCAGGGATTGAAAGAAGATTTCCACTCTGATTTTGTACATAATTCGTGTTTGTGCAAATGAAGCCGAAATGAGTATTCTAGGAATATTCCTCTCACCTAAATATCAGCCTGCAGCATACATGAAGACGTAGATCGAAGCATCTTCAAAATATCGTTTTATCAGGTATTTATTTTTATATTTCTGACATTCCCCTTGCGTATTCGTTAAATGTTTTGGGACTTTCGTCTGCGAAATTGTCATATTATGCAGTATTTTTAGGGTAGTACATAGTAATTAATTTTATTTTAGTTGTATGGACCATTAAATTAGGCTATTTTGTTCAGTAATTAGACCTCTCAAGTCTGTTAAATGATGGGAAGGAGACGATCGTGAACTAATATTAAGGAATCCTCCTGAGTCGGAATGGTCGAGGCGGAAAACGGCCAACTCCTGAATGACTTTTCAGCACGCTAGAGACTGGTTGATTCACAAGTCTCAGTTTGGGCAGTATAGTAGTGTATATATAGAACACACAACTCACCCCGCCCACCTGAACCCGGCGACCACCAGGTAAAACAGGCCTGACACGACGCCGGCGATGATACCGACGGAGACGCCTCCTGACAGCAGCGTCGCGACGTTAGACGGCATTATCACGCAACAACACTACTCACATCACTCACATACACAGGCACACGTCTTGTTTGTTGCTCGCGCACGTAACGACTAACTGTCGCCACTCAACAGGTATAGATATCTTTATACGTCATCACACTGTAACGACCTTGGCCACACGGGCGAGCATCTTCTTATTAGCAGATGAGATCAGCTGAGACAACTCACATTTCAACCAGTTTCACTTTTTCAACATTCTGTCAAATATCAAAGTATATACATTCTTGCATATAGGCCTATTCAAATAAATTGTCACTATTTTTCATTTTATTTTTCATTTTGAGTTAATTAAATAAAATTGGTTTAAAATGATAATTTATCATTTACTTTATGAATGAATAATAATTTCAATAAGTTGGTAAATGTCTCGTTGCTCTGTATTTGTCAAGTATATGTGTTGTTATTTTATTGAACTTTTCTCCATAAATCCCGTCCTAATTGTTTGTGAAGTCAATCAAACACCGCGTGTTAAAATGAGCCAAGAAACAGTGTTAAGTGTGCTTTCTCTGCCGCAGCTACAAGTCGACTAGTTCAGGTATATAATAGTGGCGCACTTTCGAAGCACAGTGGCTCTTATCACCTGTAGCTATGACCACGTGATACGCCGTGACAGCAGACGGACTGATAACAACGTGTGCCATCAGGGGAGCTGCAGGGGAAGGAGGGCAAGGTCGTGATTGTGGTTGTTAATTTGCTTCACTAAAACCAACAAGAAATTTTTTTTAAATGTTTATATAACTATTATGCATTCAAATATATATTATAGTGTCAAAAAGTACTTTTACAAAAAAAGGAACTTTTCCTAAAAACATATCTTGTTATTCTCATGCATTGTCTCCAAAACCACATACATTGACAACGCCGCGTCTCGAGTCTAGTTTTCGGTTAGATTAAATTAGTTTATGATGGGTTTCTTAAATTGTATTAGGTTGATTAGATTAGCTAGATTAGGTTGACTCAGGGTACGCGCTACAGCAACAAATCAACGATTACAACAATTAACAACAACTACAATACGTCCGCGTGGAGTGACGTATAGTATATAGACACGATAGACGCGATAGACACGAGCGGCTAAGGACCGCTTCCCTGAACGCCTTTCAGCTTAATTATAAGTCTATGTAAAAGAACTTCTGTTTGAAATAAGTTCGGTTTTTTGCTTTAGAAAAAAAAAGAAAAAAATAAGTATAATAAAAAATATTAAAATAAAATAAACAAGAAATGAAGAAAATAACATTTCCCACAACCTTGTTGACCGAACTCAATTTGTATACACTCCGTTCAGTTCAATTAAAAGAAAAAAGTAGACAACAAGAATGCATAAGCGAGCAAGAGGCACGTATATAAGCCTATATGTTTGTATAATTACGGGACAGCCGTAAAGGGAAGCGGTCCCGGGCCGCTCGCATAAAGACTGCCTCAGTACATATATATAAATATGAATGTTAAAAACGTTAAAATATTACATTTTAATACAACACTTGTGATAACTAGTTTCTATACAGTGAGTAGTAGAGTGTATTGATCAGTAAGTGATTCATGTATAACCTAGCAACCACAGCTTTGTTGGATCTTCAGTCATTCATTCTTGGTGGCTGTGGTTACAACGTGCTTCTTTGTTGTTGTTGTTGTTGTTGTGAAAGTGTTCACAATCAAGAGTGAGATGGAGCGTTCTACACATGGTCAGTCAGCGAGAGAATAGAGATATCAGTCGCTAGCTACGTACAGTGGTGCGGTCAGTAATGGAAAGGATTGAAAGAAGTAAGATCAACAATAGGAATGCAGTCTGAACTATATGTCAAGTTATAAGTTTTAAGAGGAACTCACCTACAAAAATGTATCACATTTTTGGTTATCAATTGATGTGAAAAAGTTCAAATGGTACATTAAAAATTTGAAAAGAAAAGGAAGAAAGAAATTTCCGGAAAAAATGAAAAAAACTAGATGAAAAATACGATAAATCGATACATACAAGAAAACCAGTGAGTATATCAGCATGGAAATGACAATTGCTACATTGGTTGAATAAACCCTTCTCTATCAGTTTTTTTTTTTTTTTTATTGTCACAAATTGAATTATACAATAAAGTAATACAGTTTGAACTCTCGTCCACTAAGCCATAAATGGCATAAAAGTTGAATTAAATTTCATTAGCGTATCTATAACCGTTTCGATACAAATAAATAGTTTCTGTTACCTTGATTTACAACAAAGAAGGGCGGGATTTTCCTGGTTTTGTATGCCAAGCGCATATAGTTCAACTGTATAGTTTTAGTTCTTATCAAAGGCAGTTGTTTTACGAACACTTCAATACCGTGCACGATGAAATATCTATAGAAGTAATCGAATTATGAATGTAACGCAAAATTCATGTTTGTGACCATTTACAGTGTGACCTAAAGCATAATCAATCGTAGTGGTCTTCCGGATGAGCTTATTGTTGTAAAACTGCTCCACACCGTGCATATTGTCGAAACATAATAACTTCACAATATTTTCACAGGTAATCACTAGTGGGAACTTTTCTGCCATGGAGACTGGGAAGTTTGAGTCTTTATACATTTTCAATCAAAGTCTCGGAAGTTTTCACCATCGAGGAAGGTTTTCACCAACTGGTGTGTAGAGCTCTAGAGCATATTCCATCCCCACCAAAATCAAAAACTTATAAAATGTTATTCAAACTCTTTGGCAGATATGAAAGTATTGATATACAAAGTTTTAGTCAAGTTAACTCTTCAAGAGAGGGAAAATTCATGTCTATGGATAGATATTGGGCATAAAATGCAAACGTTTGGGGATTATAGCTATAGGCTAGCTTTTTACATGATGAAATGAAATGTGCGTAGAAATTTTATTTCATCATTTCAAAAGCTTTTAAGCCTAATTATAATTACCGAATGCTTGCATTATATGCTCAATATCACAATACGATTACACACATTTGGTTACACAATATCACACATAAGCTTAAAACAGATATGCATTTGCCCTCTCTTGAATATAGTTAACTCGGCCAAAACTTTTAATATCACTACTTTATGACAAAGTGTTTGAATAGCAAGGGCTTGGCTAACTGTTTTTACCAACTTTGTTTTTGGTGAGGGAACCGAGTGGCGGACAATTTGCCAGTTAACAATTTGCCACTCTTCCTCTTCCTGTGGTCGGATAATTTGCCAGGCTGTGTTTGATGGGTGGGACAATTTGCCAGGGTCGCTGAGGTATAAATAAGGGGGTCGGAAAATTTGCCAGGCTGTGTTTGATGAGTAGGACAATTTGCCAGGGTCGCTTAGGTATAAATGAGGGGGTCGGACAATTTGCCAGGTTGTGTTTGATGGGGAGGACCATGTGGTAATAAAAGCGCGCGGGCTTTTGAATTACATTATTTGAATCGCATTATTTATAGTTAAGAGCCCGCATCTTAGACAGATTTCATGTTGAGTACAGGGTGCACTTCCATCACATATATCTCAAGAACTACAAACACTACGGATTTGCGATAAAAAGCAATTGATAAACGATACTCTCACAATTGGATATGCCTAGTTGAATATTGAAGAATAATTTTAATATGGAGCAATTTTTGAATCAAAAAGTGCCAATTTGATGGTTTTCATTGCCTAATTCCCGGTTACCGAATATAACTAGAAAAAAATTACAAACGCACATCTTTAAGTTCAACCTTTCTCATCAATATTCAAAATCTTGATTTGCCTATAATTCAACAGTCTTCCCGTTTTCCTTGATCAAAATGTGTCATGTAACTTACAGTAACTAGATTTTGTCCAAATTATAAGTTGGAAAACTCCTCCATCTAGCGGTGACACTGGAACTCTTTGAAAATCATCCCCTTTCCACTTGTCAACCTAGGTAGGAAGTGGACCCGAGCCATGAGTGCTGTCACTCCAAATGAACCTTTCTTGGAACGGAATAAAAGTGATTAGCTGAAAACCAATATACCGATATATCACACCAATCAATTGTATTTAGTTGTAAGTGTCTTCACATTCTCATTACAACAAGAATACATTTTTTATTTTAGTCCTAGGTGCATTTCTCACCGATTCAGTGAAAATAATTCCAGTTGACTTCATACCCAAGTAGAAACTCATTTTTTGGGTCAATGCTCAAAATCAGAATTAAAACTATTACAATTACATTTATTATCGTTTGATGAATTATGGAGTGTTGAAATTCGGCTTCTCGAGTTGTTTTTAACACATTGTTAGTAGCCCATCATTATATTCTACAGTGAAACATAACATGAGAAACATAACGTGAAAAACGACACAAAATATAACAAACACGATTTATCACATTTCATGTTTCCACATTGATTGAGTGATATCACAATTGAAATTTGAAATTTGATCGCTGAATCATTCCAAGAAATGGTCACAATATAATTAATATAATTCCTAATCAGTTTCAAATATGCTATGATCATTTATTGTAGACAGAAACGAATATAGGAAAAAACTACGGTAAGATTTAATATTGAAACGAATTTTAAAATCATCATATTTGAAACAAAATTGATTACTTTCCACATTGTTAGGGTTCTGATGATGTGAATATATATATATATATATATATATATATATATATATATATATACATATATATATATACATATAAATATATATATATATATATATATATATATATATATATATATATATAAATATATATATATATAAATATATATATGAATATATATATATATATAGATATATATATATATATATATATATATATATATATATATATATATATATATATATATGTATATATATATATATATATATATATATATATATATATATATATATATATATATTTATATATATATATATATATATATATATATATATATATATAAATATATATATGGATCATCTTTCAAATTTGATCACACGCATATTCGAATAGTTTGAAAAATGCCCAGTTTTGTTTGATCCCGCGATCTTTTTGCCCGCGATCATTTGTTCACGATCTTATTACCTCCACGGTATTTTTACCCGCGCTCACTTGGCTCGCGATATTTTCTTCTCCGCGACCTTATGTACGTGCGGTCATTTCACCCTACTCGATATTATTGCTGCGAGATAAAATTGTTCGCGGTCTTTTTGCCGGCTACCTTAGATTTCGACCTCACCAACAGCTAGGTTATTAGGGGGTACGAGTGAGCTCGCAGAAGAGAGACGGATGATGTTCACAAAAACCCATGTCATATGCGAGGCTCGAACCTAAGCCCCGCTTGACTGGAATTTATGAAGCAGTGCCTTAGCTGGGCCTGGATCAGTCAAGGTTCAAATAGGTGAAGTTGACCTATACATGCACACATATTTTCAGTGTAGGCAGCTACGACTGATCTGTGTGAATTTTTTCACGATCATCTTATCTTATTCTCTTCGAAAAATGTGTCCTGAGAAAACTTCCACGAATGAGTTGCTTGATTGGCCTGACACTTGCGTTCACTTGTTTTGAAAATAAATATATTTCCTCTCTATTCTCTCAGAATATTGGGTTGTACAATTTTCCGCTCACAGTTCATTGTTGTCAGATTTTGTGAAAAAAGAACACATATGTGCCTATACGAAGCGAAAACAATTATTCTTGAAATATGTACAAAGATCATATACAAATACATGCTGTATTGGCAGTTGTCTTCATCACTTTGCCATTCCATTTAAAAAAACTAAACCAATAATAAATCACTGTGATTGATGGCTAAAATTGTGTGAATTTGTTTATTATTTTAGAATTAGTCTCCGATTGACCATTCAACTATTATGTAAATACTACATATTGTGACAATTTAATCAATGAAATATTAAATATATGCATGAAATAATTCTGAAAGCGATCCTAGTATGGGCATAATAACTGAAAATAAGCTTACACAAAATCTAAAATCGACATAACATTGTACTTTTGACGCATTCATTTATGTTTTTATGTTGGGTTCAACTAAGCACAGTAATGAATGATGACTAAGACCTATTGGCGTCGGTGAATGATGAATAAGGTGATGACTGATGAGAAGATTAGATGGAAGGTTACTTTATTATGTGTTTTTGTATAGTAAAAAGGAGTCGGTCGTGGTCTGTTGCAAAGGAATCATCCCAGTATGAACCTTAACGACAGAGGGACACCACGAAAAAACTCTTCTTGGAGGTCTCTGTCCAGAATCGAACCCCGGTCTCCTGAATGCCGCGATCCACTAGTCTCACTACTCATTTTGCACTCATCTTATCATTTGTTTATGACTAGGAAAACGCTATATACGCGTTGTTAGACGAGCGGAAAGTAATAGTATGTCGACTTCATTGCCAAACTTTTGCCTAAATTCGCCAATTGGGTAACATTTTAGTTATAAATGGGTAAAAACGGCTTCGAGTGGTACCAATTTAGCACATTTCGTGTTTTTTCTTCAAAATGGCTGACCCGATCAAGCTGAGAATTCCCAGAAATGTGTATCAAGATGTTATTCAACTCCACACAAAATTTCAATTATTTGGAAAATAAAAATTTAAAAATTTTAATTTTATTAAATTTTTAAGGGTATTTTTGAAATGTCTGAAATTCATAAAAAAAGGTTGATATCCAATAATGCCACAAAACTATACAGATCTGAGTTAGATAAGGAACCATGATGAAAAAAAGTTTGAAATTGATAGCTGTAGCCTTTTGACCTGTGGAGAACCGACAAATGAACATAAAAAAAATATATATAAAAACGAACACCAATTTTTTTCAGTATGTGAAATTGAATCCTCGCTAAAGCTCGTCTAATAATTGATCACTCATCATTTGTTATGATATTTTCCTACGAATTATACTTAGTTATTATCAGCATGATTATTTGTAAATTTGCATCTACTTCCTTGTGGTCAACATAATCTCCGTATACCCCTACTTTCGAATACAAGTAGCAATTGTGACTAACCAATATAAGTATCAATGAAATACATAGCTTGTGGTATATATTTTCTCATTGGGGAACAATGATTTTGTATCCAGTATCAATGTTATGAGGAAAAAAATTGTGAATATTACTTTCCTCGATTTCAGAAATAACAGCATATTGTATGGAATCACAGCTCGATTATCTGTGATGGAATCTGAATGAGTTTATTGTGAGAGCCATAGCTAAAACGTTTACCAAATATCTCTTCAAAATACTACCTGCTATTCAGATGGCTTTTGTGACAACCTAGTGACAACACGCAGAATGACGGTCTAGGACCCCCGAGTGTATTTGTTAACTTATAGAGAAGGCGGTAAATCGGAACGGTCAAATGTTGTTTCCAAAGTGCACGTCTTTTTTGATGAACACTTCAAGTTACAAGAGAGAGAGATAGCCATAGGAAACTGAGAGAGATAGCTGTCCACTACCGAGTTCCAAAATCGCACACCAAACTTGGGTCGCGCATGTCGAAGAGAAATATTCTCAGCTAGGATACGGGCTCTTAAATCATACATATAAGTGAAACACCAACTGTACACTAATCAGGCATAGTTAGTATATCGTAGACCATTGTAAATACTTAAAACATAACCGCTCATAGGCCAACTAATAACAATTAAGCGTGGTCCAAACACAAGGCTATAGATATTATTCACGTAGTAACATGCTCACCCGAAATCAATGCTCACCCAAAATCAAGAAATAATCATTCAAGCCAATTTAAAACACATGATCACGAAAACGTCATGCAATGTTATCGATGTGCAGGATTTCATCATACAGCTCAAATCATTTTTAGATGAGCGTAGCGAAGATTCCATTTCATATACCGAAAAAAATGGGCTTCGTTTTTATGTTATTTTGTTCTTTTGTTAATTGTTTGTTTGTAATTTTGTGGACGGCATACAGGTCAGGAAAAATATATATATCGACTTGAAAAAACTTTTTCCACATATTTCTGTCATACCAGAATAGATTGAGATTGTTTTTCAGAACAATCGGTCTGAAGGTTTTTCCTAAAAAAATTCAGAAAGTTTGAGAAATTCTCGTAAGAATAACACGTATGGAAAATACTTGAGATGTGGAAAATTTTCAAAAACTTCAAAATTCTTACTGAATATGGAAAACCTAATCACGGATATTCACAGTGACTTTCACAACATTCGGATGAGAAATAACAAAGAAAACGCAATGAAAGTATCCATTTTATTGAAGGTTGGGATCAATGTAATTCAAATAATGTAATTCAGAAGCCCACGCGCTTTTATTAACACCAACATGGTACTCCTAATCAAACACAACCTAGCAAAGCGACCCTTTCAAATTGTCCTACCCATCAAACATAGCCTGGCAAATTGTCCGACCCTCTTATTTATACCTCAGCGACCCTGGCAAATTGTCTTACCCATCAAACACAGCCTGGCAAATTGTCCGACCCCCAGGAAGAGGTAAACTGGCAAATTGTCCACTCGAAAATTGTCCGTCCCCCGGGGGGAACCACGGCTTTTTGTGCTTCATATTTGCTATACTATTAATGGAGAAGTTTTCAAATATAATCCAAAGACACATTCGAATAAGATCTTGGTTATTAGATGAGCGAAGAGAAGACAATTAATCTATTGTATTCACTATTCAGTTATAATACAGTCACTCACACTCTATTGTAGGACTGTTGGATTAGGTCACCATGGGAGTGTGACTCGCGACAAAATCACTAGCGGTAGAACTAGGTTGAAATAAATCTTTTCTCCACTTTGCAAAAGGCGCAAAATGATCTCGCTGTCGATGCGCCCGTAAACCCTAACATTAATTCATTCATGAAGCATTTTCCGCTCACAATAATAAAGCATCACGAGAAACTTTCATTATCAATATAAATCACAGGACCTGAAATGGTATATGCATGGACTGTGCCTGTAACTCGACATTCATTTGTGAATTGTTTCTGCGTGAAAAAAAATTCACGGTCAATGGTTCAATATCAATATCAATGGTCAATATCAATGGTTGATGATATTTTTACTTAACATGGTAATTGGCGACTCGCAGTCTCCGCCCTCTTGACGTCACAAATCATACCGTCCAATCAATGGCTGTTAGAACTGTAGTGAAATTCAAATATCCAATCGGGGTATCTTCAAATGACCTCAAATGATATAGATCCAACTGGCCTACTGGTGAAGCCACGCCTATTTCGAGTCGTCATTGAGGAAAATGTTCGATGCTTGATTGGGGCTGTGATTTTCGACGAAACAGCGTCGATAAGAGGGTCGATACGGCAGTAAAGCTCAAATCCGAGAGTTATTATCTCACTCGAAAATGGAAGATTGGCCATTTCTCACAAAAAAAAAATCATTTTTGAATATTTATACGAACATATAATCAAATTTCATCAAAATCTGTCTGAGAATGAATTTAAAAAATAATGAAATCTTGAAAAAATAGTGTAAAATGATACTGCCTACGGTTTTCAGAAGTGATTTCCGGTTGAAATAGAAGGCACATTTTCACGAGTCAACAATTTCCTGAAAAAATCGGACAAATCGGACGATTCGTTTGGTCTGTACCCGATTTCTGAGGGTGACGACGGCAGGCGGAGAAAGAGAATGAGAAGGAGAAAGAGAAGAAAACAAAAAGTACGCTTTGCACAGTGCCATAACTTCCGAACGTTCGGTCCGATATATCTCAAGTTGGAATATATCGTGTCATGTATGGCACCTCATTACATTAGGCCTACAACAAACTAGAGTAATCCAAGTTTATTAGTTTCGGAGATGCAGTATGCTCAAAACCGTCTGGAAGCTCTTCGTGTTTTGTAAACAGTTGAGCGTGTAGCTGGATTCGCGCGGATTTGGCTTTCGTCGAGCTACATCGACTAGATATAAGTCAAGGTGTGTATAGTTTTCGAGTAGATTTCATGCAAATATCAGGCTAATCTTATACAACGCATATGCTGCGTTTGCCTGATAAAAAAATGCTTACAAACAATTAAATCTTTTACTGAATTCATAAAGGGACACTAGACTATATGGCTTATTGGACTGTTTACAACGATTCATTTTTCATCACTTGAGCCTTTCCATTCGCGAAAACGGTCGGATGTGATAGATCAAACATTAAGTAGGTCTTACCTGAGTTTTAAACGACGTCTGAATGCAGTGTCGCGACGCATCACGCTTAGCATGTGCTGATATTCACGGGCACTCAACGGAGCAGAGGCCATTGTTGTCATCTACAGCAAATGACAAATACAATAACCAATGGGTATAAATGACTACCTACAACTAGCATGCTCTAATCAGTCATGAGACCGAGCTGGTGCATATTAGCCGATAGCCGAGGTGTATATTACAGTAAACTAATTTTACATGAGCGAACGAAGAAGTTCTTCTAGCAAGCATACAAATGTGAGTACTGTCGTTATATTTGTAATGGATGGTGTATTTTGTGGGTTGGAATCATTTTAGGAGGAGATTTATGGCTATAAACATTGATAATGATGATTATTGTTTGCTTAACGACCCCACCAGCAGCCAGGTTATACGGGGGTACGAATGAGCAGGTGATTATGAAACTAAGAAGTGATGATAAGTGAAAGAACGTTTACAAAAACCCATGCCTTATACGGGACTTGAACCCACGCCCAACAGTGACTTCAGTTTCTGAAGCTGTGTCTCAGCTGATCGAGCTACCGAGGGTGGCTTAGAAACATTACTAGGCCTATACATGTTTCAAAATCGTTAGATTTCTGAAGCTGCAGTGTGTTTCTCTGCATTTACCAAAGTTTGGAGAATTATACAGTTTGTATACAACCTTCTTGGAAGTATTTTAATTGGTACGATTCTCGACTGTACGATTCTCAACTGGTACAACTCTCAACTGATATGATTCTCAACTGGCATGCATTTGTCTGAACTAACGATTCTCAACTGATACGATTCTCAACTCGCACGATTTTACAACCTCTTCTCTGCGTTTTGGTTACCACATCACGACATCACGACATTATTACCAAGGCAATTGACCGATGTAGATCGTCCGCCCTCGTGATGTCACAAAATATAAAAACCAATCAAGTGGACAGTGAAGCAGGGGAAAATAGGGTAATAACCAATCAAGGTATCTAAAATTTCTCCTGCTTCGTATAAGTCACGCCCATCTACAATGGTCAATTGACGCACTGAACTAAATTTTACCCAACCACAATGCATCATTGGCTTATTTCAAATAGAATTTAAAAGACGACCCGAGAAACAAAACCTAATAGAGCACTTATTATCAAAATGAACGGAATGGCCGAAAACCTACTCATCGAAAATTTAAAAATCACATACTTATCTATTTTGTTCTTCATAGTCTTACTTCATATGAGTTGCCCAAGTGCAAAATCACATCGATGCAAAGTTGCAATATATCACATATTTTAGCGGTTTTCAATGCAGCTATGAATCGCATAATTGTGTAATTTTGTAACTTTTTATTTCGCATAGTATTCATTCCAAAAATTGAATTATTATGCAATATTGGCTTCGGTCATCGGAAGAGAATAGTAGTAGTAAATATCTTTATTAGTATTTCTTGCTATTTACATGGTCAATTACACGCCAACATTTTTTGTGTATATTTGTGTGTAGTTACATTTCATAGTTAAACTATTAATAATATTAAATAATAGTATCAAAACTACAACACATTATAAATTATAACTTACATGACATTATTAGAAGACACAATTCACTATTCTAAATGAAAAATTTTGATTATAGTTGATTAATATACATTTGAACCATCCCAATAATTGACACTTATTATGGGAATCAACTTCTTATCTTTAATACTTTTACAACACTCTCTTCTGAATTGACTGAACGTTTTTGCATCTTTTACTTTATTTTCTAATCTATTATAAATTCTAATTCCAAATATTGAATTGTCTTCTTCTTTTTTTGACGCTCTTGAGATATTTATATTCTTGCACGCTCTAGTATTATGCATGTGTTTATTTATTTATTTATTTTTTTTAATAATGGTTTGTCAACATAAGGAAATATGTATAAATATGTAATAATAATAATATATATAATAATATATATTATATATAATAATAATATAATAATATGTAAATATCTTTAGTAAGTTCAATTTTATCACAGAGATATTGAGGAACTGGTCCATTATTTATTTTATATATTAAGCTAAGAGTATTGAGTAAGATTCTATCATTAACATTTATCCAATTTAATGCCTTTAACATTTTCTCAATAGATGTATCTTTGCCAACTCTTAGAATACTCCTCATAGCCCTGTTCTGTAATTTTTGTCATGTTACAATTTCATTTTTCTTTAATAAGAATAAGATAGAACCACAGTTATCAATATATGGTGCAATTATGGAATTGTTAGATGAGCGTAGCGAAGATTCAATTTCACATACCGAAAAAAATGGGCTTCGTTTTTATGTTTATTATTTTGTTTGGTTTGTTTGTAATTTTGTGCGCGGCATACAGGTCAGGAAAAAATACCCATTGACTTGAAAGATTTTCTACATATTTCCGTCATTCCAGAATAGGCTGAGATTGTCTTTCATAAGAATCGGTTGGAAGTTTTTTCTGGAAAAAATTGGGAAAGTTTGAGAAATCCCCCTAAGAATAACACGGATGGAAAATACTTGAAATGTGGAAAATTTTCAAAAACTTCAAAATTTCTACTGAATATGGAGAACATAATCACGGATATTTGCAGTGACTTTCACAACACTCGGATGAGAAATAACAAAGAAAACGCAATAAAAGTATACATTTTATTGAATATTGGGAGCAATTGGTTTTGCAAAGTGTCTATGCAACAAGTTGCAGCACTATAAATATCAACAAGTTGCAGGTAAGGTTTTTGAACTTTTGAAGTAATCCAAGGTCCGTAGATGTGGATTGATCTGACGAAATATTTTTCATTCTAGATTTCCATACTTCTAAGCTCATCTCACAACGCAAATCCCGCGTTTTCCTAGTCAGATGAGCGTAGCGGAGATTCCATTTCACATACCGAAAAAAATGGGCTTGGTTTTTATGTTTCTTATTTTTTTTAAATTTTGTACGCGGTAAACAGGACAGGAAAAAATACCTATCGAATTGAAACTTTTTCTACATATTTCTGTCATACCAGAATAGACTGGGATTGTTATTCAGAAAATTCGGTCGGAAGGTTTTTCCGGAAAATAATCGGAAAGTTTGAAAAATCCTCGTGAGAATAGCCCGGAGGAAAAATAGTTGAAAAACAAGAATTTTTCAGAAGCTCTCAAATTTTCACCGAATATGAACAATACTATTATACACCTTTTTAGAGATTTTTGCCACAATCGGATGAGAAATTACAAAGAAAACGCAATAAAAGTGTACATTTTATTGAATGTTTGGATCAATTGGATTTGCAAAGTCTATACGAGACAGGTTGCAGCACTATACAGTCATATCAACAAGTTGCAGATAAGGTATTTAAACGTTTGAAGTAATCCAAGGTCCGTAGACGTAAATTGAGCTGACAAGTTATTTTTCATTCAACATTTCCATACTTCTAAGCTCATCTCACAATGCGAATCCCGCGTTTTCCTAGTTTTTAGATGAGCGTATAGCGAAGATTCCATTCCACATACCGAAAAAAATGGGTTTGGTTTTAAAGTTTTTTTGTTTTTTTTTCTCCATTTTGTACAGGTCAGGAAAAAATACCTATCGACTTGAAACTTTTTCTACATATTTCTGTCATACCAGAATAGACTGGGATTGTTATTCAGAAAAATCGGTCGGAAGGTTTTTCCGGAAAATAATCGGAAAGTTTGAAACTATTTTTACATCATCATAAGAATACCCCCGAGGAAAAATAGTTGAAAAACAAGAATTCTTCAAAAGCTCTCAAATTTTCACCGAATATGAACAATACTATTATACATCTTTTCAGATGTTTTATATCTTTATGCAACAATCGGATGAGAAATAACAAACAAAACGCAATAAAAGTGTACATTTTATTGAACATTTGGATCAATTGGTTTTGCAAAGCGTGTATGCGACAGGCACTATAAATATCAACAAGTTGAAGGTAAGGTTTTTGAACGTTTGAAGTCCGTAGATATGAATTGAGCAGACAAGTTATTTTTCATTCCTGATTTCCATACTTCTAAGCTCATCTCACAACGCGCATCCCAAGTTTTCCTAGTTTAGGTGAGCATAGCGAAAATTCCATTTCACATACCGAAAAAAATGGGCTTGGTTTTTTTTTTTTTTTTTTTGTAATTGTGTGCGCGGCATACAGATCAGGAAAAAATACCTATCGACATGAAACTTTTTTTGAATTTTTCTGACATATCAGAATAGGCTGGAATTGTTTTTCAGAAAAATCGGTCGGAAGGTTTTTTCGGAAACAGTCGGAAAGTTTGATTTATCCTCCTGATAATAACTAGGAGCAAAAATATTTGAAAAACAAGAACTCTTTAAAAGCTCTTAAATTTTCACCGAATATGAACATTACTATTACCGGTATACACCTTTTCGGAGATTTTCGCAACAATCGGATGAGAAATAACAAAGAAAACGCAATAAAAGTGTAAATTTTATTGAATATTAATTGGATCAATTGGATTTGCAAAGTGTACATGCGACAGGTTGCAGCACTATAAATATCAACAAGTTGCAGGTAAGGTTTTTGAACGTTTGAAGTAATCCAAGGTCCGTCAATGTGGATTGTGCTGACAGAATATTTTTCATTCTAGATTTCCACACTTCCAAGCTCATCTTACAACACATATCCCGCATTTCCTAGTGTTATTTGAATAGTCACAGTCACACTACATGCCCCGGTCTTGGTCCCCTTTAAATCGATTGCAACCATCGATGGAGCAACACATTGCTCGATTAGAACCTTGTTAGTAAAAATGTGGCACTTTGTAGGAAAACGAATACTTATTGCCATAGTAATCGATGAAAATTTGAATGGGAGAAGAGAAAACTCAATTTTACCGTACTAGAACATGTTTTATTTTCGTTTTGCTCTACAGGTCAAACGAAAGCATAATATTCTTTCAAACTTGGCATACACATACGACATAATCTAGCTAGATACTGTCTAGTTTAGAGGCGTAATCGGTTGCACTACTATTGAGGAAAACCATTTCGAAAATTCAAAAAAAAAAAAATGAGAATAACCCAGAGGAGAAAATTTGGAAAACACATTTCCTCCGAATAAATTCAAATTTTCACGGAATTTGAGCATAACAATGATACATATTATACACACATTGATACATAGGTGTACATAAATCGGATCAGCCGTTTTGTAGAAAATAATTATAATATAGTTTTTTCAGATCAACTTGAAGTCAAAGAAGAAGTTAAAAAGGTGAAATCAACTAAATCTTCGAATGATTTTATAAATAAACAACAGGTAGAACAGGAAAGCCCAAAGCCGTGCATTAATTCCAAATCAAGGTGTATCTATAGCTTTCTAATGAATTTCACATTCATAGGTCTATATCACTCATCTTACAGCGCATATGTTGCGTTTTTCTAGTTATATTATATTCATACATAATAGTCATTGAGTGCTGCTTTAAATTTTATTTTGTGTATTATTCACACAAATTTTGATTTCAATTAACGACTGTTTCTGCTACTTTACGTACTGCTATATTTACATCAACATAGCAGAGAGAGAGAGAGATAGTTTGAGATTGGAAAGTGAGAGAGAAAGAGAGAGAGAGAAGGAGAGAGAGAGTGAACAATAGTATTTCGGATTGCCGTGTTTGATTGCTTCTGTGCAAACACTTCTCTTGTCTCTCTGCCAAGTCCTATCGAGTTGAAAACGTTCGAGGCGCGCGCGCTCTGATACCGACCCGCTGTGCAGGGACAGCAGTTGGGTGGCCTGTTTAAAGGGGAAGCGTGGTGGTGTGGCAGTCAAGTGAAGAGGTCCAGATTTGCCTCCAGAGTGTAATAAGGTCTGACAACTAAACGTGCCTGAGAGAATAACTCTATCTCGCTGCATGGTTCAGTTTTACATGGGACGCGACATCATTGTTATAATTATTTCATTATATATTATTCATTTAGATGTTACACTTTTTATTTCTATTGACTTTTATGTTAATTAGGATGCATTTCATTCCACTTATGTAATAATGTTGAAACATGTTTTTGTAAACCTTTGTTACTTTTGTTTCTGTTACTTTTGTAACCTTTGTATACTGTAGGCCTACTACATTGTGGCATGATTTTAAAAATAAAAACTCATTCAATCATCACTCTCATTCACCATAAACTAATGTCGCACCAAACGTAGCTGTAGCCGTACCACGTGATTGTTCATTTTGATAATGCTTGTTCATTCATTCTTCATTAATTTTATGCATTCATCCATTAATTCATACTCATTCATAACATACGACCAGAAATATCTCAATCTAAATGTCAGACTTAATCTAAATGCTTAATTCTTCAATATTTAAATTTACCATATTGTGATATATTTACAGCTATATTTCTAACCTTGGAATACGTAGCTATAATCCAAGATATACAAGCTACTGTACCTTCTTATTATGAGGCATTTAACATTACACATTTATACACATTGAAAACAATCAATTTGCATCCCTAGTTTTGGATAAACGTTTTCCGCATTCTACATATTATAAATTGCGTGCTCATGAAAGAAAATAGAGAGAGAGAGAGAGAGATGCGTATAGTTGTGATGAGAGGGGGGGGGAGGAGAGAGAGAAAGAGAAAGAGAGAGAGATGTGGGGAGATGTGATAGGAGAGGGAGAATAGAGTCGAGCAAAAAGCGACAAACTAGTGTACCGTATTGATTTTACACCACAATGTATTGTTATTTATTATGATACGAACTGTATTGTTCAACTGTATTTGAACACAAAACTTGGAAATAAATCCTCGCATTGCCAGGAAAGAACGCTCTGTGATTGGTTTATTTTTTAAACAGATTCGATCAACCGTTTTCTGATATCAGTTAGCACTAGCGTGCGAAGTTCCGAGAGGCCAAGTAATGTATGTGGAAACTGGCAAGATTGCCAACGAGTTAACCGGAACTTGGAAAAGCCGGAAATAGTGTTTGGGAGAGAAAAAAATCTTTTTTTATCATTAAAATATATCAGTGGAAATAGCTATGAAACGACGTGTCTATATCATAAATTATAAGATACGTTATTTCGTAATTAAGAATGACAAAAACTATTATTTATTCCCAAGAGTTTTTCGGCAAGGATGCTGAAGGGAGAGGGTACTTTATATCTGCGACTTACAATTCAGAATTCAGCTATTTGGTCCGTCGTCTTTCTTGCGATTAATAACATCACCACACAACATCAGCAACAATATATCACACCACCACGTACTGAACTAAAACACATACTGAGCGAACTCAATTGAAAATACGCGAGTCAATCAATAGAATTTAATTGAAGGCCTTATGAAACTGATAGGCCGGTAATCAAATTAGTTCAACACATGCGTTGTTAATCAGCTTATTGTGTGTGTGCTTGTTTTGATAGGAAGTGAGAGCTGTATGTTCCGTCACAATGACAATTGACAGTACATAATACGGAGTCTAAATGCATGCGGCTCTCACAGCACTTTCAACCTTTACCTCACGTTACCGGCTTTTTGTTTACATTCAAGAGGACAAGTGACATATCTCAAAGAAAATTGAGAGTAAATGTCAATTATTTTGAGAAAAATGGGAAACGATTCTGCCCAAATCTATTTTTTAATTGATCAATACGCCTGTAACACCTTTTACGATGCAGTCATGATCGGTGCACAATTATGAATATGTTACCGAGTTGAAATAAAAATAAAAAATAAAAAAAAATAATGATAATTTAAAATTTGAAGGTGATATTTGAAGCTTCGTATGATATAGAAGTTGAACAGGTTGAATGTACAGGCAATCGGGACCCTGGACTCTGATTGTGACCCTGAAAATATTTCACTCTGAAGACGCGAGTCGATATACACCTTCAAATCATGATGAAGTATATATTGGAAATATGTTTTATATATATATATATATATATATATATATATATATATATATATATATATATATATATATAATATATATATATATATATATATATATATATATATATATATATATATATATATATATATATATAACATATATAACATATATATATATATATATATATATATATATATATAAATATATATATACATAGAGAGAGAGAGAGAGAGAGAGAGAGAGAGAGAGAGAGAGAGAGAGAGAGAGAGAGAGAGAGAGAGAGAGAGAGAGAGAGAAGAGGTTATTATAAAAATTGTGTTACGAATCGTTAGAAGACATGGATACACTCAGTGAGCGGTCATGAACTGATATTATAAAATCTTGAGTCTCTGGAAGAGATTGTAATCATTACATTTTTGATTTAGATTTTTTAAATACCTGTAGTGTTAAAGTTACATTTAACTGTAAGTAACTATGATATAGTCCTAAAAAATATGTAACAGGTCGCTCGATATTTCGATGAAGCCAATATAAGAGTGGGAGGATGGGGGGGGGGGGTAGCACATAGCCTCACAGAGAATTTTTCGAAATAGCATGTCTTAAATTATATTCTGTCACTTTGAGATAATAGTCCATATATTTTAGTAGTGTTACTTGTTATTGTATATTTGACACTAACCATTCACTGTCAAGTTTGTATATTTTTTTTTTATTCTAATTTAGTTCAATTAATATTTTATTTTTCAATGTAAACCTAACTAATCACTCATGAACATATTTCACTTTATTTCTTTTGAAAATGCCTACAAAAATAGTTCTACATTTTTTCTCATCAAAGTAGACTTTTTTATTCCTTCGTATACTGAATTAAAATTAAAATATACAATCTATATGATTATACGTTGTATGTGTACTTACCTGTGTGATGATCCGGCTGCGCCCTGTCCCACTACATCCCTGCTTACAATCGCACCCACATCATAATAACTCAATGCCTTGATTCATTTTAATGTATTCTAATGACTATAAACTCTTTTTATTTTTTATATTGGGTTTTAACGACTCACAATACTGATGGCTACGATCTATTGGCGTCGGTGGATGATGGATGAGATGATGGGATGATGAGATGAAAGGTTATTTTATTAGGTGTTTTGGATGGTGGGAAGGAGTCGATCGTGGCCTGTTGTTAAGGAACCATCCCAGTATCAACCTGAACGACAGAGGGAAACCACGATGCACCCCTGTCAGGATGGTCGACCATGGCGGGAATCGAACCCGGTCTCCCGAATGACGGTTCAGTGTGTTACCACTCGGCCACGCGTCTTGGTTATGAACTCTTTTTTATTTTTAATCTTATTGCACGTGTATATAGTTCTGTCAATTAAAAAGTGACTAATAGTCGTTATACAATAGCAATACAGCGAACTGGAGGGCTGATCAATTCGTATACTATACATTGTTGTCCGATTTTTCTTCAAAAGAGTGAGGTTATTCGACAAAAACCTATAGAGCAGGCAAGGAACGAATACACGGCGGCAAGATAGTTAGGTTGTACCTTTTCATTTACAAGAAACAAACAACAAAAATTAATGGAACCAAACCAGTACATATAGATTAATAATAATGTGCCTATTTCTCACTGAGATAGAAAATACAATACTTGACAATTACTATTACTGATAAGTAATATTTTTTACTGTTATAAAACGTTTCAAATCAACTTTTCTATATAGTTCCATAATCAATAATTAAACAAGTTTATTTTTAATAAATTCTTATATTTTCATCATAGCGAATTTTCTAAGAGTCCATTCATCATCTTATCTAGATAATAATTAATTGTGTTATTTGATATTTAACAAAATATTTAGTTCCTCCTTCAAAGATCGTCATTCACATTTTATTTCGATTTTGTGAAAGATCTTTGAAGAAAAATCGCATTATCATAGAAGGCCAACACTGTGTGAAATAATGTGATTAACTGTAGATGGCACTTTGGCACTTTTACTGAAAAATCATAATTCATGATTGTTCTTGAACGTTCAATACATACTCGATCACTACACATGTGAGCTCTACTGAATGTTAGCAAACAATAATAACAATTTATAGGTTCCGAAAGTAGATAACAATTATACTGAATAATGAGATCGAATTGTTTCCTATATGAATAAATATAATTACATGGGTTTACCATAATTTTTTTCTTCTGTATCTCTTAATCGTTGTATTGTACTATAGAACGTTGTTTCTATTCTATCGTTCAAAAATAAAAAATAAAAAACATTGCTGTGTGCATTGCATTGTTCATTGCATTGCAAGCTTGATGTGTATACCAATCAATTAATCTATTCTAATTGATGCCAGCCTTGTTTTTACCCAATGACTGTGAGATGTTGATATGTTTTAGTCCATATGAAACTAATATAAACACCTCATCTTTTATTTGATATCTTGAACGTTTTCACTGGATGTAGTCCTCTCTGTATCTGACTGTTGAGCTTTTCAGTGTCATGTAATATTTAAGAATTTGGAGCATAAAAAAATCATCAAAATATGATGGTTTCGTTTTGCACGAAAATACAACATGGAAAACACATGGAAAATGTGAAAATAACAACATGTTGTGGTATATGTTTATCACTATAGGAAAACGCGGGATGAGCTTTGTGAGATGAGCTTAGAAGTATGGCAATATAGAATGAAAAATAACTTGTCAGCTCAATTTACATCTACAAACCTTGATTTACTTCAAACGTTCAAAAACCTCACCTGCAACTTGTTGATATTTATAGTAACCTGCAACCTGTCGCATAGACACTTTGCAAAACCAATTGATCCAAATATTCAATAAAATGACACGTTTATTGCGTTTTCTTCATTATTTCTCATTCGATTGTTGTGAAAATCTCTGAAAAGGTGTATAATAGTATTTTTCATATTCTGTGAGAATTTGAGAACTTTTGATAAATTCTTGTTTTTCAAGTATTTTTCCTCCGGGTTATTCTTATCAGGATTTTCCAAACTTTCCTATTATTTTCCGGAAAAACCTTCCGATCGATTCTTCTGAATAACAATCCCAACCTATTCTGGTATGACACCAACGTTCAGAAAAAGTGTCAAGTTGATTGATTCCTTTCTATGACCTGTATGCCGCGTACATAATTACAAAAAAAAAAAAAAAAAAAAAAAACATAAAAACGAAGCCCATTTTTTTCAGGGTGTGAAATGGAAAGCTTCGCTACGCTCATCTAACTAGGAAAACGCGGGATGCGCGTTGTGAGATGAGCTTAGAAGTATGGCAATCTAAAATGAAAAATAACTTGTCAGCTCAATTTACATCTACAAATCTTGAATTACTTCAAACGTTCAAAAACCTCACCTGCAACTTGTTGATATTTATAGTAACCTGCAACCTGTCGCATAAACACTTTACAAATCCAATTGATCCAAATATTCAATAAAATGTACACCTTTAATGCGTTTTCTTTATTATTTCTCATTCGATCGTTGCAAAAATCTCTGGAAAGGTGTATAATAGTATTTTTCATATTCGGTGAAAATTTGAGAGCTTCTGAAAAATTCTTATTTTTCAAGTATTTTTCCTCCGGGTTATTCTTACGAGGATTTTTCAAACTTTCCGATTATTTTCCGGAAAAACCTTCCGGCCGATTTCTCTGAATAACAATCCCAACCTATTCTGGTATGACACTAACGTTCATAAAAAGTTTCAAGTTGATTGATTCATTTCTCTGACCTGTATGCCGCGTACATAATTACAAAAAAAAAAAAAAAACATAAAAACGAAGCCCATTTTTTTTCAGGGTGTGAAATGGAAAGCTTCGCTACGCTCATCTAATAATGAATGAGGTCCATTCTTAAAAATAACACTTCAATAGAGACTTGTGAGTATAGCCCCTAGTAGATTTATCTTTATGTCTGAAATTTTAATTATAACAATGGAAAACAACAATGGATGTTTTTAGATTTTCTATAGTACTACTTTTTTCCAAGGTAACTGAATAATGCCATAGATAATCATGAAGTATACTCATTATTATCTTCAATGCGCTATTATTTTATGTGTCACATAACAAATTAGAATAGCAATTCAGATCAATAACTAGAGTAATTTTTGAAATGCTTATTCATAACATTTGAAATAATAGTTTCAGAATAATCAGCCCCCCCCCCCCCCCTATCTCTTAATGGTGTGGGGACTTACTTGGCTCCGTAATCTCCAGAGCTGTCGTCCCCAAAAGAGTAATCCATTTCAATAAGGTCTGGTGGAGTGAGGGTCTGGACCAAGTTCGGACCGTCTCGGTCGAGTGGAAGCCGTTTGGTGACCGATAGTAAATGGTAGAATTACTGAGCGCTTCGTTTTTATTTCATTTTATTAGCTTCTCTTGTCACAATGTTCTCCTCGTGAAGCATCCACTTTTTTATCATCTTCTCTTACTTTTCTCTTTCTTGCCTGCTCCCTCAAATTAAACATCCACAAATGTAGATTTGACAACTCTATAGGCCTCCCCACGATTGATAAATTATTATTTATTCATCGGCCGCGGGCACCACTATGACGATACGTACCACTCGAAGTGAAGACGTGAAATTAACTTCTCAGAATGCAGTCTCTCTCTCTCTCTCTCTCTCTCTCTCTCTCTCTCTCTCTCTCTCTCGCTCTCTTGCTCTCTTGCTCTTGCACGTATATATACGTGCGATCACAGGTTATGGGTAATAATCAACACGCGTATCTGTCTCAACAATAACAACAATAACATCAACAACAGCAGCAGTAGTAATCAAGCGCGTTGCCACATTGTGACATAACGTGTCCTTCCAACATCACCCATGTCTAACTTTCATAACTCGCTCTCTCTCGCTCGGTATAACCTGCATCTTACGTTTGTGCATCTGCATTCACAGTCAGTTGCCTTCGTTCTCTGTGTTGGGGAGTGTGACGTTAATCGGTGATAAGGATAATACAACTCATTGAACCGGAACAGCATCATTCCGGTGTGTTATGGATTCACGACGTTGTTACAGTTACCATGGAGACTTGACAACTTCAAGATCTTAGTTCTACAGACACTATAGATAATTAACACTGCAACCCTGCTATACGTAAAAAAAAAGTATTGTGAGTTCCTGTCCGTTCGTTTCTTATAATACATAAGTGAATTAGCGTTCCGGGAATTGGTATTCAATCATAATATTCTTGGGAGTAAAATATTCACCCATGATCATTGTAATTATATAACTGAATCATTATAATCATGTGATCATTAAAAGGCCTCGTAAATAATTATAAATGTACCACTTGAATACGTGTTTTTTCCAGAAGACGCACCAATCAGGTTTTATTTCTCTTGTATAAACATATAGTTATGTGTTATAGTATAGTTGTGTGTTTTCTTTGCAAACAAAATTATGTAAATGAGTGAAACAGAAAATTATTTGCTTCAAATCCACATAACGTATTCTATGGTGAGTGTCCAGTGTGCTTTGTGCTCCGATCCTTGTGCCTCAGCTTGTAGAGAATATCTTTTCTTCACCTTAATCCCTCCGCCTCTCCTCCATCCTTCCCTTCACCGAATAAACAACAACAAAAGTGACACGTGCGTTTCTCTTCCACAGATTACTTACTCCAAGACGAACGTGTCACCTTGACCATGACTACGTAAACCACCACGTGACTATACCTGTTGAGCGTCACCCACGTGGTTACAGCGGCCATTGTGTTTAATTACTTTGATTACACATAATGAAGGTCTGGGAATTAACAATTTAAGATCTCAAATAAAAGAAAAAACCGAATCCGATAACAAAACAGATCTCACCGTACATTTACTAACTGAATGATATCATAAAAAATAGTGATGGATTTTTATTAGTAGGTAGGCCCATATACTTTATTATATAACATTTATGACGATGTAGCCGCTTTTTCAAGGGAGTCATTGAAAGTAAAAAGAAGAAAAATCGTTCAGAGTTTTATTTAGAAACGTAATAACATGTGAAGCACGATGTTCATTATTAATAATGGTCCATAGATAACATAATAAGGGATGTAAGCTTGAGATAATGATCAAAGGCAAGCGATGAAAACCAATAACGTGGATCCTAGTCGAACCCTGGGGAGTGATTGTGATCCAGCGGTCTGTGATTGATACGACGCGTGTGATTATCGATCCGGCCGGGACTCGAAGCAAGAGCTCCTCTAACAGTGTGCGCACGCTACCCCTCAGAAAAGCGCGCCACGGTATCGGATGGTGAGGTAGTCGTCATTCATTCACGTGCTCTTGTGCGCGCTGCGAGGAGTGAGAAGGAGATAGACGGGATTAACACGGTAACGAGTGAGATAAGTGTGACTGACTGACTGATACAGACTGATGGGATGAGCATATAAGCTGTGACTTCGACACAATATTGATAGTAGAGAGCAAGAGAGAAAGCAAACAAGTGGACTATTAGGAAGATATTGATAATCTGTCTGCTGTTTGAACTTTAAATGTGTATTATATACACGATATAGAGTTAAAAATATTTAAACAGTTTGAAGAAGATTTGAAACAATGTGATTGTGCGACAATAATACAATAAAATTGAGATATATTCTTTAAGAAGTATATGACTTATATTAGTGGTATTCACATATTTCCAGTCAGATAAAATATATAATATTAAATTAGTATAAAAGAAGTATGAAAATAGATTGAATAGTTAGCAGAAAAGTTAGCCCTATAATACAAATGAATTTGAAACACGTGTTTCAGAGCTTTTGAAATTAATAACTTATAAAACAGTAAAACAAATAACTGTTGTATAATTAAAGTAATCGGAAGTGTCGATCCCGTTCGGATAAGTTGAGGTTGAAAAAAAGAAACGCGAGTGTGAAATCCAGTGCCTATAATAACCAGCGCGACCGCGTGTTTTCATCTCCAAGTTTCAATTCACATTCAATCTAAATATAAGGCATGCCGTCCCGCGGTGACGGCGTCGTCCCAGTGGTCGAGCCAGCGAAGACCGACGTCTATAAGATCAGCGTGCCGGGCTGTCCGGACCCGGCACCTAGCAACACCCGCGTCTACAAGCGTCGCTGGATCGTTCTCGTTCTCTTCATAGCGTTGTCCATGTCCAGTGCGATTCAGTGGATCCAGTATTCCATCATTGCCAATGTCATCATGAAATACTACGATGTGTCCAGTTACTCGGTCGACTGGATGTCCATGGTGTACATGATCACGTACATTCCTCTTATCTTCCCGGCGTCGTGGCTGCTCGACAAAGCGGTATGTATAAACATCTTGAACATGCAGTAGAGGCGAAATAAGGATTTCTAACGATAGCCGTTTCTTACGCTGTTCTGTTCCTTTAACAATGTCGATTGGATTTTCAGTCTGAAATTTTTTGGACTTCTTAATATGATTCAAATGAAATCTTGGGCGATGATCCATAATTGAATCAAATTGGTTCACTCAACAATATAGAGTGGACACAATCATGCAGTGTTCGAATTGGTGAAGGGAAGGGGTGCAGGGGATGATAAAAATCATCCAAAGAAAATTTCTCACTTAGCCATCACCTAGAACGAAAATTTTTGCTATCCATGAATGTAAGAAAAGTTGGCCCCATTTAACACAAGTTTTCAAAAAACACTAAACCTCATGTAATTAGTTTTCCTCTAGTCATCGTGACTTTTATTCACAAGTATATAAAACCAATTCTTCAAATGCTATCGTATTATGTACTCGTGTAATAAGTGAATTATACACACACTTGTTGAACCGATCAGTGTATAATTTTCACTATATACTATGACAGCCGAATGAACTGAATGACTACAATCCCTCAAAACTCAAAAGTGAAATTGAAAGGAGGTGAATTTGAAGTTCCATCACGGGGCTATGTCGCCGTCCCTCACTCTCCCTCCCTCCCACACACACCACAGGTTGTGAATAATATAATTACTTTTGTGAATGGAGTGGATCCCGCCATGAGAACATTTCCGATTCATTAACCAATGGAAGTCAAGTCACAGAAATGTCAGGTGTTTGTCATAACGTTTTAAAAATATGAGATTGAGATATTAACATTCTAATTTGGTTTGAAACATGTATCTTCTTATAACACCCACGAAACAGTATCATCAATGTGGCTGTGGCTCATGATATTGTTAGTTACAAAGTCTAGTAGGCCTAGTAACTTTATTTATGGTAAAGGTGGGTCAGGAATGCGGTGAATATTTATAGACGGTATAGTGACGTAGATACTGATTGGGGATGCTATTATTCAACTTGAAACTATATATAATTTTTAGGCGAAATCGGTTGAACCACTTCTGAGAAAAAACATTTCAGAATTTTGAAAACCTCAGTGAGAATCCGCCAGAGGGAAAAGTTTGGGGAGAAAATCACTGGTAAATTCAAACGTCCACAGTTTTACATAAATCGGATTGCCGTTATGAAGTAAAAAATTGGATGGATTTTTCCAAGTAAGTGTACATATATAAAAGTCGTGAGTAAAAGCTATATGCAACGATGTAAATAATCAAGTGGTATGCATGAATAATTATAGCTGCATATATAACGTAGAGCCGTAGGCAGTGACTTAAATTCGTAGCCTGAAATCAAGGAGTAATTATAACCTTCGAGTACTTTTTATCTGAACATCTAGCTTATCTTACAATACAAATGCTGCGTTTTTATATTCTAAAGAATTAATAAAATAAAAAAAGGGTGGTGAAGGCTCGAATAGTTATCCAGAAATGAACAAATCGACGAGATCCTTGGCAACATCTATACAGCATGACAATGGTTACTATGACGGCCATACAAGGCTAGATTTAGCTGGCAGATCGAGGTATCCGAGGATATCCCACTAGACGGCGTATGGAAATTAATTGGTGCCTATAACGTATAAGGTTTGCAGTTGCGATTTTTTTCTTGTCATCTGATGCGATATTGGTACGATATCTGGCACGTCTGTTCCCTGCACTTCACTTCGCTGACCGTAACGTTTTGGTGACGTCATGGCCGTAGCATTTATTACCTCTAAATGCTCAGGCTTGTTTGAATTTGGGAAATTTAACTGTCAAAAACGCAAAATTGGCCAAATTTTACACAAAACAAACGGAAGCACGAGTGCAGGAAACCTAATTGTAGAGTGGCAAAATATGACTTCCGGTAAAATCGTAATTTTGCCTGACAGAAGTTGAAGTAGAGTACACTGTTTCGATGTATTATCTGTTAGACTGTTGAGGTGAATACTGGCTATTGATTGGTCATTCGAGAAAATCGTGTCGGGCGACCAGAAAAAATCGGAACCGGAATCCCTGCTCACAAGCAGTGTTGAATCCAGGCATACCTGCGGCGGGGCAGCACGTCGTTTGCTCCCCGTGATAAAAACATTAAGCACCAGGTATATAGTGTACTTTTCAAGAAACTTGTATTTCAGTTTTGCCTTGCCCCCCCCCCCCCCTCCCCGGTTAACAAAGAAGCTCCCCCGCAACAAAATCTCTGAATCACTGCTCTCAAGATCTTGTCACATACGACACAAAAAATGAATGATTGGTATGAATGAATGATACAGATCGTAAATGATATGACAATAAGAATAACAGTACCGGTATATATGAGATTGTAGCCTATATATGTATGAAATATGTTCTGTTTGAGACAATGGTAAAATTACAAAGATATTTTTGTTCTGCGGAATTGAAATGTTCAGCATAAACAATGAACGAGGAATCGGTCATGACCTGTTGGAACTATTCCAGTAGGTCATCATTCATCTGAAGGAGAAGAGTTTCCACCAGGGAGATCTGTATTTATTAGATGAGCGATAGCGAAGACCTCAATTCTACTTTCATGGAGCTTTGTCTGTGTGCTTCATTTTTTGTATGCTTGAGGGCACTGCACAGGTCGCACGGCTCAACTGATTTGTATACAATTTCGACCAGTCGTTTTGAGAAAAATAATTTAATACATGTTATTTATTCATTATTAAATTCATAGAGATAATAACGCAACCATGTTGCTGAGATTCACTGCTTTCTAGATTCGAACCTAATGAACCGAATGAAGTACATTTTATATGAGTCAAAGTTTGTAGAGTTTGCGTTCAAAATTTATATAGATATCTCGCTCAAAATATTGATCAAATATTAATATTAGATATTAAATAAATAAAGTAAATATTAAAAAGTGAATATTAATCAGACCTAGGACCAAACGTTAGCAGTGCAAGATAAGTTCTTAATTAATTGAAACTTGGCACACACAAGTATCATTGTATAATTCGATACTGTGTAGTTTTGAGGCACGATCGGTTGCACCACTTCTGAGAAAACTCATTTTAAAGTTTTCAAAAATCCCGTAAGAATAACCCAGAGAAAAAAATTCATGAAAACTATTTCATCCGATAGAATTCAAACTCTCAGGGAATTTGAATCTTATAATGATACACATTGTTCCGAACTTTCACTCAAATCGGATCAGCCGTTTTGATGTAAAAAAATATATAATGTAATTTTTATAAATCATTTAAAGCTATTAAGATACCTACTAAATCCAAGCTACAGGTGACACCACTTAATTGTAAGCGATTAAAACAAAGCCTTCCTTATTATCATAGAAATTAATAACGGAAAATAGGATGGCAGTGATGTAATGGTTTGGATCTCAAGGTGTATATATATAATAACCAATCCAAAGATAAGTTGATATGTTCCAGCTCATCCATCAACACGGCAACACATAACGCGTTTTCCTAGTATTAATATTAATATGCCTACACCAATTTTTATGGATTCTTATCAACCATGTTCACCTTCACTACGAATCGTAATATGCATGTAGCATGAGACCTATCCTAAATTTGAATGTTTATCATGAATCGAGAGGGAAGTAATACTCCTCTGAATGGTATATGAAGCAATTAATTTCTCTGGAGACTGGAATATGATAAAACGGAAAGTCACTCACTACACGATAGTGTATAATATGTTATGTTGAAAACCCCGGTCAGAAGAATGAGCAACCGGTAGGACTCGAACGCCGGTCTCTTGAATGATGGTTCAGAGCGCTATATCAATTAATAATAAATATCTTTCTCTTGGTTTCAACAAGTCAGGTCGGGGGGTGTCCGGATAATGCCGGCTGGCCAATCCTGTCGCATCTTCATCTTCATCCTCTTCCTCTTCATCCTCTTCTTCACTTTCTTCTTCCATTTCTATTAATATTCACCATGCTTTCCGTTCTTCCCACAATCTTCCCTCTTCCACATCTTCCCATATACCTCCTCTTCTCCTTACACTTTCACTTATCTGATCTCTCCATCTTCCTCGTGGTCTACCAGCTTTTCGTCTACCGTCTAATACTCTTTCGAATTCTTTCTTTGGTATTCGTTCTTGCTCCATTCTACGCATGTGCCCATACCATCGCAGTCTTTCTGTATCTATCTTATTTCCAATACTTCTGATGCTCAACCTATCCCTAATCTCACTACTTCTCATTCTGTCCATCTTTGTTACGCCCATAATACTACTTAAAAATTTCATCTGCGAGGCTGCAAGCTGACTCCTTTCCTTTTCCGTTACTGTCCATGTTACTGATGCATAAGTTAAAATAGGTAGAAAATGCATTTTATATAAAAGAATTTCACATTTCTCAGGTATTTCTTCTGCCCATAGAAGTTTTCTCACAGTCTGGTAAAAGTTTCCTGCTTGTTTCACTCCCTTTTGCTTTTGTTTCACTGCTTTTGTTCAAGAGCCTATAATGGAATAATTTATACTCGGCTATGTGACTAGCATGTGGGAGTGTAGGCCTACTTATTTTGAATGGTTAATGGATGGTTGTAAATGTGGTCAGCGGCGAGTTATAGGTAATGTTGGCCACCCAGGCCTTTGTCACACAACCGAGTATAAATTATTCCTGTATCCGCTCTTCAAGCGCCCTTTTTGTCAACTTACAACCCATATGCTGCGTTTGCCTATAATTTTTGAGGAAAACTTGAAAACCTACCGGTGTCCTCGTGGAGTTTGTTTTTCCATTATATCGTCATCGATGACGCTAATCGAAGTTATAACGCCCAATTTCCTTAATTACAAATTCCTGAACAGTTTCCTGTTATTATTTTCATTCCTCGTCATTCCTCATGCCGTCCTTGTCTATCTCACATACCGTCACCTCGACTCGATACCATCTGACTTGAAGCATATCTTCACAGACTAATCTCAGTAGCTACCTGACTCAAGTGCTGTTGTGCTAATCGTATCAATAGCCATATTAGATTACGTACTTAAAATTGGCAGTAGTTAACCTGTGAGCGTGACAGTGACAGGTGTTCAACACAGTAGAGTTGCATCTGAATCTGAGAAAGTGACAGATATGTCAATTATCTGCTAATGGTGCTCAAATACCAGCTAGGTTGTATATGGGAAGTCTTGGCTGTTTTTCTTGTGGTACATTGTGATTGATCGGTTGGCACAAAAGTATTCAAGTGTAAAGTGTTATAAGCTCATCTATTACAGATAAAGATTTATTCATTTAATTTATATTCGTCCAATACAATTGTTCAAAATTATCTGAGAAAATATTTCATCATGTAAAACAATACATGCTATTATTTGAAAATCATTGAATTAAATTTTGATAATTTTGTTATTTTCATTTTTCTTAATTGTATTGAATATTATTTACATTTTTCATACTATTTCAGTGTTCTCTCTCTGTACGCTTTCTATATATTTCGTTACATAAATCAAGAATTATATTAAAATATTCATTCTCAAACTTATTTTTTAGATAATTTACGTAAATGTGTCAGAAATCAATTACGCTGATTCGTTGTATGTGTATACACACAGAGCATAGAGGAGGGATGTGTATTTAGTATTTATCACGTCTATTGAACTATAATAAGTAATGACGTTAACACGTACAAGTGACGCCATCGCAACGACGGACGTCTCCACGATCAGTGGTATCCCCAAGGGAGATGACCAGCAGAGGATGTTGGTGAAGGTGTACAAGTACCGCTGGGTCATTCTAGCTCTGTTCTGTTTCTCGTCGATGGCGAATGGCTTTCAATGGATCCACTATTCAATCATTTCAAACATTATACAACATTACTACGGCGTCGATAGTTTCTACGTCGATTGGTTGTCGATGGTGTTCATGTTGGTGTACATACCACTCATATTCCCTGCGTCATGGCTGATGGACAAGACGGTAAGATGAGCATAGAATTGTGTGACAGTCCCAAATTTATTCCTATACATCCCTTGTCTTTTTGTGGGGTATTTTCCTTTGTCTTTCTTCCTTGGTTGTCAGCGTTGTTCATGCTAGTATCCACTCATACTGCTTGTGTAATGGATGATGGAAAAGAAGGTAAGAAGCATCCCAAAGATAATCCCATTCCCATCATGGATGGTGGGTATGCTTCTTCTACCTATCGTTTATAGTCTTACATTCATACCTGTTTAGGCCTACTTGAATACTTCCTTTCTCCATGACGCTCGTAAAAAATTGTACCCAATTTCATGGTGGCAAATAAACTCTCCAAGTGTAATATCCTCGGTATCCTGAACAGAACCGTCAAAAACTCGCATTCAGTCGTCTCTTTCTTTATGTTCTCTATAAGATCACACCGCGCATCTCTCTATAATCTCATACTCCCAGTTCCTGTCTAACTGAAACCTGTCGTGGGTTCGTGATAGGCCCTGACGAGTGAAGAAGCTGCAAAACTATTTTCTCCCCTCAATCGGCAGTTCAGTGACACTTACATGATAATTAATATATTTTAAAATTTCTTGTGTGTCCTATAATATATTTCTTCATGGATAGCATCATGTGTGTGATGTATGGTTTTATTTGATAATGTGACGTAATGACGTTCCACATTCACTATTCCTTCAGTGACTGATAACAAATATTGTCCAGTTGATTAAGTGACTGAGATTCAGTATCTTTGATTGAAGCTACATGCTTTGACATATCTGATTGTGTAAATGCGAACGCATCTAATGGTAAGCTTCATTTGTGTTATCACTCAAATGTTCGTTCGTGTGAGATGCGACACATCTAAGACAAACCCGTTGTCAGTATATTTTAAAAAATACAAGTTTTTACGATGAGGTATAAGTGAAAATTCGATTATAAAGTGCGTGAAGGTGATTTTTTCCTGGCGCTCCACATGTCAAGTTTAATTTATTTATATATCGGCCCTATATATATATATATATATATATATATATATATATATATATATATATATATATATATATATAATATTTATGTATATATTTATATATATATATATATATATATATATATATATATATATATATATATATATATATATATATATATATATATATATATATATATATATATATATATATATAGGAGGGGTTTATCGCCGTATTGTGATGATCTTTTGACGTCGGTGAATTATAAATGAGATGATGAGATGAAATGTCATTTTATCCAATTTTTCTGAATAGTGGGAAGGAGGCAGTTGTGGGCTTTTGTTGAGGCATCATCCCAGTGTCAACCTGAAGGACAGAGGAAAACCACGAAAAACTTCTGTCAATGTCATTATCCAACTTAGTAGACCTACTATGCATATAGTATTCGGTTAAATATTCTCAGAAGTTATTGAACCACTATTGAGGAAAACCATCACGAAATTTTGAGAAACCCGGCCATAAGAAGAATCCATAATAAGTAGAAAATTATGAAACAATTTTTCGAAAAATTAAAAATATTTGTTGATTTCGAACACAAGAGAGGTATATATACAATATTACAAATTTATGAAGTTCATACGTCGAAAAAGTATATTTTTCAGATTAAATAGGTCTATATATCTATTGAAAAAATAATGAAGAGCTGCATGACGAAACCAGAGTGACTAGACATTGATTTGATATAAAGTTTCAAAATCAAGGTTTGTGATCTCGAGTACATTGGTTCATAAATTACCGCGTCCATATTAAACCGTAAATGCTACGTTTGCGTATCGTACATAAAATAGTAAAAATGCTTTATTTTTCCGAACTGAGGTTTATACATTTTATTTTTTTCGCATAAGCCTTTGTGGAGATTTTTTATACATTACCGAGGCACCAGAGATTCCTTCCTTCACTCCTCTACACAATAAATTCTCGTTGAACGTGTGCATTCCTTTCATGCAAGAACCGAGGAAAAATGTCTACAAGAGTAACATGACGAAGGAGGAACAATTAATTTGAACTCATCATTTTTATTTATAGAAGCGTAGGCCTCAGTAAATAACTCATATGTTTTTAATTTTTTAATTTTTCACAAGCTACCAAGTTTCAAAAACCGAAAACAAACTATAACTTGATAATTATCTCCTGTAGGCCTATATATAATGAAATAATTTGTCACATATAATTATTATGTATATTTATCACCAATTTGTATCCATCAACAATTATCGAACGTTTTCCTGGTATGACCTGAAACATAGGCCTATAGACCTCGTCATAATAATGTTGAGGAAATATAGCCGTGTGGTGTGGAGGTTCTCTGTCATAGTTCTCTATCTCTGAATGCTCGAACAGAATTTCTAATTACGTCATTACTGCTAATGCCTGTTGTCCCTGCTCAATACACTGCATGCATGCAGACGCGATATGCGAGATAATTGCATCAAGTTATTAGGCCACGCTATACATCCACGAACCAGAATAACTATAGTATTGTCACTGCTAACTATACACTCTAGTGGGAATCTGATTGCTATTGTCGTATTAGTTGAACAACAGCGCTTTTGTTCAACTTAATACCCAACTGCAATTAAAACTTGTTCGAGAGAGTATAGAGAGGAATCAGCTTCAGCTTTGTGTGATAATTGAACTAATAATCAGTGCTTTTAAGACTTCATAGTCGTAGGACAGGAACTTTCTTGTTGAAGTTTATAGCATCCATGACTTTATACCATCAACTTATATGAAGCGACTCTACTGGGCCTACTCTAATAGTTGCAGAACCTTACACTGAGAATTTATTGAACTAATTAAAAATTATTCATCTCAAATACGTAATGCATTTCTTATGAGAAGGCAAAATATTTCATATATTTCCATACTAGAAGTCAATGTCATATGTAACGTTTAAGAAAGCTCATGCAAACTTCAGTCAACTCAGGTGATTTCACCTTTAGCATATAGGCCTACGTAAGGAGGTATATATGTGATTTCTTCGGCAACAATGACAAAAGTCCGATTAGTGTCATTTAGCGGGAGGGACGAACTTGTGGTTAAAGGACTAGCTTAAGAAAGGATGAACGAGTGATACCATTAGTACAGTGGTATATTTACCACAATTTTCACTCAACTCGTACAAAAATGGCAAAGACGGCCTATATATCAACATTTTCAAATATAAATCAGATGAGTTATTAAAAAATCTTAAAACATTATTAATAGATTTGCCTGTTTTGTATGATCAATTGTCAACAATGCATTTGTACTAAACAGTGAAATTATCAAAGATCGAATTGACAAGACATTTTTCGTATGAGCGGCTGATTTTTGCGAAAGAAGAGCACTGGATTTTACTTCAACGACTGACGGAAATCCGGACCAACATACAGCTCAGTAGGCCTACTGGGCCTATTAACCTCGACCAAAATCGAATCCTGGTATACTAGTTAAGTAGAATGTCGGGTTGCACAAGTTGCTTTGAAGTTTAAACTACAAAACGTAAATTAGAGCAGTGTCGTTTGTCGGTTGTGTTACAGGGTCTGCGAGTAGCCACAACGCTCGGCGCATTAGGGACGTGCGCCGGAGCTTGGGTGAAGGTACTATCCGTGTCACCTGACAGGTTCTACGTCACGTTTATTGGTCAGTTTATCGTGGCCATCTCTCAGGTGTTTATCCTCAACGCACCTGCGAGACTAGCAGCTGTGTGGTTTGGCCCCGACCAGGTCTCATCGGCGTGTTCGTTGGGAGTATTTGGAAATCAGGTAAAGAAAAACAAATAATTATGTTCATATTTTGTGCATTGGTTAAATTTGGGTTCCTGCTACATTTTTTATTCTCTTGACAATATTTTGGAAATTTTGAGTCTTAAAAATATTATCTACAATATATATTTTTAATTAACCATTTATTACTTGATTTTCATTCATTTTCATATTATTGGTTCACCCTACAAAATTTCATTTATTTTTTGTAAAAACGTTTGTATTTAAAATGTTATCTTCTTCCTCCATTCCCACTCCACTCCACTTCGACGACAACAACCACAACAACGACGATGACGACGACGACGACGACAACGACAATAACAACGCTGTCACATATGAATGTCAATGTAGTCCGCACGTGGTTGCGTACACATACATCCTACCATTATTCTATTAGCCTTCGTCTATTAACCAAATTAGCGCGTCAAGGCAAGACAATTAATTATTCTGATGTTGTATGCAAACCTCAACAGGTACTTCTCGACACTAGTTATTGCTGACATTTGAAGATAGTTTAATTTGGCAATTGCATCTATATATTATCTTTTATAACAATAGAATTTGGAAGTTGTAAATGTGAGAAATTGGTAGAAGTTCTTTATTTATTCGTCTCTATTTAAACCCTGGAGAGAGACCTATATTGCGATATAATAAGCCCGATAATCCCGTCAATCATTCAATAATCAGCTGATCAGTGACATTACGCTCATCGTGATCAGCCAATCAACAGGCAGCATGCACACAGGATGCATGACGTCACAAGGATGTCCTCATCACGGCCTTCTTGATTACAACCGAATATAGGGGGATGCGACACCCGTGATCGTCCAATGCAAAACCCACGTGCAATCACTCAAACAGAGGGCTTCATTTACTCATCTGAAGATTTGATTCGTTTTTTATATGGTTTTAATCATCGGTATGATTCATTTCAATTATGTCTGGTCGATTGTTGATAGGAGCCAATTGAGGTGCCATTTGTCATTCTGTTAGGTCACTAGGTCAGTCACAGCCAGAATTGCCTGACAGAGAAATTGACACACCGAGGGTGCCAATATTATTTATATTATTATAGTGTATGGCACTCGAACAGACGACGAGTGAGAGTCTTGCAAGCGTCAGAAGACTACAATCGTTACGATATTGACAGTAGGAAATACAAAAATCGACTTTATAGTTATAAAGAGGCTCTTGAATGACTCAGATAATAAGACAAATTCTTTCTGAAACGGATTAAATTGAAAAATGTTGTATACTAGTCAAACGCGAAATATGCGTTGTAAGATGAGCGAGATATCTCAATAAGGTATAAAAGTCCTTAAAGTAGTTCTACCCTTGCTACTTTATCGACTCTGGTATTCTACACACCTTGATATCTGAATAAGCTATTAAAGTCGTTAAAGTAGTTTTAGTCTTGCCACTTCATTGACTCTGGTGTTCTACACACCTTGACGCATATAAAAAATACTTCATTGTTGGTCAACTCTTGAATCTAGAAAGCAGTGAATCTCGACAACTTAATTCTGTCACAATTTTTATGATATATTTTATGAATATTATCAGACATTTTATTTTTTTTCTTCAAAACGACTGATCAGAATTGCTTAAAAGATCGTAATAATGTGTAAAATCCATGTATACACATTTAGAGAAAATTTCATTCCATTTGGAGAGATTTTATTTTTCAACATTTTCTGCCCAGCCAAATCTTATGGGGTTTTTAGAAACTTTGAGATGATGATTCTCAAAATCGGTCCGACCGATTCATCCCAAAAACTATACAGTTCTAAGTTGGATGAGTTTGCGTGTACAAAAAAAGTTTCATGTTGATCAGTCAACCCTTGCGACCTGTGGAGTGCTTACAAACAAAAAAAAAAACAAACAAAAAAAAAAACACACAGACAAAGCCCTATAAGAGTGGGATGGAGACTTCGCTACGCTCATCAATGAAATTTTATGAAATGCATGCATAATGCATATGAGTGTAGTAAACGATTTCAGAAGTACCCTATAATCTATATTAGTTAACAATTGAAACTAGGAAAACGCAGTAGACCCATGCGTTGTGAGATGAGCTTAGAATCTGTAGAAGTCTTGAATGAAAAACACACTGTCGCTTAATCCACGTGTACGGATCTTGCAGGATTACTTCAAACATTCGAAATGTCACTGCTTTCCTGTTTTTTTCATCACTCACTTCAATCATTATAAATTAATTGGTGACACTTATTGCTGAGATTCAATTGGTTTCTTGATAGCTTTGATTGATTTAAAAAACTTTATAAATGTGCTTTCTCTGTTATTCTCATCCGAATGTTATAAAAATCACCGAAAATATGTGTGATCGGTTTTTACCTATCGAGTGGAAATTGTGTAGCTTTTGAAGAATTTTCATTTCCAAGTATTTTCCCTCTGGGTTATTCTTAATGGGATTCTACAAACTCACCGATTTTTTTTCTGGAAAACGTGTCCGACCGATTTTTTGGAAAAACAATCCTGGCAGCCTATTCTGGTGTAACATCAATATGCAGAAAAAGTTTGATCATGGTTTTTTCTCCTGACCCGCATACCGCGCACAAAATTAAAAATTTACAAACAAAGAAAAAAAGTGGAGTCCATTTTTTTTTTGTAGACCCATAGGCCTACGGAATGGAAATCTTCGCTTACCTCATCTAAAAACTGATAATGATTTGCTTATTTGGATCTCTTTGTAGCTCCAAATCGATATTTTTGGAATAATTTTTAGGCCCCTACTCACAAATTCTGAATGAAGGTTGTTAGCTCAAGTATGTTTTCAACTTCTGTTTGTATATTTGGCAATTACTGACATTGAACAATAAAATTTCTTAACAATGTCAAGCCTATACTTACCCAAAAATTAAAAATTTCATTCCAAGTGGAGAAAACACAGTAAGTTATCTTAATGATCTCCCAAATGGGTTTATGATAAATTTTGGAACTCTAAATCTAAATACCTCAAACATTCATTCTTGGACACCAATGATTTTTTAATTTTTTTTGATATTATGATGTAGAATACAAATATCTACAGCCACACAGATGGTCGTTCATTTAAAAAAATCTAAAAGCGGCAGAGAGGAAGACCCTTACTTTTAATTAGAGCCATTGTTGACTCTCTTGAGAGACTCCTCTTTAATTTTCATGAGAAGCAAATATAAACGTACGTACGTCTTCACATTGTTGAAACCGAGGTATCTAGAAAGATGTGCGATATTTTATGAAGGAGCGTTTTTCTGATTTACGATAGAAAAGCGTGTATAAATAAACAAAAGTTGTGTTCGTGTGTTCATGGATTACCGCGGTATTATTTCTTTATGTATTCATTTTGAAAGAGGAAAAATTGAAGAGAATCCAAGTTTGTGTACAATGTTTATATTCTTCGAGGATAGGGAACTTTTTATATTTCATTTCACTATATCATAATCTGTAGATGGGAACAAGTCTTTTGAAGTTATTTCTGCACACCGGTACTTCAATACTGTTTATCGAGTATCAGCTACCAAGTGAAAAATTGAAAAATATCATAACTATTATAGACAAACTCACTACACTCTAAAAAATGAGTCAAAGTTAATTTTGTCACCCGATTGTTTAAATACTTACTCGCTTAATGCATGCTTCAGCTTTATCCCGGCTTTGAAATTATAGACGGTGGAAGTGCCGTACATTTCTGCCTTATTCTTACAGCCTGGTGGAGGAGCCGAATTTAGATATCATTGTATGTAGTATACATGGCACAGTATTTATTGACTTGTTATTTCCTATTCTCATAAAATTAAATGTGCACTCAAGTAGAATCAATTCGTGGGATTCACCAAATTTTTAAAACACCAACATATAAATTTAGTAAATGATTGTACTAAATTAAAATATGTCGTTCTCTTGGCCATTGACAGACGAGTAATTAGTCAAGATTGTGTGTTTGTGTTTAGCTTGGCGTGGCACTTGGTTTTCTGCTGCCTCCAATCCTCGTCAAGAACCATGATAACATCGCAGACATCGGCAAGGACCTCTCTTTTATGTTCTACTCTGTTGCTGGGTTCACAACCGTGCTGTTGGTGCTCATCATACTGCGTACGTATAAGTTATACATCGCTGGCTTCATCTTCTTCAGTGTAATGAAAACACTCATGTAGGAATCAGGCTCACATGAGCATAGTTAGTTATCAGAATGTATGGCCAACTTGGGTGCGGTTCATTAAACCCCTCCCCCCTCTCCCAATATAAACATTATATCCACACACACTCACTCAAGGTACTTGAAGGTACAACATTTGTTCCAGCATTTTACGTTTTTAATTTTTAATGTATGCTGAGATAGATTGTAAGCAATGCTGGCTTAGGTCATACCTTGAATTGTGTGAATATCAGAAACTGTCATCAATGTACTGGCATGTTTCATCTACAAATAGAATGCTCATCTTAAATCCTAGAAAATGATAATTCGTGTTGTTAAAAATTAACATATCAATATTAAATATTTGTCATGTACAAGGGCTGGCAAGAATTGACTTGAGTACAATGAAAATAATTAAATAAAATGGATAGATCATTTCACTGAGCCGCAATTATATCATTAAACCAACTTGTAGTTAGCATTACAATAACAAAAGGAATTGAAATGTTCAAACTGTGTAGTAATTTTCTTTCAACGTATTTTTTTGGCATAATGTCCCATTATTTTTCAGCATTATTACAATTGCTAATTTTTCTAATATTCTTGTGATTGAAAAAAACTTTGATGATGCTTGTACTGAAATCAAAAGATTTATTCATGAAGCAAAATAGCTTGTCCTCGTCTGTTGACCACACAATGTACAGTCTTTGATAATGAAATTACTGTTACAGTGTTCAGGGCCGAGCCCCCGCTGCCCCCAAGTCCTGCCCAAGCTGCCCAGCGAGCCAACGAGAGCGAGGGATTTATCAGCTCCATCAAACGTCTAGCCGTTAATCCCGGCTACATTCTACTCTTGCTCTCTTATGGGATCAACGTAGGAGTGTTTTACGCAATATCTACACTTCTCAACCAGGTGGTGCTCTCTTACTTCCCTGTGAGTGAACAATCAAGTCAACTAATCAGCCATTTCTTTGACTATGATTATTATTACTGTATTTGAATAATGACTGCACCAACAGCTAGATTGTTTGGGGGTACCAACGAGCAGGTGATAATGAACCTATGAAGTGATGATAGGTATGTGAAAGGACATTTACATTTTTAAGGCTCAAAACCCGTGGGCGTGAACCCACGCCCAACGATGACTTCAGTGGCCGAGCTACAGAGGGCAGCCTGATTTTATTTGTATACCTGTTATAGTGTACTAGACTATAATTTGTTCCGAGTCTAAAAAATGAATCTCTGCTATATGACTATATTATATTTTGGAATCACACTCTCTCTGATCAAACATTAATATTATCCATCTCTGTCTATGACTATAGGGTGCCGAGGAGGATGCTGGAAGGATTGGTCTGACTATCGTATTAGCAGGAATGTGTGGTTCAGTGTTGTCTGGTATCGTCTTGGATAAAACACACAAGTTCAAGTAAGTTCTGCTAGTTCATCTCTCTCTCTCAAATACTGTAATGTTACCATTGGCTGCCCAATATGATAGAGTGACCACTAGTGCATATTCTCACATGATTTTTTGTTTCAGGGAAACGACATTGGGCTTGTATTGCTTCTCGTTGGTTGGCATGGTGATATTTACGTTCACGCTGGGCACCGGTCAAATAGTAGTTGTCTACTTCATCTCTGGCTTACTTGGGTCAGTACATTACAATAAATCAAAGTAGAGAAGAATCAGTAAATTTAAGAATGACTATTATGATAATTATTATTCATTGTGCGAGTTGGAACCTACATCAAAAAATACATGTACGGATTAAACAGATCGAGTGAATTACCTAATAACACATAACGGATAATAGAAATGAATACGGATGGAACAGATGTTACGTATGGACGTTATGTAATTGAAGATAACGTCGTGACATATGTTCCAGGTTCTTCATGACAGGCTACCTGCCGGTAGGCTTCGAGCTGGCCGCGGAGCTAACATACCCGGAGCCAGAAGGAACATCGGCAGGTCTCCTAAACGCGGCCGCACAGGTGTTTGGCATTTTGCTAACAATGTGCTACAGTTGGCTACTGAAGATAGTAGGCGACATGTGGGCTAACATAGTGCTGTGTTGCGCGTTAGTGCTTGGGGTTATCTTCACAGCACTAATCAAGCCAGACCTGAGGCGCCAGGCAGCGCAACATAAGGAGCAGGACAGGTACTAGAGGAAGGCAGTGTTGAAAGTGTTCATATGTTGATAGCATCAAAAAGATGTTACATTGCATCATTGTTTTATGCAAAATGACTGAAGGGATTCATTCCAAAAACTTTATTAACATTTTCAAGCCATTTTTATTATTAGGGTTATATTTATTTTTACCTTTACAATGATTACCATAGACTTTTTAAGCTTTTAATTCATTTTTACTGTATTGGCAGAAATTGTCTTCATACAACGTTCTTGCTCAGGGCTTTTTTTGTTGGGTTTCTACATATTCCCACGTAATAATGTGCATTATGAGCACTAAAATTTTACCACAATATCAGGCAATTCACTCAGAGCTTGTTTTACCAACTGATACTTGAGTATCTATTAGTTAATTATTGATTAAGGTACAAAAATAATATACGTAAGTAAGGGTGATAACAAGTTAATTTCACAATTATTGTATAATCCACTAAACATCAGTTGGTACAACCGGTTTTTAGAGCGTTTCAAGTAATGATTAGAAAGCGATAAGATGTAGTCTTGTTGAATGGATGAAACTTGCGATGGATCTAGAACATTCCATGTAACGATGAGTTAGAAAGAGATTTACGTCATGTTGAATGGAAGGATTGATGAAACTTATGAAGTTTTTCATCATATCAACAACCTGCAGGTTGGGCTAATGATATGATGTTAATACGATCGTTTCAGCCAAAAGTGGGCAAGGACAAGTACTGAAGTCTGACGAGTGATGAGTAATAACTAGGACGTACTAGAATAGTCTGGATATGAATTCTGCTGCCAAAATACTCATCAAATAGCTATTATATATGTGTATGTATGTATGTATATATGTATATATAGGCCTATATATATATATATATATATATATATATATATATATATATATATATATATATATATATATATATATATATATATATATATATATATATATATATGCAAGAAAATGAATGGATTAGTGTTTAAAATATGTGGATTGATAATATATAGGCCTAACAATGTTATAAATTCATAATACTTAATCTTAATATTCTAAATAACTTATTCAATATTAATCGATATTTTGAATACCTGCCAAATAATGTGAAAACCATCTCTCCCACAATTGCAAAACCATCGTTTGAAAATATTGAACATCATGAGGCATCTCACCGGCTTATTTGTACCCTCTAAAACGTGGGTAATTATCAATACGCTATACTTGTTGGTTGTCAATATACCAGGACTGCCATTCAATTAATTAATCAATCTCTATCTTTATTTTCAATCAATTTTACTATCCATCCAATATTGTTTGATGAAAACAATTTTATATAATAATTTCATGTAGAGATCTATCTAGATTCAATATACGGGTACTGCTAATGAATCAACAATTATCCATTTACAAAATTCCATTTTGTGAGTGACAGTGTAAACAATAATTTCAAGCAGGTCTACAACTTGAAAGTTGAACATATACCGTACAGTCCGTACTATATATTTCATTCCCAATCTGAAACTATTTTTTCAAGTAAAGTTTACATACAAATATTTTTACATAGGCCTGCCATTGATTAAATTAAATGAGTCATTTAAAATTTGATGGATAATCAATCACTTTTACGGTAATTATATGATTATCAAAACCTTATGAAATTAAGAGAGAAATAAACACCGAAAATTAGTTTTTACTTCGTCTTGAATGGCAACCCTCACACATTTACGCACAGGGCACGCACGGTCGTTCCCAGGCCATGCCCAACACATCACAAGAAGGGGTACACTGAATAATTTTTTAAATGATCTATGACAGTTTTTACAGAATTGCTATTTACTGCAACCACATAATTCTTAAAACCCGTAAAATCACAAACATTAAATTTCTCAATTTGCCCTGCAGAGCTAAATATGGTGCATTTAGGGCAATATGAATTAATTCAATGAAATGGTAATGAAATGAGCCTGGCTAAGTACACCAAAATAAAAAGTTTCACTAAAAATCATATTCTGAAAATGGACCGTACATGTGCCCATGCACATGCCTACGGCAAATCCAAAGTCACATAGATATTACCACTGCAACATTAACAGCCAAGAAGTGCACTAAATCATCATACTGCTGTGGTACTATGAGTAAAGGATGAAACATGTAAATCTTCCACTACAGATAAGTCTTCGTAACTTAGAATAGGAATATTGCATCCTGCGCTGTGATTTTTAGAATCAAATATTAATTCAAAACCATTCCATTTAATTCTCCAGTGTGTTTTATGACTTGGTACACTGATAGCATTCAGAATTATATATGTTGTGATAGTGGTACTGGCATCTACTCAATCCATAAGAAAATGTTGATGTCAAGTAGTTATTGGATCTCGTAAAATTTTACGATGTTCAGTCTATGAGATAGAATGAAAGAATAGTGCTGGCCACTTGATATAAAAAATATATATTCACCCAAAATAAAAAATCTAAAATATTTTCTTAATTTTTCCAGTTTTATGAAATCATAGTTTCCATTCATGATTTGATATAATTGGATCTACATACAATGAGGTGAACCTAATTTAGAGAACAAATGTTGTTGTTATGTGGAGGTAGAGGTACAGGAGCCTCAATGTACCATAGTACGGAAGGTTGATGAATTGCAAGAAGCGGTTTCGAGTTGGTGCCAAGCTCTTGACATTGTTACAAATCTCAATAAAAGAATGAAGTAAGAAATAGTTCATAGTTGTTTAATATTCATATGGTTACTCCATTCACTTAATGTGTCAGTTCTAAGATACAACGTGGAAAGATCTGAGGTAATTTGTTCATGTTTAGTGAATCCGACCAGTGATGAGGGTGAGGAACGTACGGAGAAATAAAGAGCAGTGGCATAGTAAATGTGTTTTGTTGATCAATATAATGTAGATTGAGCTATTTCTTAACGAGGAATCCGTAACGTTGTTTATTCCCTCGTAATGACTCTTCCTCCTGTGCTAACGCATTGCGCAGATCACGGTTCAAGTCCGAGCCGATTGACTTACCAACCTATCAAAAAAACACAATATATCAAAACAAGGTACAAATATTATATGAACAGTATTACCACAACCAAGTCTTGTAACAATTCATCTTCTATTTTGCTACTCTTGATTTCAATACAGTTCTAAAACTAAAACCAATAATAATATCTATTTTATTGTTACTCTGTCCAAATATACTCGTGTATTGACGGCAGATTATGATGCATCGTTGAATAAAGACATAGAAAGACATCAATATGAATAACATTCTATAGTCAACTGTGGTAGTCCAAAATGTTATAGTCTCAAACATAAACTAGGCCTATATACATATACACTGTATGCCTCTAAAAATGAATATAATAATTTATTTTACTATTTATCCATTCTGTTTTGTGTGATTATCGTAATAATGAAAGCAATTGAAATTCTTCCATCTTATAGTAGGAGTTAGTGAACGATGTTTTGCATGAAAAACGCATTCAAATAATAGTAGATAATCCACAAAGAGTGAAACTGCATAACCCTCGTTGATTGGTTGATGGATTCAAATTTTAAACAATCAACATTGCGATAATAATTAAGAACGCATTATGAATTCAAAATGGTTAATCATTGATTTTGACTATATAATGTTGGACGATGAAGCAATAACAATTACGACATTCAGACCACACCGTTATTCCAGCAAAATGACCATTCCCCATGTAATAGTCTGGTCGAGTTCCACTTCCACTCTTTCACTGAAAGCGTTTTTCATGGAAAATGCCAAAGTCTGTACGTATTGTAAACTATGATGACAATAAATAAATATGAATGGTTATGAAATAGTTGTGATAACTGAAAATGTTCTTCATAGAGCTTAATGTTGACAATAAACATATATTTACGCTTAGATACTATGTATTTATAGGTGCAAGCTGTGTTATAGAGCTACTGTACTATGTATTGTATGTGAGAGACAGGTTAGGCTATTTTAGAAGCAGCTGCACAAGTTTTTCAATGTATCTAATGTATTGTTGACAATAAAACATAGAACTATCATTCAACTGCTGTTGAATTTCATTTCCCAGTTTTGTTCATTTTGAGCACTGCTAGTTTAGCCAGCGTTTCACTTGTATCCCCTTATACACGATCAGGTATGCCTCCACGTGCTTTCATTCAGCAAATTTCAGCTAAAGGTATACAGTATTTTTAAAATGTAAAAGTTTTGACAATAGCATCAACATAGTGGAAATACCTGTACATAATCTAGGAAATACAAAACTTTTACATATCAACGATGATGAGAAAAACTTGAATGAACGTAAGGGTTTAGAGGCGCGTCAACGACGAGGTTATTTTGCGCAAGAAAAACTTCATGTGGTCACGCTCACACGCGGACTTATCTAACTTAGAACTGTACACGGTACTTTTGGTGCAGAATTGGTTGGACTTCTGAAAAAAAAACAGTTCCCCATAATGCCATAAGAATAACTTGTACTCAGAGAAAACATTTGAAAATGAAATAAAAATAAAATATTGTTTCTCAAGACCCAATTTCCACTTGAACTATTAAAATTATGTGTTTCGATGATTAATCAAATGATTTTTAAAGTTCCATAAAGTAGGAAGTTAGTGACAAGAGTTGATAGATTCAAAACCAACATGTGTAGATTTCGAGTACACTTCACAACAACATTCCCTTAGTCATTCTCATTAGTCATCAGCTGCATTTGCCTAATTTAAAGACAGTTAGTTGTTCCCCCCACTCTGTTTACTTTTCCTTCGGAGTTTGTATCAAAATTCCTTTTTCATTTTGCCATTTACCTGGTTCATAATTCAATTCAGAATTTGAGTTGTAGTTTGCAGAAAAAGCGTATGTATTATCATGCATATTATTATTATATGTATAACTCATGTATTGCAGGCCTACAGTAATATGGCAAATTGAATCAAATATTAAATAAATAATAATTTCAAAGATCAGTAGGCCTATAAGATTACTAGTTTCTCCCAACCACTCCAATTATCCCAAGTGCATAAATGTCTAAAAGTAGACCGCCTATGCAATCATTTTAGAACATGTGAGGGCACGGGTGGATGGGCTGAACTGGGGGCACAAATCAAGCTGGATGAGGTGAGAGGCGCTGGTAGAAGAGGGCATGTCAGAAAGGTTACCGTTAATGGGGCCAGGACGGACCAGGGCAAGTTCTCGTTTCTTAGAAGGACCGGAAGGGACTGGAACGACCTTGATGGAAGAGTATTCGAAGGGAATGGCCTGGAAGTAAAGGAATTCAGGAAGAGACTAATCTCAAGTAATAGAGTCTGAGTGTGAATGTAAACCTTGCCACTGCCAAAAGGCACTTGTAAGTGTATTATAAATAAATAAATAAATAAATTACAAATCTGAGAATCAAACTCAGTACAAAATTCAATTCAATATGAGTTTGAAGTAGTTCATACCATGATAGTTTCATTGAAAGTGCTGGGATGAAAGCTGCCAACGCCAGTCTTGAATACTGCTGTGATCTGTGACGCTTCAGTCACAGCCACAACGATACTAGCAGTACTGCACGTCTCCTCCTCCAGCGTGGGATCCACCAGGCAGTGATCACCGATCTTACATAAGGTCACGAGACATGGACAGCTGGTGACGTTGAGCCGAACACAGTTGTAAGGGTCGTCCGAGAGAGTCAGATCAACTTGACCCCCATCCATAGCAACCACTTGCACGCAGGGGATCCTCGTGTTGTGCAGCGCAGCTTTCACAGCCAGAGATACGGCATCGAACAAGTTGCCTCCACACTCCAGTATCTACAACCAATTGAGTACGGTATCAGGAATAATATTCAACATAAAACAATAATTTAGGCTACCGGTACATAAGTTACGCGTACAGTATTATTTTCTACTAAACTAAAGACTCGACAAACATTATTTACCCTTTATTAATTCGCTTTTTTGATGATAATAACTAATAGATAGTATCTGACGAAATCGATCAGTGTAGGTAGGTACCGCTTAGTTATGACATCGATTAATCTAGAATTGATTCAGAATCGATTCTAATGTAAAACAATTTTCAAATGAAAAAATCGATTTTTCCAAAATAATTAATTTTTTTCTTTCATTTTTTTTTGTCAGTGCTGTACTTCTTCACGTTGCAATACGAGTTCATTTCGTTGTCCATATTATTTTGTATTGTTGAGATTTTACTATCTGGACACAAGCTATTCCTTCGATTACGTCTGACAGCCGAACGTTGACAGAAATACCCGAATGGTACGCCTACAGTACAGCAATGCCGCGGGAAAGTTGGAAAAAAGTTTAAAATCACACGTTTTTTGAGGATGAACTTTTTTCTTTGCTTATTTAATTCAAAATCGATTTTCAATCGATTCTGGAGCTTAGAGAATCGATTCCCGATTTTGAGAATCGATGTCATCACTAGTAGGGTTACCGGTACCGATTCATTACAACTTACAAGTAGGCCTATGTAGTAGGCCTATGTACAAGTATATTCAAGTAAGAACTAGTGATGTGATTCCATTTCTCCAGTGATAGGGGCTTGATATCTGTATTAAATGGTTTGTTTGATAATTTTACAGTATTGCCAAATTTCTCTGTAAATAGCTAAGTAATATGTGCAGCAAGAAAGAGTGATGCACAACAATCTTGAAAGCAGTGATAATCATTCAAAAAATCAATATGCATTTCACTGTTGGATCATATTTGTAGTGAATGATTTTAAAAATAAATCCGTGCTTAAAAAAATCTTGACAAAAAATTATCATTATATTTCTAGAGAATTGCTGGACGGTGGCTTGCATGATCAGCCAAAGTCGAGGAATCGCGTGTCTTTCCAAAGAAATGTCAAATTGTCCAATGCCTAGAATCCCCTTCTGACAGTTGGAAATATACTACTGATCATTATCAGTAGATAAATTACTCTTGATACCGGCACCATAGAAAATAATATAATACTGAAACATACATTGATTATGCAGGTAGGGCTAAATAAATAGAGATCATATTTCTCACAATCAGTTGTTTTATTCAATAATTTATTGAAAGAACATCAAGTGACCAATATTAATCATAGTTCTCACGTAACCAATTGTTTCATTCAATAATTTATTGAAAACATTTTGGGTAGCGAAGAAGAAATCTATATCATTTTACACATTCGATATCATTGTAACCAGTGTAGTCTGTCGATTCAACAGAGTTATCAAAAATCGTTACAAATCCCTCAGAAGCTCTTCCCTTACAAAGAAAGGAGTGTCAATACTTGTACTTTTAGATTTCTCAAAAGCATTCGATTGTGTCAACCATGAGCTCCTCCTTGCAAAGCTAAGGGCAATAGGTTTTTGTCACCTAACAATTAAGCTATTTGCTAGTTATCTAACCGAGAGAACTCAAATGGTACAATTATCAATAGAAAATAAACTAGTCATTTCGAGTCCATTAGTTGTACGGAGTGGAGTTCCCCAATGATCTATACTTGGACCCCTACTTATTAACCTCTACATGTATGATGTCCCCAACATAATTAATCATTGCAAAATTAGCCAGTACGCAGATGACATACAACTATTGAGTTTATGTCCTATGTTACTGAGTATAGATTCAACCTTAGTCGACCTCAATAATGATCTCAAATCCATAGCTAATTACTCCCGAAATCATGGTTTAAATCTCAACCATAAAAAATCTGTATTTTTACCTATTGGTAAAAAAATGACCTTATCAACTATCAACGAGAACGAGACTGATTTCAAAATTCATATAAATAATACTAAAATTGATAAAGTGGACAGCATAAAAAACCTCGGTCTATGGTTCCAAACAGATTTATGCTGGGGAACCCATGTAAATAAACAGTGTGCCAAAGGATATGCCACCATCAAATATTTATATACTTTCAAACAATACCTACCATCTAAAGTGAAGATATGTTTATGTGAATCATTGGTTCTCTCCTTATTTGATTATTGTGACTGTGCTTACACAGGCCTGAATAAAGAACAAGCATATAGTATTCAAAAAGTGCAAAATGCTTGTGTAAGATTTATTTTTAAAATCAATTTCAGAGAACAAATCTCTCCTTATCTGATAAAACTAAACTGGTTGAACATGGCAAATCGTCGTCTACTTCACATGGCCATATTCCTCCACAAATTGATAAATACCAAGTCACCAGAACAACTTTATGATAAACTCTCATTCACAAAAGATCTCCATAATTATAACACTCGCCTTCGAGAAAATTTAGTATACAAACATCATAATTCTACCACGGCCTCCTCGTTTTCCATACTTGGTCCGAAAACTTGGAACAATTCACCCAGTAACTTGAAACCTATAAAGTCATTATCTATTTTCAAGCACGAATATAAACAGTTCCTACTCTTGGATCAGAAAGACAAAATTATCATCAAACCCAAGTATAAACCTCGAACACTCCAACTGTGGGTTATTTTCAATATTTCAATATATGTTACCTTAATCATAGTTATAGTAAATAGGTGTACATCACAAGACTGATCACTTATGATATACATTCACAAAATGTTGCTGACGCTCAGGTAGTTTTTGTTTTATAGACAGAAACTGGTGGAAACAGTTTTATTTTGATGAGCTAACTTCTTATAAGAACCTACTTTGTTTCCCTTTTATACTTGCTGCTAGTACTAATTTCTAAATGCTAAATACTAAATACATACTAGCCATTATTGTAAGTAGGCTTTCTACGGTACTGGGCTAGCATTTTAGTAGATGTAATGGCCTGCTTATTTTTATTTTTGTTTCCTCATTTTTGACTGTATGCCAATATTTTGAATATATATTTACTTTTATGCAATATTAATATTTATAGGCATAACTTATGTAATTGTATTAGATTCTTTTATTTTATGTTAAGTGTCTATTCTCAATTTGTACTGTTTAACTTGGTTATGTGGAAGAACAGACTTCTTGTCTGAACCTCGCCATTTCATTAATGTAATTCATTCCTGTTTTTCATTCCTGAATAAAGATTATTATTATTATTATTATTAAGCTCAGGCACCGCTTCAGAAACTAAAGTCATCGTTGGGCGTGTGTTTGAATCTCCTGCACAAGGCATGGGTTTTTGTAAACATCCATTCACTTATCATTACTTTGCATAGTTTCATCATCACCTGCTCATTGGTACCCTCGTATAACCCAGCTATTGGTGGGGTCATTGAGAAAACAATAATCATCAATTCTTAATTGGTCAGATAGATTATGTAATTACTGTTCTACAGTTTCTAGTTGGTAGATGACCTTCTTTCCTGGATATAGGTGGGTGGAGTAAATAGTTCTGAGGAAGAGAAGGGAGAAGCAGATGCAGCCTTGGAGCTGGCAGGATCCAAGATATAAGAAGTTGGCCCTAGAATTGTGGAAACACTCCCTGACCTAATTAATTCGGTTATCTGGGAACGAGGTGATTAATTGAAATTTATAATTGAGTTATGAGTATAATTGCATTTGGACAATTTAGGCTGATTATTATCAAGACTATACACAATAATAATTACCTTGATTAGGCCTAAATCATAATATTATAACTTATGAGGACAATAATAAACTACTGCTTAATGATCACTCTTGCTATTGCTATTGATGAATTTCCGAGTTGCTGCATAGTACCCAATTGTAACCTGTACACTTCCAATGCCTCTTATGATACTTACGAGAATGTCAATGTACAGCTTCCAGCATTGCTGACCTTTCAAAATGCAAAGAGTTGTGAGGTCAAATGATTTCTTTGAGCTATAAGCCCGTGTAAGACAATTACTGATTTCCGTGCCTAACTCTTCACCACCTCTTCCTTCAAACTCGGGTGTTGCATTGGCAGAACTAAAACAGTCAACCAACAATTATAGCCAGACTTATGCTAGATGTGACACAATTGTAGTACTGGTACTGGTCAAACCTGGTGCACAAGACAGAGAATACGGATGTATAATTTATATTATTCTTCTGGACCACACAATTTGCAGTGTATTCCAATGATATTAAGAAAAGGGGCTGAAGCAAAACGGGTTTCTCAAATTGATATTTGAAATGTGTTTGTGCAAAGTTAATTGCTAGATGATTAATACGAGTTCAACAAAGTTATTTTCGTATTTCATAGATTCTACAGTTTTATTACGTGTTTCAATGGTAAGCTCTAAGTTGTGCCGATCTGTTTTAAGGTTATGTTAGGTGATGGCTACAGCAAAGTTTGGTAAATTTGTGTTACTCGGTACCATCCCTAATTTTGTAAAAAAAATTCCTGAAGATTGTGTTTTTGAATAAATAAACACCAAACTTTGTCAAAAACCACACCTGACAACACAAATTACCACCAAAACATTAAAAACCAAGTATATAAGCTCCGTTCCGCCTGCCGGCGGTATTCGCGGGGTAAGTACACTAACCTGACCTAAACCACTTGATATGTCATCCCAGCTGTGACATCATAGCAAAAAACATGGCGGAGTATACGGGATATCAGAAAATCGCCACATTCAAACCTCAAACTACAAGAAAACACCAACATTACCCACAAATCATAGAATCTGAATTTGGTACCGAGTAACACAAATTACCCAAAGGTTGAACTGTAAAATAAGTCTTGATGTCCATTTGATACAACCCTTAGGCTACCCTATCACAGGCCTACCCTAACCATTACTAAAACTCTCTCAAGGCCACCTATTCTAGAATTTTGAGTACCGGTATATACATTGTAGTATTTTATTGAAAAGTAAATCAGAGTAAAAATGTTTTAAAGTTAGTGCAGACAAAGAGTACAGTCCGGGTAAAACCGGACAGATGGTAGCCCCACCTATTATCTCATTTGTCAATGCGACACTACTCCAATGTTGTGTGCAAGGTGACCCAACAGGTGTATTGCAAATCACAGCTGACAGCGTTGTAGCGGTCCTAAATTAACGGTACCTAAAATACTCCCAAGATCGGCACAGAGTACTGTAGGCCCTACATGGCCCTGGACTAATTAAATGGGTAATCTTATCGTTCAACGTACCATCGCTAATTTTTGTCCGATATTCTTGTTTGAGGTGTTTTCTGATAGATCTTGTTTGTATGTATGATGTAGTGTTTGGACTTTTTGTGTTTTGTTTGTTTTAATATGGTTTTTACTCACTTGAAGTTGATGCTTTGTGATCTGACTAAGACGACAAAGGTGGACAGTGGGTTGGGTTAGGGTCAGGTTAGTGTATAAACCTCGCGTATACCGCCGGCAGGCGGAACGGAGCTTATATACTTTAATAAAAATGAAGAAAAAATTGGAAAAAATTGAAAAAAAAATGGCGTGGTACGCTAATCTGTAATTTTACCATTAAATGTTGCATATTTAAAGTTTAAATTCAACTCACCAATCAACAAAAAATTCTAGCTTCCCTTCATCAGGTCTAGCAGGTAATGGAGCATCAATTTCTGTTTTTACTCCGACTAAAATATCAGTGTTAGCCATTCGCAGCCTTGCTGAGCCACTGGCATGTGTCACTAGATCTGTCTCCAATTCAATGGGTCTATAATCTAGGCGAGATCTGCCATCAGCACGGAAATTATCCTGAGAAAAAAGCACGCAAATCAAAATATATAGAACCACATAACCTCAAATAAATGTTATAAACCTAGCCAGCTACGACTCTTCAATGGTCTTACATAACCTCAAATCTCTCTATTCTGTGATTGAATTAGATTTCTTACCTCAACTCCATGAAAAATGAACGTCTTCTCGGCTTCACACAGTAATGTACCTGCCATAGAAACGTTTTTAACGACGAGCGTTTGACAATATCTGAAGATAGGCCTAAGATAAACTTTAAGGACTGAGTCTGGTCTGCGTATCTGGCGCTTACAAGTGGCTCACTGAGCAATTAGCGATACCAACCTCACAAATAGATATTTACCAGTGATGGAGCGAGTACCCGGCAACCGGCATGCGTTGCAGTGTCAATGAAAGAAAGAAACTGTTTGCGTTTTAATTCTGTTCATTGAAGTGCTTTGGATATACAATATTTGTTGCTTCCCCCCCCCCCCTCAACCAACGCAAAGCGACCGCCAAACCATCAAAACCCTCCATAGCCACGGGCCATAAGCCCCCCCCCCACCACCCACCTGACCAACCAATCTGGTTTCGCGGGCGCGCGTACAACAATCCACCAAAGTGTTATCGCAATCGGATGAGCGGTATAGCAACGCACAAGGGACAAACAAACAAACATTCATTACATTCATTTTATATATATATCCGCGGAAAACGCGGGATGTGCGTTGTGAGATGAGCTTAGAAGTATGGAAATCTAGAATGAATAATATTCTGTCAGCTCAATCCAAATTTATGGACTTCGGATTACTCCAAACGTTCAAAAACCTTACCTGCAACTTGTTGATATTCATAGTGCTGCAACCTGTCGCATATACACTTTGCAAAACCAATTGATCCAAATATTCAATAGAATGTACACTTTTATTGCGTTTTCTTTGTTATTTCTTATCCGATTGTTGCAAAAATCTCTGAAAAGGTGTATTTTAGTATTGTTCATAATCGGTGAAAATTTGAGAGGTTCTGAAGAATTCTTGTTTTTCAAGTATTTTCCCTCCGGGTTATTCTTACGAGCATTTTTCAAACTTTCCGATTTTTTCCGGAAAAACCTTCCGACCGAATTTTCTAAAAAATATTACCAGCCTATTCTGGTATGACAGAAATATGTAGAAAAAGTTTCAAGTCGATAGGTATTTTTTCCTGACCTGTATGCCGCGCACAAAATTACAACAAAAAAACATAAAACGAAGCCCATTTTATTTTTGGTATGTGGAATGGAATCTCCACTATGCTCATCTAAACATACACTTTTATTGCGTTTTCTTAGTTATTTCTCATCTGATTGTTACAAAAATCTCTGAAAAGGTGTATAACAGTATTTCCGGAAAAACCTCCGGACCGATTTTTCTGAAAAACAATCTCAGCACATTCTGGTATGACAAAAATGGGGATGCGCCGATACACCGAAAAATTCGTACAACGAAAAAATCGTACACCGAAAATAACTTACACCGAAAAAAACGTACACCGAAAATAACGAACACCGAAAAAACTTGTATGAAAAAATAAGTGGATGTGACGATACACCGAAAAAATCGTACACCGAAAAAATCGTAAACCGAAAATAACGAACGCCGAAAAGCTATTTTATAGGGTGACTGTACTGGGAGGCAAGACCCGAGTAGAGGGACGCTTCAGGGTGGAGTTAAGATAATGGATATATAGGGAGGGGGAATATTCCCCTCCAACATGAATAAAATACTATCATGTATGAAAATATCTTTCTTTTCGACGTAGGTTTTTTCGGTCTTCGTTTTTTTCGGTGTCCGTGTTTTTCGGTGTATCGTCGGATTCAGTTTTTTACTAAGTATTTTCGGTGTACGTTTTTTTCGGTGTATCGTCGGATTCAGTTTTTTACCAAGTTTTTTCGGTGTACGTTTTTTTCGGTGTATCGTCGGATTCAGTTTTTTACTAAGTTTTTTCGGTGTACGTTTTTTTCGGTGTATCGTCGGATTCAGTTTTTTACTAAGTTTTTTCGGTGTACGTTTTTTTCGGTGTATCGTCGGATTCAGTTTTTTACTAAGTTTTTTCGGTGTACGTTTTTTTCGGTGTATCGTCAGATTCATTATTTTTTTACAAGTTTTTTCGGTGTACGTTGAAATAATGAATCCGACGATACACCGAAAAAAACGTACACCGAAAAAACTTAGTAAAAAACTGAATCCGACGATACACCGAAAAAAACGTACACCGAAAAAACTTAGTAAAAAACTGAATCCGACGATACACCGAAAAAAACGTACACCGAAAAAACTTAGTAAAAAACTGAATCCGACGATACACCGAAAAAAACGTACACCGAAAAAACTTAGTGAAAAACTGAATCCGACGATACACCGAAAAAAACGTACACCGAAAATACTTAGTAAAAAACTGAATCCGACGATACACCGAAAAAAACGTACACCGAAAAAACTTAGTAAAAAACTGAATCCGACGATACACCGAAAAACACGGACACCGAAAAAAACGAAGAACGAAAAAACCTACGTCGAAAAGAAAGATATTTTCATACATGATGGTATTTTATTCGTGTTGGAGGAAAATATTCCCCCTCCCTATATATCCATTATCTTAACTCCACCCTGAAGCGTCCCTCTACTCGGGTCTTGCCTCCCAGTACAGTCACCCTATAAAATAGCTTTTCGGCGTTCGTTATTTTCGGTGTACGATTTTTTCGGTGTACGATTTTTTCGGTGTATCGTCACATCCACTTATTTTTTCATACAAGTTTTTTCGGTGTTCATTATTTTCGGTGTACGTTTTTTTCGGTGTAAGTTATTTTCGGTGTACGATTTTTTCGGTGTACGAATTTTTCGGTGTATCGGAGGCTAGCCGACAAAAATATGTGGAAAAAGTTTCAAGTCGATAGGAATTTTTTCCTGACTTGTAGGCCGCGTACAAAATTACAAAAAACAACAACATAAGAACCAAGCCCATTTTTTTTCTGGTAAGTGAAATGGAATCTTTGCTACGCTCATCCAATTAGTTAAAGAGTAGTTTATTTCCATATTTGTAGCACTTCCTGGTAATGTTAAGAATTTGGATAAACTGAGTAATACTGAGCAAAAACCTCTTTGATACTGAGTATAAGATGAGTAAATTGTAATAAAACGTTTGTGTTATTTTAGTAGCAAATACTGTTTGCCTAATGAATATCTTCAAACAGACAAACAATATTTCCCCACCATGACAGAATTTGTATTGATTTAGCTGACTTTCTTCGTTTTGTAAATTCTTTTATTTTTTTTTCTGCACAACATACAAGACAGAAATTCAGGGCCGGCCCGTGGGCTGGACGACTGCACCCAGGGCGCAACATTTCCAGGGGCGCAAAAATTTGTAGTTTTTCATAGTTTTGCTTTATTTCACTGCAAGAATCGTTTGACAAATGACAAAAGTTACCATCACTGTTGGTCTATTCAGAGAAATCAGACAGTTTTTTTGCCTTTGCTGCAAGATTTTTGCCAAAAGTACGCATTACAAAAGCAGTTCTCTAGGACTAGGTCAGAACGGTTTCGATGATTGGAAACACATTCAACAGCTCTGAAGCAGGGACGTCGTTAGGGGGTCCAGAGGGGGGGGTTCAGCAATCGACATTTGCGCCCCCCCCCCACAATAACTTATTCTCCTTTAAAAATATATAATGTTGACCTACGAATTAACACACAATAAAAAATATTATTATACTTATTGATATGAATTGTATCAGTATATTCAATTACTTTACACTTCCTTTTTTTTTCGATAATTATTCAATTATTACTTTATTAGATTCCAAAACTGCTCGTGAATCGCAAAAATCACTTCAAAAATGACCATATCCCAAAAAAATCACTGCTGGGACTTTTACTGGGAGAATTTGCGAAAATAGCCTCGAAAATGTCCATTTATTATGGGCCTACTATTGAAAATAACTCAGGTAATGTCCATAGTGATTCAATCATTGGACTCCGAAACTGCTTGTAAATATCAGAAATCACTTGAAAAATGACATGGGCCCAATTCAAAAAATTACCTGCGGGCTTTGCTTGGAGAAATCGCAAAAGTATAACTTCGAAAATGCCCATGATGATTTAATTATAAGACTCCAAAATCACTCGAGAATCGCAAAATTCACTTGAAAAAATGTCCATACATTCAAAAATACCCTGCGGGGCTCTTCTGGAGGACTTACGCCCCCCAGACCCCCTTTTCTTACGCGGTAAGTGTCCAGCTGGGCAGTCATTTTATTTATGTAACATGTACGCCCTCCCAGTGCACAAAGCACAAACGAGACATCCCTGCACTGAGGTTGACTGAACTTACGTGGAAACTCCCCAAATCATTATACAAATCATATCTTGAGTGGAATTTGAGTGAAAAAGTGAGTGGAAAACTAGTATTGCGTATCATCTCAAGCTTCGCCCTCGAATTTATAAAATCTACTCATATGTCGCCCAGGGCGCAAAAACATCACGAGCCGGCCCTGCAGAGATTATAACCATCACCAGAAACAAAGTACGAAGTAACCAATCAACGTGAAACTTTTTCTGAACATAGTCGTCACACCAGTATAAATTGGGATTGTTTTTTTTTAGAAAACTCGGCTCAACACTTTCTCCGGAGGATAATTTTAAAAATTTAGAAAATTTCCATAGGAATATTATCGGGTGCAATTTTCATTATTTCAATTTGGTCACATTGAAATGAAATTCTCATAGATACCGGTAACATTACTATTGTTCTTAGGCCCGGTATTACCAAGTCTAGTTAGCAGTTATCTGAGAGTTGGTGAAAACAAATATCACAGGTAACCATGGTAATAACAACTTTTATCTACCAGTTGAAGCTACTCCCACGTTGGTAATACCGGGCCTAATTCATGTTTTCATCAAGTATGAGCATGATTTGAGTATATCAGTTCAGTAGAAATGCATGCATCATGGTGTAAAAATGAGAAATAAAATAGTTTTAATCAAGTTTTTTTTATTTATTCATGTTGGGTTTTAACGACGCACTGTAATGATAACTAAGATCTATTGGCGTCAAATGAATGATTAATGAAATGATGGGATGATGAGATGAAGGTTTCATTGGTAATGGGAAGGATGGTGGGAAGGCCTATATTGAGGGAACCATCCCAGCATCAGCCTCGACTACAGAGGGAAACCACAAAAAAACTTTCAAGATGGACGGTAGAGGGGATCGAACCAAGCTTGATATGGCCACTGCCTCCCGAGTCACATGAAGCAAGTTCATTAACCACTACGCTGCATGTGCCGGTTAATCAAGTTTCTTTGGACCAACAAATCAGCTACAGTGGCGCATCCACGCATTTGTACTATCTTAATTTGGACCCAGTAGACCTATTTAGCTCCCACACTTAAGTCAGTATCACACTATTCTTATAGTTATAGGCCTACAAACTATGTCAAAAAATAATGATTCTATCACATAGTTTCATAAACCATTTACCCAAACTTATAGAATGGATGCTAAGAGCTAATGGGGCGTATCTATATAAAGGAGGCACTTCCATGGTGTATTTTTGAATTATAACATACATACCCATTCAGCTCACTTATCCGAAAATTTCTAATATGCTTGTTTTATCGTAAATGATACATCCAGTGATATTGGCATTCATTTCATAACAGAAATGAGAACACTTTTGAAATGTAAAATGTATGTGATAATAATATTATATATTCAATCAAATTAGTAAGACTGTGAAGATGAGGTGCAGGCAATGCTTGAGTATAGTAAGCCTATTTTAGTATTTTTTATAAAAGGGAACCGATTCCCAAAATACGCTGAAAAACCACTCCAAGTGGGCCTACTACTTAAAAAATAACTTTCTGTCAGGGTATTTCTATACGAAATAGTAGTGGTAACTTAATGACTAGTCGTAGATGTTAATTAGCATGTTCCCAAATATTTCATTTCTATTTAGAACATCATATTTCCCAACTTCTCATTATTATATCTCGAATTTAAATAAAATCAACTCAAATTAAATTTTCACCGAATGTTAACGAATGTTACACGTTTCTACCAAGTTATAGAAATTCGGTTCGAGTGTTTTTAGTGAATGGAAAATATTGGTGAAATAGAGTTACATAATTAATAAATTCAAGACACGTTCTCAAACACAGCCATCTGATATAACTATAATTATATAACTCATGTCGCATAATTGTCAAACGTATAATCACTAACGTAAAAATATAGTCAAACGTGAAAAATTGTGTTTTCTTTTAGTCGTACATACGCTTGACAATAATGGGATTCAAGTTGAATAGTTATAAGTATTGAAAGTATTGAAGGTATTGAAATATCTGCATTTTCTTCGCATTAGAATTTTGATATCTTATACCGTTCAAAAGTTATCATACAAAACTGATATTTCGCTAAATCAACTCACGTGAACTTTCATGATCGAAATTCATGACTTCAAATCTTGTATCTTTTTCTATTCGATTTGAGATCAACTGAAAATTTCGATATATTCCGATCGATATCGTTTGCAATTGTCAAAGAACGGCAACCCTATAATAAATATTATAACGGTATTACATTCAGTATTATAATATAATGATCGAGTAATAAGTTATTTTCATCAACCTCAGCCTATATTTAATTTATCAGTCTTTCAACTACGACATGTTGTCAGGCTGTACTAAAATATTAAACATTATAAATATGTGCACAATAAGAACCCAGTCAGAAGGAAAAGAGGAGTAATAAAGGCAACACAAATAGTTGTTTTTAAGAAGCAAGTTCATTAGATTAACCATGTGAGTACAAAATAAAATGTTAATGAAGCGACGACGCATGTGAGTAATTGCACGACTGGTTCATGTGATGAATATTATCGGTGTGATATTGCTGAGTGTGAATGTTAGTGGCACTGACAGTACAAGGGCATCAGAAGAACTTGACACCTTGATTGTCGTCGAAGATTATTATTTCTGCCCGGTTATTTGCTTCAAGTTTTCTCAGTACTTTTATTAATATTTCACTATTCAGTCCATGGAATTCTGAAACCAATTCAATGATTAACCACTTCTATTTTGCCACATATTAATTTTAAAGAAAGTACGCATTCATTACTTACTAGTAGGTAAACCAAATACAAAGATGTGCAATTAAGGATTAAAAATTACTTAATTAGTACTAGGACAATGGTATACAGTACACACTTAGTTAGATAGAGTAGTTGGAGTTTGTAATTTTCACATTGTACAATGAAAAAGTAAGAATAATTTCTGGCTATGCCTACTAGTTTTAAATTATTATTTATTGGGAAGCACAACAAACATCATGGATGGCAGTAAATCATCGACTTTAGTAATACACTCGGTGATCATGGCAACTTTCAACTAAACTAAGCTTTTTAATATGATACCGGTATCAAAATACATATTAACATATAGAAATCAAAATAGATCCCTATTGTTTTTGAGCAAAATCCATCCGACACTTTTTCCAGAAATGAGAAAAATTTGGCAAAAACTTGTAAAAAAAGCATTTGGTGTGAAAATTGGAATGAAAATTTCAGAGAGTGTTACCAGTATTATTGTTTTGAAGAATTGTGTTTACCAAAGTTAAAGAGAATTTGGCTTGGGCATTTTAAAGAAAAATAGGAAGTACTGTATTGAGTTAAAGTCAATCAACAACTATTGTTTGGGATGACTTTTTAGTAGGCAATCTAGATCTTTACATCATGTGGGTATTCACTATTTAGATATACTGTTACTGTGAATGGTACTTCAAAACTCCCACATAATAATCAGCCTCCTAGATTGGATGTTGTTTTGAAATGAAAGTAGGTGGGTCAATAACTAGTGGTCAATAGACCATTTCCGAAAAGAATGAGCCATCTAGCGGCAATCGTTTGAACTAGAACAGGATAATATTACCCGAGTTCGAAAGTCCTATGGTGTCAATGCTATTTAGCACGTTTGATTTATATTATTGTGCGTTTCAGTGAACGCATTAACTTATAATATGATAGTAGTTTCAACATTTATATGTTTACTATATAGGCCTACTGAGAGATTTACACACTATCAGAGTGAGTAAGATGAGTGATAATGCAAGTTTTATATCTTGGTGTTTTGCCTTCAACCTTGTGGATAAGCGGGCTGACTTTTTGAACAGTACTAAAACTCCCAGAATGCAATACCAGCGATCTCGGCTGCTAGGAGGCGGGCCGCGCCTGCGCATTGAATTATGAAAATGGTCTATTAATGTGATGTAAAGATTAAAATGTTGAAAAGGTACAATCAAATGGAGCTTTATTACAAAAGCAGTGAGTGACTAGACTTGATTGTTTAAAAATCAAAATGTGTAGAGCTCTTGATTTCTCTATTGTACAAATATCTCGCTAATCCTACAAAACACATGCTGCATTTATATCCATTTTTATATCATTTGTAAATCTTACTAATATGTAGTGACTGTTGCATATCTATTTGATCAGTTTGACTACTAAGTAGGTACCGTAATCATGCCAGTCATAACTACTCAACAATAACCTGCATTTTGAAGACAAATTTGTGACTGGTGAGAGTTGTGGTACGACAGTGCTAATTCGCGGTAACCCCAAAGTATGATTTCAGGTCAATTTGGGTATATTTTGAGAAAATGTAAAGGTATATGAGTCTGGTGTAGTCTGTAGAGATGATTGACATGTTTATAGGGCCTATACTCAACTTCTTGCCAGACAATATTTCCAAAGATGAGACAAGGAATTTCCAACAGATTTTGCTACAGATTGACTATAACTAGGATTTTAATGAAGAAATGCTGAAAGCAAAACGCTTTCACAATAATTGTTTATGCCCATTTCAAAATAGCCAATCCCATTGAAGTAGAATTCATCAATAGTTATTTTCAAATACAGTAGGGCTCAACAATCTTGATGCGTTCTCAATTATTTTATTTATTGCCGAGTTTTTTCAATACATCTTTACAAAAAAAAAACATTTACAATCACACCTAACCATCTTTGTTTAGAAGAATACGTCTCTACTTCCTGCAGTCTACAAGTAAGTTTGCAGCAGGCCCTGAATTGCTGAAGTCAAGAACATTTATTAATTGAACACAGAATTACGTACAAGTTTCATCGAACAGCTTACCTTCGTCCACCGTGTTCTCCCCCTCGATCAACTCGTAGAACGTACACACTGTGTTTAACATTCCGTTGTTCTGTATCCAAGAGTAAATCATGTTGCCCCATTCTTCTAACGTGTGAGAGTAAATATGCCATATATGCTTGGTTTTATCAATCGCCTCGGCATTCTTCGTACGAGCTAAATCCTCGAGAACCTTCAGAATACCTTCCGTTGGCAGTTTACCTGGGCAAGAGTTAAAGAAGTATCTCCCATCACACAAATTTTCTATTATCAGAGTTACCCATGCTACTCAACTATTTTCTTCTCTCAAGTGAAATCAAGCACATATTAAACAACTCTGCACATTAATAAAAATACTAATCTTCATAGTTCATATTAAATCTATTTCAACAAACCCAGCAGGCTCAGTCAAGTATTGTACTTGAGTGACTACTCAAGTTTACATAGGGACTATACAAACAAATTGATACCGGTATGCATGTACAGTTTTTCTCCATGTCGAGTAAAATGAAGAGACCAATGAACTTCAAACAAATCTCAACCCTAGTCCGATACCAAGAGGCCTTCCCTTATTGAAATAACACGGCCAAAATAGGGCCGAAACATGGACAATTGAGTTTTGAAGCTCAAAACAAGACCAATTCACGGCCATACATAGATAGGCAAACAGACCGTAGAAAGATGCGCTTGTATAGCACCTAAAAAGAGCCGAATCACGGCCGAAAACTGAATGATATTGAACGGCCAAAACAGGGGTAAAACACGGCCGATCTAAGCCTTTTTTGCGGACAATATAGCAACCAAATCTCTGTCTCTCCGAGGGACAAAACACGAATAATACGGAGACTTTTTACGGACAATGTACGGACTTTTCACGGACAAAATAGCAACTTTTCATGGACGAAATGGGGAATTTATACCGACAATATAGGAACTTTTTACGTACCGGTACTTTGAATACATTTTTCTTGGAATCGATTGGAATGTCAAGCGTTATTGTGTTAGAAGCATTCATCGCCTCGGGCGATGTACAATTTGAAATGAAGCAGGGGTAGAATGGGGATGAATAACTAGTTTTTACCTGCCACACTGCAGACATTCCACTGCTGCATTCAGTGTTCACTGTCTAGTCTCTTGTACTTGTCGAGTTGGCATAATGATAAGGAGTGGAATGAAGAACTCTACAAGGAATTGGCAAAAACTGTTTGACAATTTATCATGGGGGTGGATTACCTGATTCTACTATCAAATGCCATAGTCCTGAGTCCCTGACTGTTGTCAAGACAAAGAGAATTGTTCGCTCCCAAAAAGACGACCCATGGCATAACAGATATGGGTACAGAAAACTACTTTGCCGTGTATTGCTCCTGTTTAACGTGTTACCCTTACATGACTCTAAATACGGTAATTGCAGCCCAATTTTGAGCCATTAAATTAACTGTTAAATTAGACTGTTTTTCTGCGACGCACGCAAAAGGAAAGCATGGTTTTTGGGGGCGACCAAGATGCATTGAGGGTTGCGTTTGCCCGTTTGAGATGGTGTTTTCACTTCCTATCCCTCCCATGTTAAAAATATGTCACGATTTCTGTCCGCGCATTTAGAACTCTTGACCGTGCGTAGGTAGTAGTGATAAAAGGAACCAACTTTGTTTACAAATACACGTGTAATGACGTTCACTTTTGCTCAGTTGTCTGAAACAGTCTCGTGAGAAGTAAAACGGAGATAGTGAGGTTAAATAATTGTCTATCATTCAAACTGTGAAGTAATTAATATAGTAACAAAAGTTATATTACTAGTAACTTACATCTAGACGATTTATATATGTGATCGGAATCGTGTGAGAAGTCCGCATGTCCCAAACGAATAAGTATTCATATTTTATTCAATTGCATTATCGGTAAATATTCTTTCTCTTAAGCATAGCGTACTTGTTTCTTTCCATCGCATCTTGGATGCCAACATGCACTGCATCTTGGATGCCAACATGCACTGCATCTTGGATGCCAACATGCACTGCATCAAAGAAGTCAATATTTGAGGTATAGAGAAGGATAAGTTTTTAAGTTTTTTGTTTTAAGTATAGATAAGTTTTCTACAAATTTACAAAACACCACCAGATAGAGCAGTGATCCATATTACACATAATTGTCTTCATAGATTGATACGTGTTTTTAAGATAAGTGAAAGCACCATCTCCCGGCTGCAAACAAGCCCTCTATGCATCTTGGGGGCGACCTACAGCTGAATGGTCGGATGGATGGATTACTTTTTCTAGCCAAAAAAGTACATCTAGCTGCTCATCTGAACCTCAAAAAACATGTTCTCCTTTTGCATGTGTCGCATGAACATGGCATAATTCGACAGTCAATTTAATGATGAATTGGGTTACATTATACATAGAGTCTTCCAAATCTGTCTGTGAGTGCGAGAGTGCGAGATTCTAAGAGTTCGTAACGCTGATGCGCGCGCTCCCCAGCATGGGTCGGTGAGAGGCGATGAGGAGAGTGGAGGGGGGAGGGGGGTGGAGGGGAAAGGGGAACGCGTGTTATTCTTGAAGTCGACTCGGTGGAGAATTACGTGCTATTCCAATCGACACGGCAAACTGGTGATTTGTAAAAGTGACAAAACGTATGTGAACAGTGATGCCGGCCCTCATGTTTCAAACAGGAAGGTTCAGGCTAGTATTAGAGTTACGAAAGGGTAATTAATACGTAGAGCAGGGGCAATACGCGGACCAAGTAGGGACATGGAATGGGCAAAACAAGGACATTTTACAGACTTTTTACGGACTAAGTAGGGACAAACAACGACCGAATCAGGGACATTTTACAGGCTAAGTAAGGACCAACAATGAATGGCCTAAACAAGAACATTTTATGGCCAAAGTAGAGACAATTAGGGATTAAAACATGGATAAAGTAGGGACCAATAACGGCCAAAACACAGCCAAAACAGAGACATTTTACAGATTTTACGGACAAAATTGGGACATATTAGGGATGTGATTGTCGTCTAATTTTAGTAGGGGTTATAGATACCAGTGCTTCTAGAACTTCAGTGTTGGGAAAAGTCGGTCGAACGACTGTTGAGAGAAATAAGATTGAAATTTGTATCAACCAGAATAACCCCGAAGAAACACCTTAAAAAAAAACTTTTTCAACATACCAATAATTACTTACACACTATGAACACTAGACTTTATACTTTCTCAAGTTCAACTTCAATACGTTTAGGTACTGTAGACCTACTGGTAACGTGGTCATTTCAAGAAAATCATAGTTTTTACATTTTTATATATCTACCGGGACTTGACTACACTTACGGCCTACATCACAACGACAGTTATTGCATTCTAGTTTTGATATGTACCAGTACTGTACTTGCAATGCTGAGTGACTGATTAGTAATAATAAATAGCATGCAAAACAAGCTGTGCTATAACAGTTATCATCATGTCAGTTATTTCAAGGATACGATCAATTGCTTTGTTATAAAACAACGGGCTCCGTTGGGCTTCCCGTACATCCAAAACTCCCAATTTATTGATCCTGTAATATTCCAGGATTAAACTTCGCCACGCCGTAATCTGCTTGGCTTGTGTCTCCGCATGAGGCTGGATCCTGATTGAACAAAAAACAAAATTATTTGTTCCTTTCCAAACAAAGTGCCAAACACAAATAATTTAGCAAGAGTTCTAGTTTGCCTTTGAAGTGCGAAGCCAAAATCATTGCACGCCAAATAAGGATGCAGAAGGGAAAAATTGTAAAGAAAGATACATTTTGGGAAATTGTAGTTTTTTAGTTGTGTTTTTGATAGTTTTTTAGTATAAATCATGACAACAATGGGCCTACATTTTTTTCTATGTGCCTAATTTCACAAATAGACCTACAATGTTATACCTTGCCCGGATAAATCGTACAGGTATCATTAAGTAGTTAATGAGGTTAAGAGGTTTAAAACCTCTATACTTGATGCCAGTATGTATCTATAGATAGTGTTTTTGGAAACATGAAAGCTTGCATTGTAGCTAATAGAAGTAATATCAACAAACTCTTAAAATTCTATGAAATGCAGTGTTAATGCATTAAGTTCAGTAGGCCCCAAGGCTACCATATTCTTTTAAAATTCAGAATAGGCCTAAAAAAATTATAAAACTAGTACTGTAGGCCTATAAAGAGAATTTCTTGTATGAACCAGCCTAGGCCTACAGTAGGCTGGTTCTTTTTAAAACCATGATTTTTTATTGACTCGAGAGGATATCTCAGGTTGCCGGGGCGAGAAGTTCAAGACAAGGGCAATAGCGGCAAAACCGGGACGTTTTGTCACCCTATAGTTGGTGAACAAAAATCAATTCATTCATGATGATGACACAAAACGGGGAACAAAAGTACACGGCTAAACCTTCTGATGTACGCCTATGTAAACAATCCTAACAAATCTTGGTTTGGTAATCTTATCGTTCAACGTACCATCGCTAATTTTTGTCCGATATTCTTGTTTGAGGTGTTTTCTGATAGATCTTGTTTGTATGTATGATGTAGTGTTTGGACTTTTTGTGTTTTGTTTGTTTCAATATGGTTTTTACTCACTTGAAGTTGATGCTTTGTGATCTGACTAAGACGACAAAGGTGGACAGTAGGTTAGGTTAGGGTCAGGTTAGTGTATAAACCTCGCGTATACCGCCGGCAGGCGGAACGGAGCTTATATACTTTAATAAAAATGAAGAAAAAATTGGAGAAAATTGAAAAAAAAAATGGCGTGGTACGCTAATCAGTAATTTTACCCTTGGTTTATTCAATATCAATTTAAATATGTTTCAATTTAAGATCAATTCAATGTAGCAATCAATATTCGAAACTTCGATTACAATGTTGTCACAGGGCAAAACCGTATCCATGGACACTGATGTTCGGGTCAATGTTAAGGGATGTTTAGGGAGATTAAAGAGCTCTTGCAGTCTCAATAATAGAGAATGTTACTCAAACTCCATGTAAGGGGATATTATGTAGGCTTATTTTAGAAAAAAGGTACACAATATTTTTGCGGTCACTTCAGTCAGCCGCCTGTTCAGAGTTTTTTCCAAGCTGAAGTTAGTCTACCAGTAGGCCTACCATAAACCATGGTGAACCAGTAAGCGTAATGTATTGGTAGCTAATTGGCTAATTTCAGCAACAAATAAATTCAAGGCTTGTCACATGTATTTGACATTGAGTGAAAATTAGTCAGTTAGGCTAGGTAACTGGTAACTGCAACGCAATGTTCGCAATAGAGACCTACAAACAATAATAGATGATTCTAACCATACCTTTAACCTACCTTATGACCAAATGTTCGAACTAGATTACCAACAACACCAAACTAGAGACGGATAGTCATAATAATGCTTACGTGAAAAAAGGTGGAAAACTGTATTGCCAGGGCCATTCTATAGTTGCCATCTTTTTTCTCCGCCTTGCCTTTGCCATACTTTTTGTCGTGACTTCCCTGTCAACTTTGAGCTGAACGATTCTTGGGCGACTGTACTTGTGGGGTTTAGCTTCAAGATTAGTGGATAGGTGGCGCTTGAGCGGCACTTCTTTGACAAACCATAAGTTGTGTTCGTCTGTCATGAACTGAAAAGAACTAGAGTACACTTTAAGGGGGTGGAGCAACTTGAGTTCAACTCCGTGCAGGATGCGCCGTTGTTCAGTTCAACTTGAGGTCTGTTCGATTTGTCTGCACCAAGCTACACCACTGCACCAGCATGTTCGATTTGTCTGGTGCAGACTACTTTGCCGACTCTGGTGCAGCACCGTGCGTGTTCGATTTGGCGCTGGTGTAACTTGGGGCAGCTTTTTAGCGCACCAGCTCTGGAGGTGGTGTGTTGGTGTAGTGCAGATTGTTTTGGCGCATTTTTCAACATGGAGGGTCCCGCAACGAAATTAAATCATGAAAATATTAATCACCAACAACAATCCAGTTGTCCAGGACGGCATTAAGCTTTTTTTTCTGACTGTGAGTTATTTCTATAGGTTATTTGTAGCCCATGTTCATAATAATATAGAAAAGCTACGATCATGTCTCAAATGCTTAACTCAAATGCCGCGTAACGAATCCGGACGTGTTCGATTTGGGGTGTAATATAGCTGCTTGGTGCTACATCAAACTGGCATGACGTAATTTCCATAGTGCACTGAGCATACACCAAGCCTACACCAACTGCCCCTGGTGCAGACAAATCGAACAAACCTTTGGTGTACGCTTATGGTCAAACTCGATAGCGCGTTTCATTTGAACGCACACTTGAAACCGAATTACATTTTATCCCATCAAATAAAATTATTCATTTTTCAAGTTCATTATTATTATTGTTTTCAAAAGTGCATGATATCTACCGAAACAAAATATAAATATTCATGTAGTATAATACGTTACCGGTACCCAACTTACCCTCTTTGTGATGGCCACATCACGAGATTCATTTCTATCTAATAAAATAATATAATCATTTATAATAATTCTCGTTTGAGTTGACTCCTCGGTAAGGAGATTAACCATAACAAACTTCAATAATATTTACTTTTTTGAAATCAGGGTGTGATCAGATCTGATCAGTAGGGATCGAAGACCGGGAATGGTATGGGCTGGCTACGTTTTTAGATTTATAAATTTAGTGGGGGGAAGTCATATAATTGGATGATGAATGTTTACATCTTTCACTGATATATTCTGCAACTGAAATATATCCAAATTTTAAAAATGCTGAATTTCGTTGTCAAATGTTTACTTCTCTATGGTCAATCATACAAAAGTGCAATCAATCTGAATGGGTCAATCTACCCTTTTTCTTGAAAGAAACAGGTTGGCCACTAATACATACTATGGGTTAGTTGGCTCGAGATGATTAAATACAGAATCATGGGTGGTTAAAATAATATATTTATTGAAATTTCAAATTAAAATTCAATAGGCCCATGTAACATCATAATCAAAGATATTTATACAACCTACGGTTGATCATAATATTCAGTTTTTAGATGAGCGTAAGCGAAGACTTCGTCCCACTCTTATAGGACTTTGTCTATGTGTTTTTTGTGGGCACTGGACAGGTCGCAGTGTTTGACTGATCGACATGAAACTTTTTTTATACACGCAAACTTATACGACTTAGAACTTCACAGTTTTTTAAATGAATCGGCGGACCGATTTTGAGAAAGATCATCTCAAATTTTCCAAAAAAACCTCATTAGATAAGGCTGGGCAAGATAATTTGAAAATACCAGTCAAACGCAACATAAGCGTTGTAAGATAAGCGAGATATCTGATTAGGTATACTATTTGGTGAATAAAATCAGTTAATTTAATTATTTTCTTCAAAACGGCTGGTTCGAATTGGATATAAAATCGTGATAATGTGTGTCATTTATGTATACACATTCACATTTGAATGTGTAATTTGTGAATGTGAAATGTGTCAAATTTCACTCCATTTGGAAAGATTTTATTTTTCAGATTTTCTTGCCCAGCCTAATCTTGAGGTTTTTAGAAATTTTTAGATGATATTTCTCAAAATCGGTCAGACCGATTCACACCAAAAACTATACAGTTCCAAGTTGGATAAGTTTGCGTGTACAAAAAAAAGTTTCATGTCGATCGGTCAAACCCTGCAACCTGTGGAGTGCCCACAAAAAAAACAAAAAACAGACAAAGTCCTATAAAAGTGGGATGGAGACTTCTCTACGCTCATCTAAAAATCTTTCCAGATTGAAAGTTTCCATGAATACATAAATAATAGGGCCTACACATTATCACCATGTTGTATGCAATTTGAGCCAGCAGTTTTGAAGTAAAAATTAAATCAATTGTTTTTATTCATCAAATATTTTATGGAGATAAAAGCAGATTTAGGTTGCCAAGATTCACTGCTTTTTAGATTCGTTATTTGCTCAACAATGACGGATTTTTTTACATACGTCAAGGTGTGTAGAATACCAGAGTCGATAAAGTAGCAAGGGTAGAACTACTTTAACGACCCTTATTCAGATATCTCGCTCATCTTACAACGCATTTGCCTAGTGTAATACAGTAATATATGTATTTTGTTATATTGGGTTTTAACGACGCACTGTAATGATGACTAAGATCTATTGGCGTCGGATGGATGATTAATGAGATGATGGGATGATGAGATGAAGTTTTTTTTTTTAATTTTATGGGTAATGGAAAGGATAGTGGGAAGGAAGCGGTCGTGGCCTATATTGTGGGAACCGTTCCGGCATTAGCCTAGACTACAGAGGGAAACCACGAAAAACCCCTGTAAAGATGGATGGTAGCGGGGATCGAACTGAGTCCGACATGCCCACTATACCTCCCGGGTCACACTCACATGGACCCAAGTGCGTTAACCACTCAGCTACCTGTGCCGGTAAGACAGGATGAAAAATAGTTATGAAAATGTAAGCGATGTAGGCTCAAGTATAGGCATATAAATTGAAATACAGTTCTATAGGTTATTGAATATTCGTGATGAATGTGATTTTTATGGGCCGAGGTATAATTATTATTACTAGGAAATGCGTTATGTGTTGCCACGTTGATGGATGAGCTAGAACATATCAATTGACGACTCGAAATAGACGTGACTTTACCAGTCAGCCAGTTGGACCATATCATTTGTAGTCATTTCAAGATACGCCAATTAGATATTTGAATTTGACTACAGTTCTAACAGCCCTCTTGGATGGACGGTATTATTTCTGACGGCATGGGGGCGGAGACTGCGAGTCGTCAACTATCAACATATCTGTGGATTGGTTATATATATGTATAACGTCACAATTATAATTATAAAAAATTAATTATAACAAATTTAATTATAACAATTACGTTACTGCCCTCCTATTTCCTAATTAATTTCTATAATAATAAAAAGGCCTTGTTTAAATCGTTTCTAATTAATTGGTGACACCCGTTGCTTGAATTTGATTGGTATCTTGATAGCTTTGAGTGATTTAAAAAAATTCCATTATATATATTTTTTTTTTTTACATCAAAACGACTGATCCGAGTCGAGTGAAAGTTCGGAATAATGTGTATCATTATTGTATTGAAATTCCCTGAGAATTCAAATTCTCTCGAAGGAAATATTTTTTACGATTTTTTTCGTCTTGGATTCTTGCGGGATTTTTGAAAACTTTGATATGAGTTTTTTCAGAAGCAGTCGCACCGATTCCGCCTCAAACCTAAATAGTATCGTATTAGATGAGGACACTTGTGTGTATGCTTGTGTAAGTATAAACTGATTTTGAATTTTCGCTTGGCATGTGGAGTGCGAAAAAAAAAAAAAAAAAATTTAAAAAAATCGAGTATGGTGAAATTGAGTCTTTGCTACGCTCATCCAGCTATCTATTAGGCCTATGCTTATGCTTTAGAACCATCGTAATGGTTCCCGTAGACGAAATACGAAAATGTCATACACAAGATGCATTGAGATTTGCGTTGGTTTGCCAGTCTCAATACATCTTGGTCACACATAACCCCAGAGAGTGGGCTCCTATCATCTATTTACAATACTCTTAGCAATGAACTTTGAAATTTTTTTCATTTTCATCTTATATTACATAGGCCTACTCAATCAAATCGAATGAAATTACCTGGACGCTGGAACATTGAAAGTTACAAATCACCCGTAAAAAATAATATTTCGTCCAAGATGAAGAGTACAGTTTCACGAAGTAGACCCACCCACAGAAAACAACTAAAAATGTGATTGCAAGTCTAGCTAAAAAAAAAAGAATTCAGGCCACTTAAAACCCAAGATATATAGCAAGTGGGCCAACCGGCCAACCAACACATGAGGCCACCGTGGCTATTAACCAAGCAGAAAGAAGGTTTTAGATTAGTTTTTATTTATATTGAATTAGTTTAGGTTGTTTATTCTGTTGAGCTAGTTTGGGTTAGGTTAGTTTGGATGGGTTTGATTGATCAAGTTAGTTAAATTGGGTTGATTACGGTTAATTTAGGTTAAGTGCGACAACAACAACAACAGCAACAACGTTCGCATGTTGTGACATACACACCAATGGTTCGGTGAATAACTGAATATATAGGTTACCGACAACCAGCCATCACAACCGTCCACATTGCAATTACCCACTGCAACTCAAAGAGTTAGGGTGGATTGCAAAGACGGAGTTTAAACCCCGGCCTACCTTAGATGCCGTCTAAGGCCCAGTATTACCACGGCCAGTTAGTATTCATCTGAGAGTTGGTTAAAACAAATAGCATAAGTAACCATGGTGATAACAAGTTTGAACTGCCAGATAAAGGCTAACCAGACTTGGTAATACCGGGCCTAAGTAAGAAATAGCATTGCAGCCACAATGCAATTTCTTACTTAGACGGCGACTAAGGTAGGCCGGGGTTTAAACTCCGTCTCTGCAATCCACCCATAGTAAATCAAAAATACTTTTCGAATCCAAATGTATGTGTATTATGTGTAACTTTATATACCGTTATACCATTATACAATCATGCGTGTAAACTTGATATAATGTAGATGTAAGCATAGGTGTACATCAAAAGTGGTTATGATAATAATTACCTATAGATGGGTATATCACGATATCGATAATATATTGATGAAATAAAAAATTGACACTTCCATAAAAGAACATTCTTTATGCTTAGAGATGAGACATTGTCGAAGAATTGCGTTAATTATCAACCATGCAAAACTCATTAGGGATGGATACCTCAATTTCATGTTGAAATGAGTATAACATTAGTCATCTGGGTGGTTAGGATTTTGAGTATTTATTAGTTTAATTAGTTTAATTTTAATTCATTTGTTAATTGGGAATAAAAATCATTTTATCTTAATTGATTTTTTCAAACATCCTGGTGAATATGGATCATTTGCTTAAACGATGAGGTCAATATAAGATATAACTAAAAGATTAAAGACTATACAAATTCAATTCATTAAGCATTACAAACATCGAAAACTCAATTCAAGAATTATTACTTTTCAATGCAGCTGCTAAGAGCCGGTTTTACGAACTCAAATAATTAATAATTAGTTAACTATTGGTGGAGGGACGAAAATAACATACGTATAACCAAGGATAATAACAATTGTTAATCCGCTAACTATCTCTTAAAACACTAACAATCGGTTCGTAAGACCGGACCTATAATGAAAGTAATGACCATTTTGACATTGGACCTACCTTACAAAGCTACATTATTACATATTATACCATAATGTCGTCATTTAAATATAAATAGCCTACTTACCTCTGGACATACACCGTTGATTTATGAAACAAAATAACCATTATAATTGATTGAATACATAGATATTTAACACTGTTTTTCAGTTATTAAAATATGCTCTATGAACAAACTGGGTACAAATGCATCAAATGCATTGTAATCATGGGAGAAATATATTGAAGTAAAACGTTATATCAAACATAGAAATCTACACTAGTTGCTCCGCCCTGCTACACGTCTTGGTTTTGAATTCCCTCACTTGTTTTTCACAATACTTGTAAAACATGTCCATCCCTTGCAACATCGCATTTTTTTTTATGAAAATACTTTTATCTATTTTTCGCCATATTATTTATTATTATAGCTATTTATTATGCATACTATTATATTGAATTATTATACTATTTTCAAATTGTCAAGCATCAATCTCTCAATATCTACATGACCTATCCAAAGTATAGGCCTACTGTTTTTATTCCGTTCAAGTTAGGAGCTCCGTATTCCATAATTGTAATACACTTCAAAAAAAATTGCATCTTCCTTGCCTTGCGATCTGTAAAGCGTCGACCTCAAGAGAAAAACAGATGAACACTCGATTAATTCGGTTTAATTTTTCGCCATCACTCGACCAAAAAGCGGAAAAGGTCTAAATAGATGTGAAAATGGGTAGCCCAAGTATTTTTATTTTCTGTTGGAGGACACTATGTGTATATGTATGCGTCTATGTGACCATGCATGTTTATATTCGAGGTCAACAATGATTCTCATTTAGTTGATCAACTATAGTCAAACGCGAAATATGCGTTGTGAGATGAGCGAGATATCTGAATAAGGTCCCTACATTTACTACTTTATCGACTCTGGTATTCCACACACTTTGTCCTACATTTGCTACATTATCTTCTCTGGTAATCTACATACCTTGACGAATATAAAGAATACTTCATTCTTGAGCAAATATCGAATCTAGAAAGCAGTGAATTTTGGCAACCCAATTCAGCTAATAATCATATATTTGATGAATGAAAACACTCATTTGAATTTTCTTCTTCAAAACGGCCGGTTCAAATTGCTCACAAAATGGTCATTATGTGTATCATTCATGTGTTAACATTCAGAGAAAATTTTATTTCTTTCGGAGAGATTTCGTTTTTTCAAATTTTCTTACCCAGCCTAATCTTATGAGGTTTTTAAGAATTTTGACATGATATTTCTCAAAATCTACCCAACCGATTCATTCCAAAAAGTATACAGTTTCAAGTTGTGAAAGTTTGCCCGTACAAAAAAAGTTTTATGTTGATCAGTCGATCCATGCGACCTGTGCAGTGCTTACAAGAAAAAAAAAAAAAGAACGCTCATCTAATATCTTGGAATATTTGTTTCTATGAATTTTTTAAAATAATAATTTAATCAGTCAAAGTATCTATAAAACTTCCACTAAGCTATTTATTGTTGATCATATATCATATTGATCATATTGATCATATGTGTTCGCCTCCCTTCTTGACAATTATTTGAGAACAATGCATGAATGTATATATATTTGATGAAAACCATCGTCTTCGCTTTAATTGCCAAAAACTTGCAACACTTGATAACTAATATGCCGATAGTATATTTATTCAATATTATTTAAATCAGCTCAAACAGTTTTTGTGAAGGTTTGAATATTCTATTGATGATCAAAGATTATGATGTTTATCGTATTCGTCCCCCACTCCCCCTCCTTTTCCTTCTCCTCACATTGGCGTTTTCCTCATAATAAAACTTATATAATTGTTCGCACCACTGAGCGATCCATGTCCATGTAAAAACGCCCTATACTAGGAGACCACCCAGGAGACACGCAAGCTATTAGAGGTAACAGTCATCAGGCTCCTAACATTCTATAACAATACTGGAGACATAGAGATGTATATGTTATATATGTGATAGAAGACGCGGTGTAATGCCACCCAGAAGACACACACACACCCTAGCTGTCAATCAACGGACAGGTCGCAATGGATAGGTCATAGCCAGGAGAGCTATACGTGGAAAGGACCCCGAATGGCTTTCCTCGAACTAATTTAAAATAGGTAAATAATTCGAACATTTGCTCATATATGACGTATGACATGACTTAGCTTAGAGACGAAAGAAAAACTTTATAGTTAGAATATCTAAAGTATCTCTCGTGAAGAATCCATTATGAGTAAATTATCTCTGTAGTATATATCTTTCGTCTATGATATAATATGGATACTAATTACGTTGAGTCGTTGACCTTTGTAGTTTGTACTTATAATTGTCATTTAATTTAACTCTCACAACATCTGTACTCCAAATCTGTGAGATGCTTTTCATAAAGATACTATTTTTCGTCCCCTGCCTTAATTGGGAAATGAAGATTTTGTATCAAGTTTCGATGTTATTAAAAACTAGTCAAACGCGAAATATGCGTTGTAAGATGAGCGAGATATCCTAATAAGGTATAAAAGTCGTTGAAGTAGTTCTACCCTTGCTACTTTATCGACTCTGGTATTCTACACACCTTGATATCTGAATAAGCTATAAAAGTCGTTAAAGTAGTTATAATCTTGCCACCTTATTGACTCTGGTAATCTACACACCTTGACGCATATAAAAAATACTTCATTGTTGGTCAACTCTTGAATCTAGAAAGCAGTGAATCTCAACAACTTAATTCTGTAACAATTTGTATGATATATTTGATGAATATGATCAGTTATTTTTATTTTTTTCTTCAAAACGACTGATCAGAATTGCTTAAAAAATCGTAATAATGTGTAAAATCCATGTTTACACATTTAGAGAGAATTTCATCCTATTTGGAGAGATTTTATTTTTCAACATTTTCTGCCCAGCCAAATCTTATGGGGTTTTTAGAAACTTTGAGATGATTTTTCTCAAAATCGGTCTGACCGATTCATTCCAAAAACTATACAGTTCTAAGTTGGATGAGTTTGCGTGTACAAAAAAAGTTTCATGTTGATCAGTCAACCCTTGCGACCTGTGGAGTGCTTACAAACAAAAAAAAAAACAAAAAAAAAAAAAAAAAAAAAAAAAACACACAGACAAAGCCCTATAAGAGTGGGATGGAGACTTCGCTACGCTCATCAAAAATAAAAAATGAAGTAAAGTCAAATACCAGTGTAAGGCAATATCTGTACTCCCCACTTCCTTTACTCCCCAGTAAAAATAACATATATTAAATGAACTCCCCAGTAATAAAAACATATACCAAGTATACTTCCCATTACAAAAATATATGATATCTCAACTCCCATTGTAATACTTTAACTCCCTATACAAAATGCAGGACTGCTCAGGGAGTAATACTAGCATGCATGATTTCAATACTCCCTTGAAAATGTCATTCGTGGAGTCTAATCAGGTGATAAAACTAGCAAAATAGGGGAGTACAAATATGATATGCTCATATGCTTATGGCATATGATACGATTACTTCCTTAGAATATTTAACTCAATAACTGATGCAACAATTGTGAAGTCTTCCATGTATGCTATAGAGTGAACCAGAATAAATAACGAGTAAAATGGGGGAGTACAAATATCATAGCTCAGGACATATGATATGATTACTCCCTTAAAATATATAATACAATAACTGATGCAACAAATGTGAAGTCTTCCATGTATGCTATAGGGTGAACCAAAATAAATAACGAGTGAAATGGGGGAGTACAAATATCATAGCTCAGGACATATGATATGATTACTCCCTTGAAATATATAATACAATAACTGATGCAACAAATGTGAAGTTTTCCATGTATGCTATAGGGTGAACCACAATAAATAACGAGTAAAATGGGGGAGTACAAATATCATAGCTCAGAACATATGATATGATTACTCCCTTAAAATATTCAATACAATAACTAATGCAACAAATGTGAAGTCTTCCATGTATGCTATAGGGTGAACCACAATAAATAACGAGTAAAATGTTGGAGTACAAATATTATAGCTCAGGATATATGATATGATTACTCCCTTAGAATATATAGTACAATAACTAGTGAATCAAATATGAAGTCGTTCCCACATGATATAGGGTGAATCAAATAAATAATGAGTAAAATGGGGGAGTACAAATATTATAGCTTAGGACATATGATATGATTACTCCCTTAGAATCATGGGCGTGCGCAGAAGCTTGTATTAGGTACGGCACCCGATCTGTGAATGCAATGTATCCATACCACAATGGGGAGTGTGGGGGAAGGGCTCTCCACTGTGCCCCGCAGGAAGATTTTTTTGAAAATCGCGTTTTTTTTCATTTTTCATAGAACTATACACTAGCATATAGTGTACACTGTAGGGTACACTGCACATAGTACACTGCAGGGATAATTATACATAAGAGTAAACAAAGATCATTTCTTTCAAAGCGAACTTGAAATTCATAAACACTTTCATATTTGGGTACATTTTGGGTCTTGGAGTAGACAGAAAAGAGACTTGAGGGACCAAAAGATACTCTAATTGATGAAAAAACATTTAAGGGTATGAGTAATAGTTGTTATTTATTTAGAAAGTTCTGTTATTTTACATAGAATACACATTTTCATTACGATATACCTATTTATAATATAATAAAGTAATATGTAATAATGAGTAATAGTAATAATACTTATTTTAAAAGAAACTTCGATTTTATTTTCACCGTGGTATCGTTACGGGATTGTATTGTAATCAATAATATCTCGAAATAATACAAGATCTACTAGGCTGATTATTATTAGAATATATCAGCTGTAAGGCAGTAGACGTACTAGAATCTTGATAAATTCTTTGCCGATATATTTACCAGCAATTGAAGTAATATGACGACATCGGGCGGCTCCCACATTCTAACAAAATGTGAAGCATAGTAGGCTAAAACTGGTTCAAACGAGTAGATTTCAATTTTCAAAGAAAAATAAAATTGAATAATTCTGTATATTATATTCACTATAAGTGAAGTCTAAAACTGATTTATTAGTGTAAATATCACATGACAAGTTTCATATTTTCAGTATTGAATGTTAATAATTTGTCCATTATATTAAAAGAAATATCACGGCGACCAATGGCTTCTTGATTGATAAGTCATTCAAATGAAATGTGATTTTGGCTGAAACTAGTGAAACGCATAAATTTCGGAGCTAATTAAAATTAATCTGTATGATTTAGTAATATTTGTATGGATTTATTTTCAATGATCCGTAGTTTAAACATTGTCGAAGTAAAAAGTATAGAAAAAGTTCAAACAGGCCAGGCCGTATCACGGCCTGAGCCTACTCGGCCGCCCCTGTGCGCACGCCTATGCTTAAAATATATAATACAATAACTAATGCAACAAATGTGAAGTCTTCCATGTATGCTATAGGGTGAACCAGAATAAATAACATCTTTCAAGGGAGTAATCATATCAAATGTCATCAGCTATGATATTAGTACTCCCCTATTGAACACCTGAAATATTTTGGTTCACCCTATAGCATTTGTATACAGACTAAGCTTTTGATGTGTTGGTTGTTTTCTCATTATCTCGTAAGGGAGTAAAAATATCATGTGTCATGAGCCATGATATTTGCACTCGCCCACTTAAGACTTATCATATTTTGGTTCACCCTGTGTGTGCATGTGTGAAGACTGAGCCTTTTATGTGTTGGTTGTTTTGTTATTATCTTTAAGGGAGTAAAAATATCTTGTGTCATGAGCTATGATATTTGTATACTCTCCCACTTAATACGTGACATATTTTGGTTCACCCTATAGCATGTGATAAGACTTCACTTTTGATGTATAGGTTAATCTGATATCATCTCTTACGGGAGTAATCATATCATATGTCATGAGCTATGATATTAGTACTCCCCTATTGCACACCTTAAATATTTTGGTTTAACCTATAGCATTTGATAAGACTTCACCTTTGATGTATTATTTGTTTTATTATTATCATCTCATAAGGGAGTAAAAATATCATGTGTCATGAGCTATAATATTTGTACTCCCCCACTTTACACCCAATATCTTTTGGTTCACCCTATAGCATGTGACAAGACTTCACCTTTGATGTAAAAGTTATTTAATATCATATTATATGTCATGAGCTGTGATATTTTTACTTTCCCATGTTACACGTAATATATTTTGGTTCACCCTACAGCATGTGATAAGACTTCATCGATGTTAAAGTATTTGTTTTCTATTTTCTTGTAAGGGAGTAATCATAATTATCACATATCAACGGCTATGGTATTTGTACTCCCCCATTTTACACGTAACATATTTTGGTTCACCCTGTGGCATCCGACACCACTTCAATTATGATAAATTTCTGGATTCTGTGTCATCCTGCATAGGAGTTATAATATCACAAGTCTTTAGCTATGATATGTGTACTCCCGCATGTTGTTGTGGGATTATATTTAGCACGCATTTTTTTATTACTCCCAGTTGAATCGTGTGGGATATATGGGGAGTACAAAAAATATGGGGGGAGTAATCGTGGCATATGTTGCCTTTACTGAGGGAGTGTATTTAATATATGTCATTTTTACTGGGGAGTTAACTTAATGGGGGTAAGAATAATAATATGTTACAGGTATGAATAGTTTTTAGCAATTTGCCAATTCATATAATATTACATCACTTTGCCGTTTATCATTTTGTGCAATTGTGTAAAACTTTATAATTCATTTTATTAGAATAGTGTTTACTATTTAGTGAATAGTGTTTCATCTCACATTCTCAAGTCATTCAACTTTGTAATGTGGTCACTTAATTTATTTTATTAGAGTAGTGTTTACGCTTTTCATGTCATGGTTCGTGACATCTTCTATCATTCTTAAAAAACATTCCAAAAGAAATGAATTTAAAGTATTGATTTGATACAAATAAATCATTTTCAACACGAAAGTTGACAGACAAATAAAATATATCAAACATAAATACATATGTACATAGGCCTATATAAATAAAATAAAATATAGCTTCCAGTTTCCATACATCTCATGGTTGTTTTGAATGAATGTCGAAAAAATACCACTGGGAAAAAACTCACGATAAAATACTTTCATAGTAAAAATACCCTTTGAAAAATAGGCCCTACTACCGGTATTAGGAAATAGAGCAAATTGAAACAATACCAACCCCTGAAAAAAATACCCATGAGCGATTTGACGAAACCTAACCAAAACTAACCTGGCAAGCATAACCTATAACCTAACCTATCGAAGGGTGCTTCACAATTTTGTCAAATCGCCCAGGGGATACTTTCCCATGGGTATTTTTTCCGATTACCGTTTTGAATATCCCTCGATTTTCACCCCCGTCACATCACGTCTTACATGCCAAGTCCGTGTCCTCACCCCACGGGATAGTGATATGTCTCTCTCTCTGTCTATCAACCCTAAAGTAAAGTCCCCTACATAAGAAAGAGATCGCAGACAAAGGTTGGTGCAAGTGTCAACGATAGCGATGCAAGATACTGTTGGTCTGCTCATTTATTACGTGTTGTGCATTAGAACTGTCATCCCCCCCTCCTCTCCACCAGCTGTCATGTCATGTCTGACGTCATATCTCGACGCGAACATCACACAAGCTTAGGCAAGAGTATGTTCACGATCACGTCGAAGAATGCACCCCTATGAGCACTATCAGAGCAGATAACCAGGGGTCTTGGGTGTTTGGTTAATTCACGAGAGATGAATTCACGAACCATCCGTGAGCTAGTGGTTTGGAATGGAGGAGACGGGCGATCGGAACATTTACGTATCGAGTGGATACAACTGTATCTACATAATATCCATCTATACTGATTCACAATTCTTTTATTAGGGAAACGCAATGAAAGTCGTCAGACTCAGCCTCGGTCGGATGAGTCTGTCGGGTAAGTGAACAACATCACAGTGCAACCTCAACCACTTGACTCTTTTTCGATCAGGCATGACTCATGTAGGCCTACCTATATTATCCGTTCAACATAATATGAAGTCTATGCAGTGGCGTAAATATTGGCGGTGCAAGCGGTGCAGTGGCACAGGGGCCCACGACTTAGTTTACCTTGGGGGGCCCACTGAGAATGGCATCATTTGATGAGATGATAATTCATAATTTATTGTTTCCAATTTATATGTTCATATATTTTTTTGTTCTATAAACGAGACTCAATGCAGGTTCAATTTCATCAATTAAACCTGAGAGAACAAAATGGATTCGTTTTAGTGATGTTGTATACATTTTTGCAAGGCAAAAACTAAGGCGGAAAATTTTTATTAGCAATCAATAGGTGAGTGAAATAATTTATGTGCAATGAATGGTATAAAAATTCAAAGAAAATTTTAATTGGAAGCACACGAGTACTTCTCGCGACTTGGCCAAATATGGGAGAAAGGGGGAGGGCCCATTTAAACATTTTGCACCCCTGTCTCGTCGTACCTTGTTACGCCACTGAGTCTATGTCTGCAACTGTCCGAATGAGATCTGCATTAACATTGGGCTCAACTATTACAGCAAGGCCCGATTTTATAAACCGATAGTTCGTGGTTTAAGCAATAGTTGGCGGATTAACTTGCTTTCACCCTTGGCTACCTATGTTTTTTTTGTAAGCTAATTAATACTTTGCTAAGAGTTCGTAAAACTAACTCCAAGGTATATTGGCGTCGAGTGAATCATTAATGAGATGATGGGATGAAGAGGAAGGTTTCTTAGGTAATGGATATGAGTGGGAACTGGTTGAATCCTCTTAGAGTGGGAATGATGCAGTCGTGGCCTATATTGTGGGAAGCATCCCGGCATTCATCTATAGATAGGCTATACAGAAGAATCCACGAGAAATCCATTAAGATGGACGGTGGCGGGGATCGAATTCACGCCCGACCTATTACTTGACAGTCACATCTTTGTCAGTGATATAGAGCAAGCGCGGTTCCACAGAGCTATTACCATCATATGCTAGAGCTTCCGGTGCGGATCCCATTCGATCTTAGTGCAGACTGCACACTGGAGTAAGTGGAGTTGCCTCCGTGCTCCATGTTACTGCGGTCGTTCTATGCTGCTTACCCCCATGCAATCACAGCGCTGCTGGGGTCGCTAAGGGCACTGCTTGTAAAGTGATCTGAATAGCATTGACAAGATAGGCCAGCGATTAGACCAGGCAGTCACGGCATGTTGGGTGGTCTAACCGGCCGTGTTGGGTGGTCCGCTGAATGACAGCCTGTCAAGCACTCAGGCAGGCCGTGAGGGGAACGTATCGCACCCCCACACACATCTCTCTCACTCTCTCTCACTCTCTCTCTCTCTTTCTTGCTGGGTGGTCTCTGATATCACACTGATGAACTCTTTGCATGACTACTGTGCTATTACCTGTGTATAGCTCGCATAGTCGAGCGGAGTGCTGACTTTATAACAGTATATATAGGGCAGTAGCGTACAACTTTCTTGCCGTACCTATAGGGCAATGAAACTCAGATATATCCCGGTTTATCCAGTATGATCCTTATATTTAGAGTTATTCTGGCTGATCTGTTATCAGGGAACATGAATTTAATAGTTATATTCTACCGAATGTTTTTCTGACATTTTTGAAGTCCGTGTTTTTATGGTTTAGTGTATTATTTTTGAGAATTACTGTCGGTATCCTTGTTTCACTTTATTTTCTTCAATTTTGTCACTCCTCAGCGTAACTCAGTGATGATTACGAGTCGAATGGCTTCCTTTATCTGTGCTCCAATTATCTGTGCTCCAATGAGCGCCATTGAAGCACATATTGAAGTCCCAAGTCTATAGACCGACTGACTGACGGCATTTACCTGTCATTTGTCCGAGTCACTCTGACTCCAAGAGTGTATACAAAGCTCTCTCGATCACTCACTATCTTTCACCTTTCTATAATGTTAAAACGACGCGCTAACGACCATTCTTCCCAGAACTCTCTCTCAGCTCACACACCGTCCCATCTATCTTCTACACCACCAACACTGGTGTTGTTGTTGTGCGGTGGCGCCATCGACTGATGCACGGTGGCGCCAGTAAACACGATGGAGTCTTATAATGGGTAATTACATAGTATAACTAGCGATATCATCTTTGGGAGATTCCACATGACCGCAACCCAACTATTAAAATGACTGACGTAAGCCTGTATAGCTTCTAAGATAATCTTGGATGTATTGTCCTGAGAAATGACAGGAATGCTACAATTAGCAATACTATTAAACATGTTTTGTAATTAATGACTTGGTTAAAAAGGTTCAACGCTATTTTTATGAGTGAAAAAAATATATATTCAGGAATAAAGAACTATTTTTCTAATATGTTATATAATTATGATCAAACACATTCGAACAATTCTCATCTTTGAAAACTGATTTTGAACGCTGATTTTGAACTTGTACACATAAATAATTTGGAAACGTTTCGGAATGTTCAGCTTTTAGCGAGCATTTATAACTATTATCAAATGTCCTCGCAAGCATTGCATGCTAGACTTTAAAATAAAATGCAATAAAATATTTCAATGTGTCTTATTTAATAACAGTTTTATTATTGCAAAACGAAAGTTTGTGGCTGCAATGCGTCCTCCCGCATGACTGATATAGCGTATTACGTGTTTTAGTAGAGGTGTCAAGCAGTTGCCCGTAGTAACGACGATCACTATTACGACTACGTGTGTGGTCTTATAAACCATGTATATAGCAGCTATTAGCAGAGCTAGCAGTGGCGTACCTGAGGGGCTGAACCCACCCGTGTACACTTCACCAGTGTGCACTGTTGTTTTAGTGGCCTTTCCGTGTAGGTAACAACTAGTCAGCTTCAGAAATACGATACAGGTATTATAAGAAGAATACAATAATTGGAGAGAAGAGAGCTTAAAAACAAAATGAAAAAATCTACAGAAATAATGAAATAACGAAAATATCAGGAAGAAGAATGAATAGAGAAAGAGGAAATAATGTATAAGATTCTTAAGTAGAAAAATCGAAAGATATAGGTAACATCGAAAAGAACAACATATGATGTCGAAAAAACACGAAAAATGAAAAATCAAGAATCAAGACGATATACCATATATATGCAGAAGAAAAAAATATAAACTTAATAGACATCCCATTCCTAGATGACCAAATCCATTTGGTCAAGGATAAGAAAAAAATAAGTTGAAAACTTAAAATTGAAACTTAAAATTGAAAGATTGGAGAAAAATTGAATGAATCGAGGAAAAGTTGATGAATAAAATAAAATAAAAAATAATAATAAGTACGCTCGTTTTGTCTTCACATTAGTATATAGCTATATAGCTGTGGTAGGGCAGTGGCGTAGCTGGGGACCTATCTCTCTCTCTCTCTATTTAGAGCAGATACATTCTGCAAAATTAGATACATATTTTGATTACACGAGAGCATATATATATATATATATATATATATATATATATATATATATATATATATATATATATATATATATATATATATATATGTGTACCCTATACCCTCGCTTTCTTGTTCGTGTCACCAATTGTGATGTGATCTATTTTAGATAAATCAGTTCAAAGTGAATAAACTCATTTAGGCATGAGATGCTTATTTCTTCAAAAATTGGAATATTCTTTTAAATTCCTTAGCAATTTCGATCTGTTCATTCATTAATCACCCAAGTTGAACTTATTGCCCTAGCTAAGGAAGTGATCAGCAAAGAGCGCATGAGAGTTGATTGAATGAAAAAACAGTTGATGGCGATAACTTTCGAACGGTATGAGACATCAACATTCTATAATGAAGAAGAAACAAAGATACTTGTAATACCTTCAAGATGGTATAAAATATATATATATTTTCTATTTTAATAACATCGAAACTTGATACAAAATCATTGTTCCCCAATTAAGGCTAAGGATGAAAAGTAGGAAAAGTAGTATAAGAAGTAGTATAAAATATAACTATAGAACTCATTCCGAATATAATTGTCAAGCATATATGGCTAAAAAATGTGTTTTTTAGCTGCATATGCGCATGACAAATTGACAATCATGCATGTGATATGATTTGAATAATTAAAACTTAAGCGATCTTGAAGGTGAGAGTGACTGTTTTTCCTGTTTATTCTTTCTTTCTTTCTTGTAATTGCTATGGAATATCATTATAAAATATAAACACATAATATAAGTGATATGGCTATCAAAGAAGGGTGAAGTATGCCAGTGCCTGAAGTGAAGTACACAGCAGTTACTTTAGTATCAACTATAGCCTATGTAATTCAGTAATTATTGTGTTGTATAATAAATATCTGGAGAACGAATCGACTACATTTTCCTGAATTCGAACTTCGGTCGTTGGACACGACAGTGGGATCCTCATCTCAATTAAATCGAGAGTCGTATATATGATATCAACATAATATTTATTACGAAATAAGTATTATTTATATTTTATATCAACGTATAGGCATACTGTAAAAACGAGCACACCTATACATACAGTTAGCCTCCATCCGTTGCTTAGTCTGCTACGGCACCGCTGGGCGTGGGTTCGAGTCCTGCATAAGGCATGGGATTTTGTAAACGTTCTCTCAATTATCATCACTTCTTAAATTCAGTATCACCTGATTATTCGTACTCCCGTATAACCTGGCTGTTTGTAGGGTCGTCAAGAAAAAAACAATAACTATCAATGATATGCACTCATTTCATGATCACTCGCCAATTCAGTTTCATCAATTAATTCATTTATATGATGTGAACTTGGGAATGTATTAAATACAATTAATTTCACTGCACTTCGCTCTCTCATTTAACCTCAGATTATAGCTCGCATCGTGCACGATAGCTGTAATCCAAGAGGAAATAATTTTGAGAAAAACGTCACTTGAAGTTTCAATAAAAGCTTTTCCGAGGAATGTATAATTATTTTTGAATCAAGTTTCGATCAAATAGAGAATGAAAAATGCATCCCAATTTATTTATTTTCCCCTGAATTGTTATCTTCTGAATAAATACATAGATAGATTCATATTAATTTTGAACAATTATTCATCAATTCAGAATATTTGAATGTAACTTTAGTGGTTGAATCCACAGGTATAGGAATTGAATCATGAAATGACAGATATATTTCATTTTCTCGTATCTCACAATTTTCCTCAAATTTTTCATTGCATATTTCTGGTTTTATAAGCTGCAGTTGCTGTAACAACAAAAACCAAAAAGTCAACTCAAAATTATATGGAAATAAGCTTTCAAATAGATATTTCAATGTCTGTACCCAAGACTATACCGACTTTAATCAATCAAATTTTACTTAACGTTTTGAGAATTGAGAGAGCATATTAAATTAGAGCGAAAACTATACCAAACATGCAACTAAAGTTGTGTGATATGCATACATTAAAGTTCAGTCTTGAATGCGAGAGTATAAGTAGTTATAAGATATGTCTTGCAACGTCCATGAAGTTCACAACAATCAAGATCTACTCTTTTGTCTAGATATTCACAACTATTCAACTATAACCAACCAATAATTAGCTGCAGTTATAATCACAGATCTGTATCATATTGTGAAGTGTTATTATAATCATTATACGTGCTCATATTTCGGGCAGCCATGTGTATAGACATGCATGTACCAAGCTACACTAACACGCTCATATCACCATGCATGGCCCGCAGGTGCCACCCCCTTCCTTCTCATTTCTCAACATCATTATAGCCCCGCAGGCCAACACTAGTTTCATTCAGTTCAGTATAAGAAGAGAGTCGAGACAATCACTATTACAACAACGTGTAGCAAGTATGCTAAAAACATTCCATGACAACAGTAAATTAATAATGTTTCAATTATAAGCCCACAGGTTTTAACTTTTAATACTCATCGACGCTGTGTGTGGCCGTGCTCTCATTAGCCGACTGAGTCAGCGTGATACAACGTCTTTTCCAGAGTTATAACAATTATCTAGATAACATTATGTAGGCCTATATAATTATCTATAGGCTAACGTGTTGTGTTATCTCACCTTTGCCTGGATAATAATTTCAAAATCGATAACACTTTTTGTTAGTCAATTTTCAATTTTCACATTTTTTTTATTTCTAAAGGTGATTTTCAATCAAATTCTCACGAAACAATAGAACTGATATGAAGCGTCGCGAATTGGAATTTAATAAAAATGTATTTGTTAAAAAAATGATATGTGCGGTGACTCGGCGAATTCTTCAATGCCTATTCAATGCCTATAGCTCTATAGTAGGAGTTTCCGAAAATTGTATTTTATCTATAAGAAAGTATCTGGATGAAAAAAATGTATTCAGCTTTTATCTATAGATAACCTTATCTGATATGTAGATGCAAAAAGTGAACTTTCTTCATTTTTATCTGGATAAAAAAATATTCAATATATATATAGGGCCTATAGTCACAACACTGCAGGTCATCATATGGTGGTGACAGTGTCATCAGTGCCTTCAGACCGTCGACTGGTGTCGTCTTATCTCCTCTATCAAAACTACCAACATGATAAATCCCAGCACCTGTCGTATTTGTATTTCTATGAAGTGCCGGGTGTAAGAGGTGCCGGGTATAAAAGGCAACGGCATTGGCCGCAAAGTCATCACGCCAACACACCCCATAACCTAATTGCAGTAGAATATATATAAATATAGGCCAACATCAATAAGTACAAGAAAGTGTGTAGTAAACTTTTCAAAAACCGCGCATAGAAGAATGAAGTAGGCCTATAACAGTTATTGCAAGTAACATATTGATATTGTATTATTCTTGACGGAATCTCAATCATACGGAATAAGTTAGCTGTAATTATGAAAAACTTTGATGAATATGTATTTCGATTCAAATTGAAAATCATTTTCCGATATTTTATCCCATTTATCGCAACCGATTAAAAAAAACGAAATATTTAATATTTTGATAACATAAGTATGTAGATGATGTCATTTCTTGCATACATTGTTGTAGATTTGTCGACTCATTCACTGATGGTTTTGCGTGTTGGGCCGGGTATATATAGAAGGTATGAGGAAGGCGCCATTTGTTCCTATATCTCTATCTCTAGATATCTCTAGATGAGATGGAATTGATAGCGTAGAGTAGACATATTTATTAACTATGTACATCAATTAAGCTTCATGTATAAACTATATAAAAGTCAGGCAGTGTATGGTCAATCAAGTGGCATGACTCGGCACACGGCACACAGCGTGATGGTCACCCGTTCGAGCCCCGAACACACCTCACCTGAATCACTCATACCTCGGTCCTGCTTATGTTCCGTCAAAAGTGTCACATAATGTATAAGACTCTGCAAAATGCACATGAATATGAGATTTAATTAACATTAAAACAATCAATTAATTTATATCATGACCGAAGATAAATCACGGAGAAAGAAATATCGAAAAAATCGCGCTTGGTACACGTCGATGATGTAAATAAGTGAATATATATATATATATATATATATATATATATATATATATATATATATATATATATGTATATATATATATATATAATATATATATATATATATATATATATATATGTATATATATATATATATATATATATATATATATATATATGTATATATATGTATATATATATATATATATATATATATAATATATATATATATATATATATATATATATATATATATATATATATATATATATATATATATGTATATATGTGAATTTTGTAATAATGATAAAATGTAATAGTAAAATGTAATAATTTCTGTAGTGCAATTGAAGCTGTATCAAGATGTACTTACTACTAGGAAAACGCGTTATGTGTTTCCGCGTTGATGGATTAGCTATAAGACCATATATCAACATAGGCCTATCTTTAGTATGGTTACCACCTTTTGGAATACAAATAATTACGTGACTGCCCTCCTGTTTCATTCATTACTCATAATTTCCTCAAATATAAAGAAGGTTTTGTTCTAATCGTTCTGAATTAGTTGGTGATAAAACTTGTTGCTTGCGCGCGAATGTAAAAACATTACATAGCCGTATGTATTTTGTTACATCAAAACAGCTGATCCGATTTGAGTGAAAAAGTTCGGAATAATGCGAACCATTATTGTATTGAAATTCCGTGAAAATTTGAGTTCTTTCGAAGGAAATAAATTTTACGAATTTTCTCCTCTGACGTGTTCTTATGGGATTTTTGAAAACTTTGAAATGAGTATTCTCGGAAGTGGTTCAACCGATTGCGCCTCGAAACCATACAGTATTGAACTAAAAGCTCAAACTGCATTTGTCTTCTCGTTTGACCTGAGGAGCGCGAAAAAAATGTACTTATTCTCGAGAATGGTGAAATTGAGTCTTTGCTTCGCTCATCCAATAAGCTGCCTAAACATGTTATATTCGAACCTTCAAATTTGATAATTTATTTTTGAACAAACTACAAGGGGGGGGGGGGGTAGGCCTAAACATAAATGTTCATTTCTATATACTAAGAGTATAATTGCTAATTATTTTAAACCACAATATATTTGATTTTGATTTATGATTACATTTCCAGTAGAAATGATGACATCATAGCACCACAGGTTATTATTTTTTGTCGGCTTGAATATTTGGTAAAATAATTAAGACTTAAGAAAGCTCCAGTCATAAAAAAACCAGGGCCAAATAAGTTAATATGCCCATATATACACATAATATATATACGTGTATATAATTTCATTTAAAAAAATGACGGGTAGAATTTTCAATTATGACATAATTGTTTTGTTTTAAAGGCTAATAAAGCAGTAAACACACTAGTTTATGAATGTTCGTAACCTTCGAATTAGACATTATTTCGGGGAATATAAAATTGATGAAATTTTTCAATTATCCGTGCATGTATTATGTTTTAATGGTTGTTTGGTTTATGAAGCTGTGTGTCTTGGGTGGTCCTCGGTCGGTCGGCCGGTAAATAAGTCTTGCGGGAGGGGGGGGGGGAGGAGGAGGAGGGCACACCGCGACCTGGTCAAAGAGCAGAGCGGCTTGTGCTTGACTTGACTCCACTCACACATTCATAAATCAATATCAAACGCTTTGGTCACGTGATGACTAGGATCACAGTATCCCTTATCTGTGGAAGGATACATCTAACCTCCCTGGCGTGTTCCAAAGAGGGTGCTTTGTATAGCTATCTCCTTGGCGTGATCCAAAGAGGGTGTATTTTATACTGCTAACTTTCTCGGCGACGTTGGTTCGATCCATAAGAGGGTGTTTAAACAAACATGATATCCTTGCCTTGGAGTGATCCGAGAAGGATGTATTTTGTACGTATACCCTCCTTGGCGTGATCTATCCATGCCTAGGAGGTATATGTATATATATATATATATATATATATATATATATATATATATATATATATATATATATATATTTATATATATATATATATATATGTATATATATATATATATATATATATATATATATATATATATATATATATATATATATATATATATATATATATATATATATATATATACGAGTATATACATTGATCTCTCTCTCTCTCTCTCTCTCTCTCTACCGTTCTTTTAATATCGATTGGAATCGATTAGCTGCCAAGTCACGATCGCGGAATCAATTATCTAACACCACATGTCCAGTGGCGTACTGCTATGGAAAGAGGGGGAGGGAGGAGTACTGGAGTAATGTAACCCCCTCGATTCATACAATGATGCAGAACGTCAGACATAAGAAAACATTTTGTGACGTCTGACGTGAAACTCTTACACTTTCTGATGTGATTTGCCTTGCGGTTGGTTGGGCCTACCGCCTAATAATGCAACCCTATTGATGCCCTATAGTGACTAGTGTAGGCCGCGTGTGCCCATCACATTGTGGGCACCGCTCATACGCTCTCTAACGCAAGAACCCCTCAGAACTGAGACGGGTGTACCAGCGGTTATGGTCTGCTGATCCGTCATTTATGAAACCGGGGTTCGATTCCCGCCATGACCTACCATCCTGAAAAAGTATTTCGTGGTTTTTCCAAGTGGTCAATGTCAATATACTGGGATGGTTCCTTAAATAATATCAGATCACGGCCGTCTCCTTTTCATAATTTTTACTCACTATTCAATTCGTGATTAAAAGCTAACCAGGCGCAGCACTGTCCAAGTGGGCGAATGGCCGTCCGGGCTCTGGAGGCAGTTAGGCCTAGATGTCATGTTGTTGTATGCTTACACACATTATATTTGTAATAAATATCATAATTTTAATAATTGATAATTTTAGTGATTTTAATTTCGATCGTATTTAATATCGCAATGACACATTAATTAATTTGTATATAATTTGAAAGTATCTGCCTCCACCCAGCTCACTAAAACGTCCCCAGATGTCAGCCACTTTGCTTTTAATCACGAATAGCCCTCTGAACTGGGGCCGAATTCACAGAAGGTCATAGCTTTGATCGGGATCAGTTCTGATCTCTATCAAGGTTGCTACAAAAATATTACCGATCAACGATAATATAGAATGAAAGGTAATAATATATATTAGATTGATAACGATAGAAGATTTAATTGAAAATGAAGATTACAAAATTGAAAGTAATAGATGAAAATATGGCTATTATCTTTGGGAATTGTCTTAACTTCGAGCCGGATCAAAGTTATGACCTTTTGTGAATTCGGCCCCAGGTCTATATAAACTATACGTAATAAAATGAAAAATGGACTCCCAGAACTAAGTAATATACGCACATATTCATATGCCGCTGGACAGGTCGAGGTATATATATATATATATATATATATATATATATATATATATATATATATATATATATATATATATATATATATATATATATATATGTATATATATATATATATATATGTATATATATATATATATATATATATATATATATATATATATATATATATATATATATAAATATATATATATATATATATATATATATATATGTATATATATATATATATATATATATATATATATATATATATATATATATATATAGTATAAATATATATATATATATATATATATATATATATATTATATATATATATATATATATATATATATATATATATATATATATATGTATAAATATATATATATATATATATATATATATATATATATATATATATATATATATATATATATATATATATATTATATATATATATATATATATATATATATATATATATATATATATATATATATATATATATTATATATATATATATATATATATATATATATATATATATATATATATATATATATATATATATACGGGATATTATAGTTCTGTCGAAAAAGATACGCCTCGACCCCCTACGCCTCGACCCCCCCCCCTACCGGGATTCGAGCCCGATATGATATATACTCGAAGATGTTTTAATATAGGTATATTGTTCACGTGTGTATATAATGGCAGTAATCAAAAGACTGGTCAATGATTAATGATACTTGAGTTCGATGATGAATGACCATATGTTAAGTTATTAATTGAATCAACGAATATTTACATCATCTTTCACATGTAGATTTAGGATTGTATAACCAGAAGTTCACAGGCCGGGGGGACAAAATGCATGACACAAAATAGGATACTTGATTTGAATATAGGAAATATATTTCAATTTATTATTTTCTTTGACCCTCGCTTTGACCCACTTTAGCGAGTGATATCTCAATCTCCGTAGGTTCACATATATAAGTTGAAATATGAATTTTAAAATTAAGACCATTTCTAGTCCAATAATTCATTACCGGAACAGAAAAATACGTTAAAACTCTTGATCATAAAAACAGGTGATTTGATTAACGATTTATATTCTTTCAAACTAATTTTTCTGAATATATTGAAGGTCTTCTTGTATATTCATGGGCGAACCACGAGTGCGCTAAAAATATAGTTGTGAGGAATAGGTGAGACGGTCGATTTAAATCTTCAACATGATCATTATTCTTCATCATTTTTATAAGCTTCTTATACATGTTGATACCAAGTTTAAAGAAATTTGGTTCGGTCGTTGATAAGAAAATAAATGTAATATATCATTAGAAAAATCGGAAAATGTATTTTTCGTACGGCCTATGTTATAGAGATGGTCAACAGGTGAGCTATGTATAAGGATGGCAGTATATGTGCATGACTATATAAGACCGAAAATATGTTTTGCTAATTACTATATTTGTATCCACAAAAGAAAAAGGTCATCTACCAACTAAGTTATTGTAAAAACTTTGGTGAATATATGCATACTATATATAGCTGCAACTACTCTATGAATTTTGGACTTGATGGACTTTATGGAATCGTGGAATCTTTATGGAATGCCGTTGAATGTTGCGTTGCGTGAATGTTGAATATTTGGGCTGTTATTTAGTCTTTGTGTATGGCCGTTTTAACATTAGTTAGCTTTAGTAGATAATATAGATATAGCAGATGCACGCGTCCGCAACTATAGCTTTGTAGGCCTACATGGATGCAGTTGCTTTTTTTTGTCATGAACTTCGTTGTGTAAAATCACATTCAGTGTTGCGGCTGTTGCCAGTTGCCACAGTCAAATTTTCGAAAGTATACTACACTGCCAAGCAAGATGTATTGAGGGTTGCGTTGGTTTGCCGGTCTGTGGGTTCGATACATCTTGACTGACAGTAAAGGAAAGTAATAGTTTTTGAAAAGTAATATTTTCAAAAAATACTACTTGTTCAGACAAAAAAAAAAAATTGACCAAAAATAGATAGCCCTCAATGACTATATCGTTTCGAGAATAGTTTTCTTCTATTGGCTATTGCATTTTTAAGCAGGCAACAGACTATGCCGCTAAAGATGATCTTTTCGATTGACCCCTATACTCCTCGACAACTCGCCTAAGCACATCGAAGTAGTGTTGTTTATCATTATTCATGCATCTGAGAACTGCAACAAAAGCGCACATTTTAAATTTCAACTACCTGATGAAAAAAAATGTGTAGCATAATTAAGAATTTTTAGACCTTGTACATTCATTTTTCAAATTGACTCATTTGATGGTTTATCACAATTCGCAACTGAAAAGTACCATTTTGTTTAAAATCAGTGGAGAAATTAATATGTATACATACTAAATAGTACTAGAAAATGAAAAGTACTCACTAGATCACCAAATAATTAAACTTATATATACTACATCTATGGATGGTACATAAGTATCTACTAGACTTGATATTATACATACACAAAAAACCACAATCACACCAATACAACTTTGAAATTTGTGTTTGTTAACTTTGTTTTGTTGGAAGACCACTTTCCTCTTTCATGGATTCGAATATAGTTTCAAAATCAAGATGTGAAGTATATATTCAAATACCGTTACATTACTTATGAATATCTAGCTCATCTCACAACTAAAAAAATGCTACGTTGTCCCAATGTAAGATTAACAATGGATATTGGCTATTGCATACATCTGTAATATTTGAATATCTTACTGTAAATTAATACATTGTTCAAATTTACATTAGGACCACCAACATATACCTATAATAGGGTTAATAAACCTATTGTGTTTTAAATGAAGAGCGTGTAGAATGTCCATGCAAATGTTTGACTCTCTGTCTCTCTCTTACGTGGATGCATCATGGATGCACCGCACGGTCCGTATAGTTTCCTGCCTGTGCCATGTGCGTCATAATGCAGTCAGACTCGAGAACGTGTCAGCCCTGTCAATTGAGCGGCTCTCTTTGAACGACCCGGCACCCGGCACTAGCACCGGACTACTAATGCATGTCACATCACACATATGGTGCGTTACATTGTAGACTGCTACTTGCACACATAAATATACCTCCTGTGTGATTCGGTAAAAGCCAGCCGGTGAGTTGGAGAGGAAGGATGGCATCCCTCCTAAGAAAAATTGTTGCTGACCCGATCCCTATAGCCCAATCCTTTCAAAAAGAAAATTTCGATTCAGTATCTCCTCATGGAAAATAAATTATTTTGTATATAATTATTGTACCAGTATTTGAACTGAACATAAGACCATTTTTTCCGAGTTTGTCCTCTATTTTATTTTATTTTTATTGCAAGTACAAAACAATAGTAAAACCATTCTTGTCACGTTACTCAATGTGGTGTGTAGAGTATGCGGTATACGGTATACGCAATCACCAATCATAGTCCAGATCAACGTAATTAAGTCAGTGTAAAGTTCAGAAATACAATAGGAAAAAGCCTGAATTCAAATTTTCACTGCTGTCTACGTGGGGGGGGGGGGGGAGGGGAAATTTGAATTATGCGTATATACTTATTCAACCACTTGTAACAACACTACATTGGCAGTGGAACAACAAGGAAAAATGGGGCGTTGCGTTTTATCACTACATATGCGTACAATCCACGAATAACGAGGTTTCGAGTGACCTTACCCTTTCCCCAGAGCAATAGCGCACGGTTGGTTTGCGCCTTTTTCCTTTCGTGGATACAAGTAGGCTTATTGGGCTTATATTAAAGCGTTGAGAATTTAACTAAGAAACCGCTTTGAAGTTCAGCCTGGCACTTTATTATACTTGCACTAGTTCAAATGATGTTATCCCGTACAAGCCGAATGTATAGACCTAAACTCCTAAAGAACTCAATATTGATCTCCAAATGGAAGAATCTGATGATCCTTGTCCGATAACTCGAGCGCCCGGGATCAAACCAGGGACCTTCTCCAGCCGTGATAACCAATACACGACGGAAACAGATTTATATCAATAAAGGCTAATATAACATTTGAAATTAAAATAATTGTATTATTTAATATTTATATCACTAAAATTATCCATATAATTACAACCCTCCAGTAGGCGCGCCCTAATCTAAAACATCAGGGGTCGCGTGGGGTCTACCAGACCCCACAGTGTATCTGCCATTACCTTTTTGTGAATGATTTTTTCAAACATTTTTTCCTTTATAAATGTTATTTCATGGTTCAATGAGCATTGTAATATATTTTTGTACTCATAGGTTCTAAATATTGTTTTTGATTCCAAGTTGATATTTTCTTGTAAAAAGTCCAAATAATGGAGAATTAAAAATTGATGAAAAATTAAAAATACGAGAATTTTCCACTTTCAATCGATTATTATGTTTAGTGTTGAACGTGATCATGGTATTAATATACACTGTTGAGGAAAAACATAGAAAAAACATGTTTTTTTTGTTTGAACTTATGCCATTTTGTATGGATAATTTCGTATCAAATTTTTTGAGTATAAAACTGTTCCAGTCATTTTAAATGCCAGATTTTTTTGTTTTTATATATTCCATTGAAGACTTAGTTTCACAGACCTAATTTATAAGATTTCACATTTCAATGAATTATATTCAGCTTTGAATTCAGCATACATCTTGTTTGTTTGGCGTCCACTTTCATGACCGTAACGGTACAATGGCTACACAATATAGTGACATGATCCAAACAAAGGTATTTGTGGCAGAGATGACATGTGTACTCGGTCTGTTTATCTTTAGGCGCATGTACTATCGCAGTAATGTTCATATTTCTGGTCCAAAACAAATAAAAATACATAAAATTGGTAGCATAATCGGGAAATCCAAAAACTGTTTTGCGCTAATTTACCAAATTTTGAGGTTAGATAAAGTATGAAAAGTTTCTAAGATATGTATCTATGAAATATGCATCATCAATGTACGTAAAAATTGAACAAAATAATTTTCTCACCTGCTGAAAAAGAGACAGTTTCTGTGACGCGAGTAGTCGCGTGGGGTCCGAGAGACCCCAAAAAAGTTCTGACCACAATTATAGTTACATGATGTACATTTTTGTTGGTTTTGAAACTTCTCTTGTTGACTACTAGGAGGTTCAACTTGAAGGTATAGAGACTTACAAAAATTAGAAGTTATGGCATCTATGTTAAATTAACATAACTAAAGTGTTGGGGTCCGTAGGACCCCAAGCGACCACTGGAAGGTTGAGAACGGTGAATAGGCCTACATACTTGATCCTAAAATAAGCTATATATTATTATAATTATTGATATTACAAAACCCATAATACATTGTAATTAATCATATATAGACTTATGACAATTGACAACTTTGACAATTTTACAAACATACAAATTGTTCATGACACTGAAATTCTTTATGATTCATACTGCCAAAGAAATATATCGCTCTGATACTCTAATATGGCCTTTTGTTTCTATGAGTATTATATTTGTAAGCTTTCTTCATTCTAGAATTTACTTTTGAAAAACAGATTTGTTTGCTAACATTCGGACCCAGAATAAAACATTTGGATCTTAATTTTTTAATTTATTTTCCAAATATCAAATTAAAACAATTGAACACGATGAATAGAATAAAATGAGGGAGAAATTACCGAAATGTAAGGAATATACCAGAGTCGATAAAGCAGTTCTACAACTGCTTTATCGACTCTGAATAAACATTTAAAAATTGAAACTGTAAAGTGTATAAATTATTCATCTGAGGCCCGGTATTGCCAAGTCCAGTTAGCTTTTATCTGACAGTTCAAACTTGTTATCACCATGGTTACCAATGCTATTTGTTTTCACCAACTCTCTGATAAATACCAACTGGCCGTGGTAATACTGGGCCTAAATAAGATAATATAAAAGAATTCTAACCTTCAGCACGAAAATACGAAGCATTTTCGTAGTTGCAACAGTTTTGTTCAAGAATTTGGAATGAAATATAAAAATCAAAACAAAAAGTTTCCGCCCGGGATCGAACCGGGGACCTTCTGCGTGTTAGGCAGACGTGATAACCACTACACCACGGAAACGCTATGTTAAGAGTATGTTTGTAGCGCTTATGATGTGCGGCCAATACTCGGCATGACGGATGGACACAGCCAATCGGTAGAACTAATGGGTATGAAAAACAGATAATCGTATTTTTCTCGCGAGGCGAATCATCTTGCAAAAGGATTTTCGAATCCATTACATTACCCAAGTCAAAATCATAGGAATGGGATACTCCTGGTGAAATAAACATAATATTAAAAATTTAAAATGCAGCTTAGGAAACCTTCATAGAATAATTAATAAATAAATATAACTAACGCCAACATAAATGCGTAATGAAACAAATAGGACAGGTTAAATTCATAAGTTATTACATAAGCGTAGCGAAATCTCCATCCCACTCTTATAGGGCTTTGATTCTGTGTTTTTTTTTTTGTGGGCACTGCACAGGTCGCAGGGTTTGACTGATCAATATGAAACATTTTTTGTACGGGCCAACTTTTACAACTTAGAACTGTATAGTTTTTGGAATGAATCGATCGATTAGATTTTGAGAAACATCATGTCAAAGTTTTTAAAAACCCCATAAGATTAGGCTGGGTGAGAAAATTTGAAAAAATGAAACCTCTCCGAAAAAAAAAAAATTCTCTGAGTGCTCAAAAATAAATTATACACATAACCACCATTTTGTAAGCAATTCGAAACAGTCGTTTCGAAGAAAAAAAATCAAATAACTGTTTTTATACATCAAATGTATGGAAATGAGCCAAGATTCACTGCTTCCTAGATTCGATATTTGCCCAAGCATGAAAATTATATTCTTCATATTAGTCAAGGTGTGTAGAATACCAGAGAAGATAAAGTGGCAATTAAATGAAGGACAAAGTGTGTAGAATACCAGAGTCGATAAAGTAGCAAATGGTGGACTGTTATTATACCTTATTCAGATATCTCGCTCATCTTATAACGCATATTTCGCGTTTGCCTAGTATCTAATTACTTGTGACTACAGAGATGAACAATTATGAGAATATTAATAAGTGAAGGGAAATATTATTTCTCTTCATATTTATATTTTTAAAAATCTTCATGATATGTTGTTGGATGAGCGAAGCGAAGACTCAATTTCGCCATACCCGTAAAAAAAGTGACTTTGTTTGTTTGTTTTTTTGTTCGCGCTCCACAGGTCGAACAAAAATCCAAAATCAGTTGAAACTTGACATACACAAGTGTCCTTATCTAATTCTATACTGTATACTTTTTAGGCACAATCGGTCAAACCACTTTTGAGAAAACTTATTTCAAAGTTTTCAAAAATCCCATAAGAATAACCCAGAAGAAGAAGTTCGTGAAAAATATTTCATCCGAGAGAATTCAAATTCTCAGGGAATTTCAATATCATAATTATACACATTATTCCGAACTTTCACTCAAATCGGATCAGCCGTTTTGATGTAAACAAATATATGATGTAATTTTTTTAAATCACTCAAAGCTATTGAGATACCACTTGAATCCAAACCACAGGTGTCACCTCTTAAATGTAAACGATTAGAACAAAACCTTCTTTATTATCATAGCAATTAATAAGGAGATAGCAGGGCAGTGATGTAATGGTTTGGATCTCAAGGTGTATATATATATATATATATATATATATATATATATATATATATATATATATATATATATATATATATATATATATATATATAATAACCAATCCAAAGATAAGGTGATATGTTCCAGCTCATCCATCAACGCGGCAACACATAACGCGTTTGTCTAGTTATTTATAAAACTACAATACAATCGTGACTATGTAGTACCTATCTAATACAATGATATAAAAACATAAAATGGTTTGAAATTACAGAGGCGCAGTATTTTATTTTTCAACCGTACTGCCCTCAGTAGGCATTTGGCATTTGGCAGTAGGTCAAGGATAATCTGTGATAATTAAATTATTTTCGCCTCAACTTGCAGCCTGGCACCTCCACCACACTTTTTTCAAGAAGATCAATTTCGAACTAGACACTTCTGTCCAGTCCTCCATCACAAAAGTCATGTTGCATAGTGATGTATGCATGTTATTGTTATGTAAGTCATGTATGTAATGTGGAGTGTTCACTGCTCACTGCTCAGTCAGTCCAGGGTTCCGATTATACGACTAGAACTTTCTCACAGGTGACAACAATGAGATAATGCTTTTCCAAATAATAATTTATATCAATAATATATATTCCACTTCCAGCATTACCTACTTCTAGGAAAACGCTATATACGCGTTGTTAGACGAGCGGAAAGTAATAGTATGTCGACTTCATTGCCAAACTTTTTCCTAAATCCGCCAATTGGGTAACATTTTATAGTTATAAATAGGTAAAAACGGCTTCGAGTGGTACCAATTTAGCACATTTCATGTTGTTTCTTCAAAATGACTGACCCGATCAAGCTGATAATTTCCAGAAATGTGTATCAAGATGTTATTCAACTTCACACAAAATTTCAATTTTTTTGAAAATAAAAATTTTTAAATTTTTTTCCGTCGTTTTATTCTGAAGGGTATTTTTGAAATATCTAAAATTCATAAAAAAAAGTTGACATCCGATAATGCCACAAAACTATACAGATCTAAGTTAGATAAGGAACCATGATGAAAAAAAAATTGAAATTGATAGCTGTAACCGTTTGACCTGTGGAGAACCGACAAAAAAACATAAAAAAAACATAAAAACGAACACCATTTTTTTTCAGTATGTCAAATTGAATCCTCGCTAAAGCTCGTCTAATAAATGAGAAATAAAGAGTTTTTATTGACTTTTATTGACTCATTGATAGTATTCTCTTCATCAGATTTTGGATTAACGTAGTGGAGAATCCAACTCCATCTCACTTTCACGAAATTTGACACTGTTTTTTCGATGATAGGCCTATGTTCGCTGTTTTTCTTGTACACAATTCATGACCAAAGATAAAATGAAATTATCAGCAAGAAAGTTGTATTCAAGATTTGAAACGATGCCATTATATAATTAAGCTGTAGTTTTCAAGAACATTAGGGCCGAACATTTTCTATTTAAAAAATAGTCATATTACGGTAAATTCCAATAATATAGTATATAGGTCAGGATAGTGATATACACAATAAAAGATGATACCAAAAACACAAACAAAAATACTTTCGTAATATTTGTATATTACTGTATAGTATATGTTCAGAGTATTATGATTTTTCAGGAACAGGCACGATGAAAAGGCAACTACATTTTTTCAAAAGTTTCAATCCTCAAAGTTGCAGCGAGCCTAATTACTGAAGTTTTAACAATCATTTTGTAAATTGACGACGTTCTTTCTTCTAATTTTTTTTCCAACGAAAACTTGACACAAAGCCATTGTTTCCCAATTCCCGATAAAGGTAAGGATCGTTTGAACGGAGCACCACAAGGGCGATCTTACCACCCCAAAGAAATAGTTGGAAATACTATAACTCATTTTCTCTATAATTCTTGCTTCGCAAGATCACATGAACAACTTTTAAGAAATCGATTACATTTGTGTATTATGCAAAGAAATGATAAGCTCAGTTATTCAACTAGAGTTACTAGACCAATGTAATTTGTTTCTTTGCGTTGTATTGGCAGAAGTATGTTCGACATGCAAGCTTGTATTGGCCGCAGGAGCTTATCAAATCAAGGGGTGGAGTAGGAGATGGATTGAGAGAGCGAGTGAGAGAGAGAGAGAGTTGGAGAGAGTGAGGGGTGAGGGTATGTCAGCTCTTTGATCTTGCCGCCGCTATACATCGAGGTTGGTGATTTAGCTAATGAATTACCACATAGTATGCTCACTGACGTGACGCACTTGACATCACATGCATGACTACGTCATTACGCATCGCTCACGCAACGCATCACCACGCATTCGAATCGACTATATTGAGGTTCAAACTCATTTCACCAATGATTTTAAAAAATCCTTACATGTTATTGGGATGCGCAACAAATATTTATATGGAGATAATAGATGACATACAGCGAATTATAAAGTTTAGTTGATTATACTCTCGGTAAGCATAGTATAATTATTAGCATCGGGAAAACAACCAACCCAAAAGTCAACTGTCAGTATCAACTCAACTATAGGCTCATTAAGAGTCCACGGAAGTCGATTTAGCGAAATATCAGTTTTTTGGTGCTAACTTTTGAACGGTATATATCAAAATTATAATACGCGAGAAACACAGATAATTATAATAGCTTCAAGTTCAAGTTGATATACGTTTCAACTAATCAAGTCATGTCGCATAGTTGTCAAGCGTATACAGCTAAAAAAAAACATCTTTCAGCTGTATACGCTTGACAGTAATGCGACATCTTAAATAGTTATAACTGATATCATCTAGAAGCTATTATAATTATCTGTTAATTATTATTAGAATTTGATATCTCATACGGACCGTTCAAAAGTTATCACCAAAAAAATGATATTTCTCTAAATCGACTCCCATGGTCCATGGACTCGGATAAGAATACGTATTTGAGCGCTGCGGATCCCAATATGTATTGGAATTGGCAATAACTGAATTAAATTATATACCCATATCTGGTGGTAATAAATAAGTCAGAAAAGTATCATTATTTATTATACACTGTTATATTCAATTATTATATTATTTTGGCTCATTATTAAAATTTAATAATTATGTATAGTTGATTTAAATAGCATAATCATTGTATAATTAATCCATTGTGTTCAAACAACATTCCACATGCGTATGTGAGCGTGGGTAAGTGATTTACAGATCACGAGATCGGTAACTTCCGGCGCCGCACTGACGACGTCTACTGCTCGCCGGATACAGTACTATGCGGCGCGCATGCGTGAAGACCACCCAAGACGTACGCTAATTAGTCGTGTTGACCACCGGCGGTCACGCAGATTACATCTGGATCTGCAACAAGATTGTTCCGGGGTGTGGTGTGGTGGGAGGGGAAGGCGATGACAAGTAGCGGAGGAGGGACAAGTTGGAGGAACGTTTATGTACAGTAGCTATATTTGTGCAAATTTACATGATAAATATCGATAATTTTGTATTATTAAATAATGTAGGCCTATAATAGATGTAAGGATAAAGCAGCTATTAGTCGATCAGACTTCTCGGTGATTGAATGCATGGCGCCAGATTCAAAGTAACACGGTGGCACGTTTTTTTCCGTCCCGGTTAGTCACGTGAATTTATCAAAACCTTCACGTAAAATTTCTTAATGGTTCACATAACCGGGACGGAAAACAACATGTAGCCTTTTACGGCCAATTATTTTAAATCTGCAAGCGTTAGAACATCAAACTAATTGTTCACGTATAATTGGTCAAGTCATCATAACAAGAAAAACAAAAACGACGTGAGAAATTAATTGGTATGGAATTTCTTAGAAAGCATACATTCCGGCTCATTTCTATACCGGGTTCAATGACGTATACTGTAAAGGGCCTACTTAGTACTGATGATTGAATTATATGGAATCGGTATGTGATGAATAAGATAAGTGAATAAGATGAATGAGATATGATGAGATGAATTCGGTTATTCAACTAGGTGTTTTGAATAGTGTGCGAAGGAAACGGTCGTGGCCCAGACTTGGATTGGCCCGGCGGCCCACCGGGCGAATGCCGAACGTTTCAGTATTTTCAAGGGCCGGTGTTGTCGTTCATACATTTATATTTTTTTTATACATACTTATACATATGATATGAACTTGTTTTTCTGAACCCGGTTTTGCTTATATTTGGCGGTATCTGAAATAGGTTTACAAATTATATTAATTGTGTGATTTGTTCGTCGGAAAAACGCCGTTCAGTCTTCTTTTTCTCAATCTGCTTTTACTTCAATTTTATATCAAAATGATACTAATTGACATAGAACGACATCACACAAACACAGATTTATACTGATGATAAATGTAGATTAGTATTGTTAAAACACAGATGAAACACAACTCTGTTTCTCTGAATACTTGATGATTTAAGCTGAATATGCTTCCAAGTGGGCTAGAGAAAAAGATAAAAAAAGCTAAAATATCGCCTCCAGCGGGTGGGACTGCCCCACCCTTAGGCCAGACCCCATTATACGGACAAGAATGCATACTAGAAACAATAATTTTTATTAAAAAATATTTCTCCTCTCCACTCAACTCAAAGTTTCATATACGCACGCCAGTAAGCTTAGTTCAATGGTTGAACAATTTTAATTACTCTCAGTCTCACATATGATATAATATAGAAAGCGACGGATTTTTCGATCGGAGTCAACAATGTTGACAGTTGGGTTGTCATCTTTAAAATTATGCTTGTGGGCCACTTATTTCTTCCAGTCCGACTCTGTCGTGGCCCGTTAAGGAACAATCCCAGTCATTATATAATCTCTTATATCTATGTCATTAATGGTTGATCATGGAGGGAATGAAACCCCGGTATCCTGAATGACGGTTATAAGAGTTCTTGCTACTGGTCCACCCATCTCAGAGATCGGCTCATGAATACATAATATATGATACGTCTTACAAAAACTATACAGATAAAAAATACTATAATTTTGTAAAAAGTTGTTTTAAGTGCAGATGTAGGCCTATCAAGTTGAAGCTGGACTTGGGAGTTAATTGTATGGTGATAGACACGTGTTATGGCCTTATATCTTGTCACCTGTGTTACGCAATTGATATACAGATAAGTTATAGTTAATATATCATACATGAGGCAATTGTATATTACAGTCGAACGCAGATTATGATATGTAGGCCAACCTGGATTAATTTAATTAATTTGATTAATTTGGATTAATTTGTAAAAATGAAGGAACCGGATCGCAAAAAGTTCTTCTCTTTCCTCATCCCCTCCTACACTTTCAATGTATTAAACGCATGGTAGTGGTAGCTATCATAGCGGTGTGAAAAGGAGCAAGTTTTATTTTTCATTTCCATATTTTCCTCCTTATGTCTAGAAACATGATATTTTCAAACCGGCACATGCAGCGCACTCGCTTCATGTTATCCGGGAGGTGAAGGGGGTATATCGGACCTGGTTCGATCCCCGCCACCGTCCATTTTTACAGTTTTTTTTTTCGTGATTTCGCTCTTTAGTCTAGGGCTCTAGGATAGTGCTGGGATGGTTCCTAAAATATAGGTCACGGTACGTCGCTTCCTTCCCATCATCCAACCCAATACGGTACCTAAGAAACATTCATCTCATCATCCCATCATCTCATTTATCATTCATCCGACGCCAATTGTTCTTAGTTATCATTATAGTGCGTCGTTAAACCCATTAAAAAAATATATTTTCAACATATTTCATGTGGAAAATTTAGAACAGAAACGGAACTTTCAACATACAAAATGAAAATAAAATGTTGATATAAGTTGTACATCATGCATACTCTCATACCGGAATCAAAAAAGGCAAGGCAAAAAAGTTCGTTGCGTTCCTATACAAATTGACCTCTGTACACTAAATGCGTTGTAGGTCAACTTTATATATATATGTCTAGTTTACACCCATGGACGGTTGTCAGTCATTGCATGAAGGCCTGTTACACGAGGGCGTGTAGAAAATCTTTCGCAAGACGAATATACTAGAGTAAAGACGGAGGTCGAAAGTCGAAGTAGACCTGACCTATATACATCATTGCTTCAATTAATTTTTTTTTCAATACCGTACTACCGTAACTTGCGAGATAAGCGTGGAAAAGAAGTATGAGAACAAAGAATTGACTTCAAAAATAAAAGTTGGCGCCCCACTCTATGCATCTATAGGCTTCTGTCAAGTAACAAATGACAAACAATCGTTACCATAAAGCAATACATTCAGCGAACTGGTGGACTACCAAACATTCTGATTGGTCAATTCCAACTGGTGGACATTGTTGTTTGTCTCTTTCAACAATGAGTGACGTCACTTGACAGGAGCCTATAGAGAACTTGAATTAATTTCATCTGTTGATCTTTTTAATCGCACGTCTTGTTCATCTAGGATTGGAAAAATTGAAAAATGTGTAGGCCTACTATTGAGGTTTGATCGCTTTCAGTGATTTTTTTTCAATTTTTTCAATTTTTTTATACCGATATTTCTCCACATAGTTATTACTTATGTTCATAGGGAATTTAAAATATTTATCACAATTTTATACAAAAAAAGCTTTCCGACGATGTTTTCCTTCCAACAGCTCAAAAACAATATGGATCTATTCTGATAACACATGCAACATCAAATAAAGTTTCAAGTTGGTTGGCTACTTCATATGACGTGTAGGCCTATGCCATGCACAAATATAAATATATATATATATCCACGATTTTTTAACTACGATTTTTTGCTAGTCTTCTCAACACTAATTTATATATATATATATATATATATATATATATATATATATATATATATATATATATATATATATATTTGTATATATATATATATATATATATATATATATATATATATATATATATATATGCCTATATATATATATATATATATATATATATATATATATATATATATATATATATATATATATTTGATACTCGCCAGTGTAAGCTTAGTGTTTAGTGTTAGTTTTAAGTGTTTAGCTCTGCAAGTTTAAATTCTCATTTTTATAAATTAAAAATATATAATTTTTTTTATAAAATGATAAAATAATAAAATGATAATTATTCATTAATAACTCAATAATTACATTTTTATAAATTATGTCATCCTATTATGCCAATATTTTTGCATCAAAGTCAGCCCTGATGTACACATCCGAATTGTCAAGTCGATACATGTGCGGATGTGCCACACTCACCCGTGTGCTCCATGTAGAGTTCAGTTGTCGATGAGCTAACATCAACTAAAGCATGTACGACGTTTCCCTGTGTATAATGCTTGTCTACGTGATAGTGGCTGCGATCGTCCGCCTCTCCTATCCTCTAGCTGTGTCTGGCGACCGTCTCGAGCCACTAGCTGGCACCAAGTGGACCACCCAGCTAGCACGGCGTACCACATGTATCATAGACGCTAACCACTCGGCCACAGAGATTTAGAATTATAGCCGTCATTAGGTACCGAAGGCGTCCTCTCTTCAACAATAACAGAGAGAGAGAGAGAGAGAGAGACAGAGACATTCAAATCGGACATTTAGTGCTGTATACCAATATGACATAGATGGACGCGTCGCGATGCTCTCATAAAAGGCGACGTCATGATAAGTTAGTAGATAATTAGACGTAAGAATCGAATCAATCGCTTACTGTCATAACGTCATTAGGTAATTCAGATTAACCTTAGGGAGGTGACTGGGGAGAGAGGAGGGGTACGTAACTTCTTGCATATAGACAGATCTGATGTTGGTCACCAAGACTTGTCACTTCTTTTAGGGGATGATTCTCGTCCCCTTCTCTGTCCCCTCTCCTATACGGTCGGATGCAAATTACAAAGTCTACATAATAGGCTATAGGATAGGGGTTAATCAGTTGCGCTCTCCCTTTATAGTAATAGTATCACTTCTCTCTCTTTCTCTCTCTATGTCCCTCATGCTCGCTTTTCTTCTCTCACTCTAGCAATAACAAAGCCAGGCTTCCCTGAGGGCAAGGCACAGATTTCACCACGTGTGTGGTCCTCACATTCGGTACACCGTTGCTAAGCAACGCGTCTATCACCGCGTCCTCTGCAACCAATCAGAACACTTCGATGCTCTCCTTCGGTGGTTTCCGACAGTATTCGGCTCTTCAACTCCAGTATGGTCGTACACTTCGTTAGTCAAGTTAAGTAAGTCAGTCACAACTCGACCACCATTACATGAATATGTCGAGTTTTTTGACAATGTATACTCTACGTCTTAATCACGTAGATTCGTGTTCGTGATTTGTGTTTTTAATTACGTATGTGTTGTGTTTTGTTGTTTGTTTGTTGGTTACCTTCGAGTGTTCTTTCTAAGCTGCCGTGTTTAGTGTGATGCTCTTCTAAACCGTGTGGATGGTGATTGTGGTGAAACGGGGCCTACCCAACCCGTCTAAATGTGTACACTTCGTATAATCCTGCTGTTCCAGCAGCCCCCGAGTGTTTGGGTTCTGGCACACCAATATGGTGGGCTTAACAACGGTTCCAGTACAGACAAATAGTACGAGCAAGAAACAGAGAGTGCCTAAGAACTATGACACTGATCTGTACATTAGGACTAGTTGGACGGATGCTGCGGAAGCTCTAGCACAACTTGACAAGGTAATTGAAATCTCCATTCCCAAAACAGAACTTATTCTTGGTAAATGTGCGAATATCTGCTGTTTTTGTGATTGACGAGAGTTCCGAGTTGATAATAATAACTCTAGCTCTTGTCTGACTTCAGTGGTCCTCCCGCCGTTCAACTTGAAAGTCTTGCTACAGCTCGCTCAACTACACTAACACACTTGAGTCCTCGAGGCTCACTCCTCAACTGAAGTTATTTATTGCGATGTGAATTCACGTTAATTTATAGTAAATTGTTCAATTCAATTGTATCGTCGTGAAAATGTGTAAGATGTACCTATTTTGATGAGGGATAGAAAAAGTGGATGTAGGCCTACATTCACATCTAAAACTTGTATAGTTTCACCAGTAGGCCTACTTACTTGCTTATTTCTGCTTTATTGCTCATTCTAGAAAGTAAATTGAATGGAATTATCAATGTATGAAGAAGTCATACATATATATCACGTTCACGATATATTTCGGTGACCCTGTCTGGGTCACAAATCGCCCGTTTAGCCAGTTAGAATACTCTACATGAAAGTATTTAATTGATCCTTTACGTAATAACGCATTGTGGTACATAGACCTGTCGGCGCGTTGAAACTTGTATAGTTTTGCCAGTTCTTACTCTCAACCCAATTAATTATGATTTATTCCATTCTAGAGCACGATATTTTTCTGTGACCGTAGCTGGGCCACAAGTCGCCCTTTTCCCTAGTTCAATTACTCCATCTAAAAGTATTAAATTTGATCTATACATAAGAACCAACTGTGGATACATACTGTCGGCGCGTTGTATCACTGCAGGTTTATATCAAGTCAGAGAGTATTCCGTCTTGTTGGGATAGGTCATGTACTTATCAAGTGCCTTATGGAATCTAGCTGACTGGTTCATCTTGTTATGCCATACACCTCGCTCACTCGCTTCCAACACCCTGGTAGCACTAGCATCTCGTGTACGCTTCTCGAATATCCTGGCTCGGTCAGTGAAGACACTGCTTCAGAAGACAGAAGTCAAACTTCTCGAACACCCTGCGTGATAGGATATCTTGGCTGTTCAACATGGAATGTCTTGAATAACCCCCCCAAAACCAGGCGTGGCCGTGGCTCGACTAGCGCTTTCAAGCATTTACCGACATTCTGATCGGATTGTTCGACTATTTCAATGAATGAATGAATGAAATCTAGTTTGTAATTTACAGCTCATTTGTTCCATTTATGTTTTGTAAGGTGTAGTATAAATGTCGGGTCCTTTTCTTCTCATTCAATGCTACATCTGTCGTGTCTAATCACCTCAACCAAGCTTTTTCTCGTACTTTGTTGCCATCAGCACAGGGTTCGATAACCGTGTCACTTGGAACCGGGTTCGATCACCATATTAACTTTCATTTGTCTGGAATGATATTTAACGGGGTGAAATATGTATTCGTTCTTTTGGCGTGAACTTTGAATGGTATTATGACATATCAAAATTGTTTGCACATCAAATTAATTGAATACCTACATAATTCAACTCGTATCCTCTAAATATATACAGCGCTATCCTTCATACTTCGTAGTTTAGTTTGGAGTTTTTACCCATTTCAAAATCTACCCGCTCATACGTTATCACCTAAATCGACTGCTGTTGCTGATGAAGACGATACCGTTGTCCATTAGGAAGATTGCTCAATATTAGTACCGGTATACTACTTGTTCTAAAAGAAAGATATCGGGTTGAATAAGAATCATGTATGAATGTCGGACTGCCAACAATCGTCTGTAGTTCCTTGAATCACGGTGTAATATAGCTGGTCGAGGCGTTGATTGGCTGATGGTTGGTCACCAGGTAAAACGTCTCTGGTGGTATAAACTTGGAGAAACTGAACTAATGAATGCACGAAGCATGCTTATTGGGTGGCCACTACGGCCCCAGGTTATCGCGGACAATAGGCAGCATGTCTCGCATCTCTTGGGCTGTGATTGAAATGTTCGGCGGACAATGCACCCCTCGCTAGCCGGGGAGTCGAGCAGCTGATGGTCTCGTTCTCTCTCACTTGCTCTCTACAAGGCCGGCAGCGTGCTCTTCCGCCTCTCTCCCTCTCTCTTCCTCTTTCTCTCTTGTGTGATGGCTTCATCTCGCTCGACCTTCGTCTAATGTCTTCATTATCTCGGCTCACACACACAGCGGCCAGGCAGGTATTCCAGCGGTACACACAACAATGCATACAACTTCTTCAACGCTTCCCGTATCACTACAATCACTTGTCCACGTGTGCATACTGATCGAAACTGTTAGAGAGACAGATAACTCATTGAGTTAGTGGTCAATGTTGTCGGTCTCGATTGCAACAATTGAGTGGCATCTTCTGAGGGAGTAATTCAGTCAATCTCATGGCTCCGCTGATCAGTCAAGGCGTTGGAAGATGGATAACATTCGCCAGTATCAGAGACAACACAATCCGCTACATACTGGCGAAATGCAGTAAAATAATGTCAGCAATGGGAAGAGATTTGTAGGAAATGTCATTGTTGTAATTTCCGCGCGCTTATGTTCCATTTACCGCATATGAATGTCTTTGGATAACCTCAGAGCTTACCTGCTGAATACACATTGTTGTATGATGAAGCATAGTGAGAGGATGCACACTCCTCGTTTGATTAATATGTAGGCCTAATAGTTGAAAACCACAATCTAATCAATCTGTAATTATGTGTATTTTCACGTATACAGTACGTTTACGTTGAGGTCGTCTATAGGCTTTATCGTGGTTAAACCTGGCCAGTGAAAATTGTGTATTGGTGACGTCAGAGAGTAGGCGAGGCTCGCCCTGGGCGGTTCAATCATCTAGCCTCTTATTTCAGAGGATTAGTGTGTAATTTGTGCTGTATCTTATTCCCATGGTTGTACGGTGGTTCTTCTAAGATACACGGTTTAATAGTTTTATTGGCTGATCTTACCTTTCATGGTGATAATCACTTTATTATGCAAGCAAACCAGAGATCCAATAGGTAGTTGAATTACATGACTGTCTCAAATACTGCCTTCTAGACAGTAGACTACGCAAGAAAATTACAGGACTGTCTCAAACACAGCCTTCTGGGTTTACGCAAGAACACTTGCACATCGTATTCGTCATGAAAAGTAAATACAATTTGTCGCTTCACCATTGGACCCATTTATCTATCTATGGTTTTTAGTTGAGACCAAGGCTTATAGAAAGTTGTGAATCGCTTGCTATGACAACGACTCCAACAAGAACCAACGTTCTTGATTTAAATTTTATGCCAGGCTTATCGGCTTTTTCTCTTCACGAATCATATCCATCCACTCTCAACATATTCATATTTCACATGCTTTGGTGACTTTTTATTCCATGTTTGCACTCCATTTCATTTCATTTTTCGACCAAATTTGTAAGCAAAATATTTTATTGCGCTGTGCAAGCCAGTGGCATCCATATAAACTACAATTCATATTATTTTCCTCGCGTTGGTATATTTCCAATATTCCATTGCCATTCAACATGAAAGAAACACAAGTAAACCATTTCTGGCTATCTAACCATTTTAAAATAATCCTTTAGCAGAAAGATACTTGTGGGTGTGAAGCTTGATTTGTCCTGTGGTCTTCGAAAGGATAAGGGGTGCAGCCGGCATAGCAGACTCCTGTATTCCTCGTCTTATCGACTCCACCCTCAAGAGCGAGAGCGAGAGAGATGTCGATGACGCAACACTGTTGGCTAGCTGGGTGGTCCGCCGTGACGCCAGTAAGAGATTGTTTTCATGGGCAGTGTTGCCAGTTAGCCGGGCTCCATTCATGATTGTTATCCACATGTCTTGGAACGTGAGCGAGGCGGTACCGTTGCTATGGGTTACTGGACCTGGACCATACGTAACGTCTAATGTCACATCAACGAGAAGTACAGTACATACAATGTGATCACATTACACAGTGCAACCACACTACACGATTAGTTGTATTGCCTTGAGCTTTCTATTAATTCATTAATCTTTATTGAATAGGCCATTTTAAGTTATTTTATATCCAACAAACATAAATATAACTAAATTACATTATTTTAGTTTTGTAAAAAAATATGTTTTCGGCATTAATTAAGAATGTTATTCTATCCATCCGTAGAAGAACCTTGGTCATTTTTTGTGTGTAATTCTGTCATCTTCATTATTTTTGTTGCGTGTAGTTCTGAGAAGGCCATCATTCCTTTCTTGTATTGGTAATCGGAAGCTGTAGGCTTACTTTAGAAAAAAATACCTCGGGTAAAACTACCCCCAGAAAATGAAACCCCCCTAAAAACCGCTGAAAATACTTTTTGGATTTCTAAAGGAGTAAAAATACCCTCCCCCAAATACCCCTAACGACGATTTTACTAAACTATAGTGAGAAATGTACTCCCGCTGAAGGTTTGGTTAGGTTTCAACGAATCGCTTAGTGGTATTTTTCATGGCGGTTGTGCTCTTTCATTCTTCAAGGAACATCATAGAGAAGTAGCTCTTCTATTGGAATATCACGGGAGTATGTTTTGCCGTATTTTCTCGACGCTTTTTTTTCTACTGCTATTTTTACAGGCGGTAATTTTTGGGGGTCTTTTTTCCGCTACTCTTGTATTATATTAGGCGAAACCTTTGTGAATTCTGCCACACCATATCACTTGGAATGGACTATTTCACTCACACATCTATTATACTGATCAGTGATCACACTAACATTCAGTTATCACTCATCAGAACGTAATGCTGTATGCCTACATATTGTATTATTCCCATATTAACAGGCTGTTAATGGGGTCTCTCCTCATTCCATCTATCTTCTTATACATCTGCGACAGTCCATATTTTTCATGCTTTGAGACAGCCAATGGAATGCGTCACACGTTCTCGTTTGTTTTCCTATACCTTGAAATGTTCGTGCATATTATTGCATATTATTTCAAGCATAATCAATCTTTCTCTTCCAAACCGTTCACCCACGTGCCTTATTGTTGGAAAGAGACAGACAACAATAATTGATAATGATCAATCACAACCCTCTCTTCATGTTCAGTCACGTATCTATATGTCGCTTCTCAGTTCTCACTCGCAACTGCTTGTGATGTGTGCTTTATACGCCGCCCACAATGCAAGTGACCTATACTGCAATGGATGCAACTCTTTCAGCTGTCTCGACAGGCTACGTATAAAACTGCTGCTGCACTTAGGTGGTCGATCACTGGCTGACAGCCAGAGAGGTAACACACGTGTCTAATCAACTGAATAATCTTAATCACATTGAAATCTTCGCCGTATCAGAATGAAATATCAGAATATCATGCAATAACGCAGTGTGTTAAATGCCGATACTTATTTTGAGAAATCTCATCTCAAATTTTCTAAAAACCGCCATATAAGATTAGGCTGGGCAAGAAAATTTGAAAAATAAAATCTCTCCAAATGAGATGAAATTTTCTCTGAATGTGTATACATGAAAGATACACATTTCACCATTTTGTATGCAATTCGTTTTGAAAGCCGTTTTGAAGAAAAAAATTGAATCGACTGTTTTTATTCATCAAATATATTATAGAAATAAAAGTAGGTTTAGGTTGCCGAGATTCACTGCTTTCTATAGATTCGATATTTGCCCAACAATGAAGGATTTTTGTATATACTTCAAGGTGTGTAGTGTAGAATACCAGAGTCGATAAAGTAGCACGGATAGAACTCCTTTACGACTTTTTTACCTTATTCAGATATCACGCTCATCTTACATTGCATCTGCTGCGTTTGCCTAGTATATTTCATGGTGCAGTATTTTTTAAATAAAAGTTCCGAGTTGTTTACCATTCATGAAACCTAATCATAGGCAACATGCATGACATTTGTATTATTCTATCTGGTGATCAGAAACTACAAATCAATATATCAGTTTTTTAATTTTCGATGAAAACTACTTGCTTGTCCTATTAATTATTGAAGATGTAGTCTGCTTCAACATGAAAATGGCTGTTTTACATAAAATCGCGTACTTTACGTCAATTGACAAGTCTTAATGTAGGAACGTCTCCGTGTCACCTGTTTTAATCGGATCAACAGGATCTGAGTGATATAGGTAGGCCCTACGTAATTTAAATTTTTATTTTTTCCCAAGTTTTTGTTGCCATGTTTTCGAATCTGCTGAAAATATAACTCATGATAATATGCCGATTAAACCTAGATCTAAAAAAACACGCTTGTTTTCTAATTTTAAACTATATGAATTCGACAACTTTGTATTGCTATAATATATAAGTACCAGAAGTCAGAACTGAGAACTAGGCACCATGCAACCACTCCAATAAGCAATAATGAGCTAGAAAACATTCAAGAAGCAAAAGCTCTACCTATCCTGAACGAATATATTCCCAGTTTCTCGAAATGGTAATTCATTCTCCGAAATTGTAAGCAATACGGCAATATTACTTAATTAACCATCTATTTTACATGTAAAAGTAAAAATACATGTAAAGTATTGTGTTACGCTCATGTCAGACATGTAGGCCTATAGGGGAAAAGTTACCGGCAATAAATGATGACGATTGCAAGAATCCGACACGACTGTTGGTAAATCTTATACCACTAAAACTGTTGTCATGATTGTGTTGTCGGTTGACAACACAACTATTCCGAACTATTTTAATGTCAAGACTGGTTTGAATCTGAAACTCCGTTCATGTAGCTCAGCAACTTTCTTCTGAACTCGACTTCTTTCACAAGACTTGAAAGAAGACGATCACAGTATCATCAACGGCAAGGAACCTTTATTGCATGTTGCGGAGATGATGTGCTTATTATGTATATATAAATAGAGAGACTGAGAGTATAAATTCAAGAATGTACGCTATACTTGAAAAAAAAAAAAATTCAATTTGACGTGAAGTGTTTTTACGTTTTATATAGTAACTTATTGCTTTCTTCAAAGCGAGTAAATTCAAGTACGTTCGAAGTTCCACGCATTTTATTCAATTCTGGTCGATTAATTGATTCGATTTTTTCTAGTGACATCTCAAAAGTAAATCTGTGCACCATGTTCGGGTTTTAATCATTATTTGAAAATCATTATTCTAATAGTAATCATCCAACGAAACCAAATTTCGTGGGTCTTTCAATGTTTCCACTGACGTTTCCCTCTCATCTTCAATAATTAATTTCATAAAAACACCGACGTCCAAGTACGGATTGTTCTTTTTAGGAGTCACATTAATATCTAAATTTTTTTTTCTTTCGAGGGTTCAAATGCCACATGTCTAACGTCGTGTTTGCGTTCTTGGGCAACGTTTCCGAGAATGAGCGTACCACCGAGCTCGTATCATCTAGTCGCATCTATACGACCTGGGAGTGCATAGCCAGGGCGTTATGTCCTAATGTTTTTTTTTTGTATTCCAGGGCGAGGCGCCAGGTGAACGATCCGTCGTTGTACATATCGTATACGCACAGTCGCACCTGTCCTGTACGACCTGGGAGTGCGTTATGTCTGCAGTGCAAGTGCGTTATGTCTGATTGGTTATTTGTATTCCAGGGCAAGGCGTCAGGTGAACGAGCGTCGCTGTACCTCAGAGCTCGTATACAATCCCACCTGTACGACCTGGGCTGTTTCCTGCACAGACACGCTGGCAAGGTGCTGTTCGTGGCTATACTAGTGTTAGCCACGTTCTGCGTGGGTCTCAAATCGGCGCAGGTACACACGCGAGTCGACCAGCTCTGGGTGGAAGGTAAGTTCGGACATACTTCATGGTACTCATTTGAACCTGGCACCTCCACCGAGTATGCTGTATGTGTTATCTCTATTTTCCAGAGTTTATACTTTCTAATATTATTCCGATTTGTGCATCCTTACCATGGTATCTGTTTGACAAGCACGGCGAACTAACCGAACAGTTGTCGACTAAATCACTGTATATCTTGGATGTCATCGTAGTAAAGGAAAGAGAAGTGAGAACTTTCAACCGGAAAGCCTTGTTGTCGGAGGGTCGTAAAGCAACGTTAAATTGTTGAATTAATGGTCGCAAATGTTCGTGTGTGTTTAATTTTCATCCCCTAAACGTGCTGTTGTGTCTACGCCTTGGCTTGCTGCCTGCTCGCGAGTTTCCCATACTGGTTATAGATAACCGTCACGAAAAGCAAAAAATAACTAGTCACATTGTGGAACCAAGGCTCAACAATTCCTAAAATCCGTTGTACACTTGCCGTGAAATTTAAATCTCTTGAAGAGTATATCTCTTTGAATCCCTGAAACAACTTGAAATCTTCTAGATTTCTTGAAATCCCTGAAATCAGGAATGTGTACACCAAAGTTCCGAGTTGTTGACCTCTAAGGCGTAACCAATGGAAACGACGTAATATTTCAACCCTTACTGCATCCATTTTCTACATCACCAGACTGCGTATTGTGCATTTCTCGTCGCAGAGTGATTCTTAATCGTGTGCGTTCCAAGTTGGCCGTGAGTGTACCTTGTGAGTTCGAGAACGCGTCGAGTATGCCTGTGTGGTCGCGAAGATCTATTTCCGGGGCGGGAATCGCTGTCAGAATCTATCGAGAGACGAGATAGTTGTGAAAATAGACCGACGGAGAGAAATATGTTGTCGTGCGACCGCTAATGTTTTCACACCCAGCCGAGTCACATGAGATATGCGAGCTCACTTCTCAGCTGCGTGGAAACATGTTTGTAATTATACGCAATTAGCCACTCTTTTCATAAAACACACGAACAACTACAATTATTGCTAATAATTACTTATAAGTATCATTATCGTAGCTGCATGTTGCCCATTACGCGAGCGTGATTTGTTCGCTAAAAAAAAGAATCATTGAGGGTAAAAAATGTGAAACAGTAATATAGACCAGTATTATAGGGACACTAAAATAGTAACGTATTTGATAGCGGTCATTTGAAGTGGTCGATCAAGCCACATTAAAATACATCCTGTAGGTATACTGATATTTTTTCACGCACTAGAACTCGAAGTGCATGTATTTCACGCGCATAGTCTAGGAAATAATTAGCTGTTGAATATGTGAGATTATTTTTGAGTTTTAATTTTAATTTCGTATTACATCATTTTGTGTAACTGCAAGTTTACGTAACTACCTTTGACGTGTGATTGCGCTGACGGGGTATCTCAAAATTGTCGGAAGATTGTTCGGTCGCGGTCAGATAAAATGGTCGATCAAACTATATTTGAAACTGAAATGTATCCTGAAGATGATAGACTGATATCATACTCATTAAAACAAGAAGACAATGTGCATAGCCACTCCGCGCATAGGCTATGGAAAAAATAGAAATTAATTAATGAATGAATGTTCGTGTTCAAAGAAGCGTCGACAGCGCAGTCATTTTGCGCTCATGTTCATGTCCGTGTCTATGGTTGTGAACGTTTATGAATGTTTTAAAAAATGAAGAAGAGGGCAAGGAAGAGAAAAGTTAGAGTAGGTGAGATGAAATACCGGTTACGTGTAGAAGAAGACAATATACATGAGGTTAGAGAAGTGGCATGAGAATGAAATACAAACGCAACGCTCAGTACTCCCTTCATATACTCCGGCCATCAAAAGACTTCCACTCGACCGATGCGGTCCGAACTTGGTCTGGACTCATAACTCCAGACCTTACCGTCATGGATGACCCTTTTTGGGAGCAAATAAATTGCTCTCGACGAAATCTCTGGTGATCATGGGGCCAGGCAAACCCCCACACACCACTGCAAGGTGTCCGTATCCTTCGAAGGGGTGGATAAATGTGTGCAGTTTTTGTTTAAATTTAAATTTCGGATTTACCCATTTTATGTGATCGCAAGTGTAAATACTTCCTCTATTCATTTGAAATTAATTTTTTGTAATGGTCATTAATTGTTCACAATTTCCCTTTGATTGTCAGCCATTAATCAGTACTGCGCATGCCCAGTGGCAATATATCAACTCGAGTTTATGATTTATTGCCTGATTGCCCAAAACACTTGAAACAACATGGCAACTATTACTAGAGCGAACTAGATACCGGAGAACAAGCGCGGGCATCCTATACCGTCAACGCCTGACCGCCGCCGCGTAGACCACCCGCATTGCATTCACGCCATTACTGTTGCATAAATGCCAGGCATAACAAACGTAACTACATGATTATATAGGATTTCAATTCAAATGTTTTAATTTCAAAAAAGTTGGAGAAATAGGGTGTGTTAGCTAATTCAAGTGTTCGGCATTTGTAGGATTATTTGGCGTATTGCTCAACGTTATTGTTCAGAAGGGCATTGTATAGTTATGAATGGTTGCCATTGTTAAACTGTGAAGGATGGTTTTACATAATTTGTCTACCTTATTTTTATTCAACTGTACAAAACCGACATCAAATCTGGTAGATGCCATGTGTAGGCCCTACGTACGTATTTGTACCAAAAATATGAATACAATCCCTGAACCCTTAATATCTGAAGGTTGTGGTAGACTCAGTTTCAATTATTGGATGAGCGAAGCGAAGACTCAATTTCACCATACCCGAAAAAAGATGCTTTTTTTCGCGCTCCACGTGTCGGAACGAAAATTCAAATCAGTTGAAACTTGGCATACACAAGTGTCCTTATCTAATTTGATACTGTATAGTTTTGAGGCGCAATCGGTTGAACCACTTATGAGAAAACTCATTTCAAAGTTTTCAAAAAACCCGTAAGAATAACCCAGACGAAAAAATTCGTGACAAATATTTCCTTCTAGAACATTCAAATTCTCAGGGAATTTTAATATATTATTTATACACATTATTCCAAACTCTCAGTCGAATCAGATCAGCCGTTTTGATTTAAAAAAATATATAATGTAATTTTTTAAACCACTCAAAGCTATTAAGATACCAATTGAATCCAAGCAACAGGTCACCATTTAAACCGAAACGATTGAAACAAAGACTTCTTTATTATCATAGAAATCAATTAGTAAATAGCAGGGCAGTGACGTAATGGTTTGGATCTCAAGGTGGATATATATATATATAACCAATCCAAAGATATGTTGATATATTGTTCCAGCTCATCCATCAACGCGGAAGCACATAACGCGTTTGCGGAGCTCTTAGCTCCGTCCGAAATGATTTTGAAAACGTTTTATCTATGTTTCATGTAAGATATCCCAGTATAGTAGGAAACCTATAATACATCATTTGGTTATTCTGGAAGTCTGTATTCCTTATGACAGTCCCAGTATTTTTCCTTATTATAGTCAACGGTATAACGATTACAATATAGGCCTAGGCTACATCCGTTGGAACGTTCTACAATAAAAAAATATGTGATTTTTTCACGCTGCAAAATGTTGTTATTTTCTGTCATAAAATCGTCGTGAGTGTAAATAAGTGAAAAAGCGAGTAAAAATAAATCGAGCTTTACAATCTAATGATGAATAATGAGACCACGCGGCAACATGATCGCAACTCGATCTATTGTTTGTTTTTACAGGTAAATGTGTCTCGAGTCAGTATGATCGTTGTTGTTTAGCATTCCATTGGGCCGGGCCTGTCATTGTACTCATTCATTGCTCCACGGCCGGTGTGGTCTCTCCATCTCACTGGCCGTTCTTGGTGGGTGGCCATCCGGCCGCATTGGCTCGATCGCTAAAAGATCAACCACATACTTATTGTCTTGCCTTGCTTCGATCATGTGCTCTGCAACTAGGAAATCGTCATACATGAACGTTTTGAGGCTAACAAGTGTTGATTCAATTCCATCGAACTTTCTATTATGCAGGTATAGGTCTGGGCCTTTGCGAAACATTAATATTTTTAAAATATAGGCCTACTAAATTCATATTCACAAATCCCGATTTGTATTATTTTTCCCAATATGAGTGGTCAAATCAATTTAATATTTTAACAATATTTTGTATGTTGATTATTCGTTTAGTGCCTCGTAATATAATTTAAGAATCTGTATGGTCAATACGAAATGCATTTTTTCCTTTTTTAAACCACGGGTCGACTTTTCGACTCTATAGAAGGGATTGGATCCTCCGGCCGCATTGGCTCGATCGCTAAAAGATCAACCACATACTTATTGTCTTGCCTTGCTTCGATCATGTGCTCTGCAACTAGGAAATCGTCATACATGAACGTTTTGAGGCTAACAAGTGTTGATTCAATTCCATCGAACTTTCTATTATGCAGGTATAGGTCTGGGCCTTTGCGAAACATTAATATTTTTAAAATATAGGCCTACTAAATTCATATTCACAAATCCCGATTTGTATTATTTTTCCCAATATGAGTGGTCAAATCAATTTAAAATTTTAACAATATTTTGTATGTTGATTATTCGTTTAGTGCCTCGTAATATAATTTAAGAATCTGTATGGTCAATACGAAATGCATTTTTTCCTTTTTTAAACCACGGGTCGACTTTTCGACTCTATAGAAGGGATTGGATCCTCCCAGAATCTCAATTAATGAAGATGAAAGCTCTTGTGAAGAATGTAGAAGAAGCCAAATATTCTTGTTCCTTCGTTCTGTCTTGTTCTGCGCTTTATACCGCGTGTGTGGGTTCCCCATGGGTGGAGGTGCCGGTCCACCTAATGAAGAGAGGTTGATAATTGCCGTGATTGGTACGTAAAGTCGGGCTGCGTAGAGGTCGACCGCCGTGATGTTTCTCGAATTCGAACCTCTGCCATTAAAATGTTACATGTTAATATCGTTAATAGTCGACTAGAGGTATTCCAACTATACAGCCATTGATGTCTTGTTTAGGGCAACTCGTAAAACAAATCAACTGCTTGCTTGCGGTCTCGTGTATGATATTAAGACTCATAATATACCCCTCCTTCCTCCTTGTGTACAATCGGTGAAACAGAAACTGGGCCTTGAAACAGTCGAAACTTTGGTAATGATACCAATACCATACCTTACAATATGGATAGCCTAGTTTTACGATAAAAATATCGCCAGATCACTTGACCACTATGAGGTGAATTCTCCAGAAGGCAGTGAGTTGGCATTTGTTTGAATTTCGAGCGTCTTGTAAAATGCAGAGCTAATTGATGTCTTGAGGCGTTTACGTTCCTGCGGTCTACTTGCCCCGACTATATCAACCGTTAGCGTTACAGCATAGGCGGGACACGCGCTCGTCATTGCAGAAGGGACGAGGAAAACGCTTCTCAAAAATCATAAAACGTTAGCGTGAGTTTACAGGAGAATGAGAATCTAAAGCTATAGTCGTGGAAGTGAATTATCCCAAGATGTGTGCAACAATGCCTGACTAGAGTCTAGAGGATATTGTGAGATTCTTATATGGTCTTGAATTTCGAACTGCTTCTGGAGTCGTAACGAAATGACTTGTAATTTGAAAAAGTGTCCACCTATGTTACAGGTATTTTACAGATATAAATTGATCAGTGCGAAATGCGAAACTGATGATTATGTGTACAAAATGCCGATTATATTGTAGAATATACCAAGTCAAATTATTTAAAAATACATGAGGAAAGAGATAACCAGATATGTTAACAAACTAATACTGGTTAGGATGTGAAAAGAACATGATTTGGTGGACACGTTTTCGATTATTTCAACTGTTATCTGTGACTTCACTTGGAAAAAGCCTATAGACGTTATTGCTCACTTATAGTAGAACGTGAACCACAAACCTTATAAAACAATCAAGCATAATTCAATGAGCCATTGTTATAAGTTTTCGTATACCGGCACATCTAACCAGCGTTGTTGCCCACCCTTGTGGCTTACTTCGTATAAATGAGTCTATAACTCATGTACATCAATAGCATGTTATACATCGTCGCTGTATTTGCCTGTCTAATACTCTCAGGTGGCCGTGTTCTCTTGCGCAGCACAGCGCAGCAGTAACATCGCATGTTGCTGTACTTTAAGAACTAGTTCAAGTTACGGGAATTATCAACAATTTTCAATAGTATAGTGTGTAAATGAGTTATCCAAAATATGCGTTTGTGTTGGAAAATTTTGAAATTCAAACTCATACCACCGTTCTATTTATATAGGTTATACTATAAACAATGAAGATGTCTTGACGAGTAGGCCTACAGTAATCATTATCTAATATTGGTGGTAATAAGGCTCTAGCCACAGTGTAACAACTTCCGTCAACATAATATATAAATTAGAGTATAGTGACAATTGCTGTTCGAACATATCGTAGTGAAAGGTCTTCACATACCATTCAGATATGCACTTTATAGTT
>OZ023326.1:42998969-43018969 GCA_964007535.1 Brachyptera risi
AACTGATTGAAATATGTCAAATTTCGCAACAACACAGCGCTGGGGGAGGGCATCCTATAAATAGCTGAAGATTTTGAATCTGGAAAATGAAAACAATATCATCGTTTTAAATCTATATACATATCATTAAATTAATTAGGCCCACCTAATAATTAGAATGTAATAGAAAAAGAGATGATTATTATTTGATTCACGACTCCATGCACCAGCATTCGGCACAAAAAGTTGCAGTCATGCGCTCTATCGGCGACTACCGTAAATAGAGTTTGGAGGACAGAATTCTGCACGTGGCTATGTTACAACGTTGTTTGTGATTACTTTCTCGCCCCAAAAATGTGTTCCACGACGAAATTGTTGCGTACCACAGGGTAACTCTGTGGCAGGAAAGAACCGCGAATGTTCCTTTTATTTATTCCCGAAATGCGGCAATTCATTTCAATTGTTGAAATATTTTAGGTTGATTGCAAATGATATGCCTATCTGTAACTTTTCAGATCAATTGCAAATAGCATAATTGTAATTAATCATTTGTCACCATCGATTTCAATTGATGATGAATTTTAGATTTTAAAAGTGCTATACTATGTGCCTGTAACATTTAGGGTAATTGTAAATACTATTTTTGTAAATAACATTCGACTGTAAATAACATTTAACTGGAAATAATTATTTGACATTGTCCGTAACAACTGATGATATTATGTTCTGGGTTGATTGCAAATAGGGCCTATCATACAAAAACTATGCAAAACTGTTTTGTATACTTCATTATACAAAACAAAAACCGTATAATTAATAATTTACTCTTGAAGCATAACACATTTTTGATGTTTTCCTTGCAATTGATTTCCTTGGAGTGCTTATAGGTAGTCATACATAGACCAAGATTAGATAACAAGTATAATGAAAATGTTTAGAAAAAATAAAAATCCCATACATTTTACCAATACCTACTGGACATTTTAAGCTTGGGTCAAATGGTGTTTTGAACTAATTTCAATAAACGAATACAAATGTTACATGGGTAAATTAATTGGTTAATGTAGGCCCTAGGCTATATAAGTTTTTGATAGGTTAATAAAGCAGTGAAATAATATAATAATCTAAATTCTCACACAACATTTACGTGGTAATTATAATTAATACCTAACTCACAACAATTGTTTAAACAAATGTGGTGGGGCATATTATTAAAATAATCCGATCTGAGTTTCAATAACATTTTCTCTACAAATGAAACATCCAAATCCACTTGAATAAGTTGGACAGATTTGTCAAAAGATGAATATAAAACAATATCGCACGTATGAACGTTTAGCATGGCCATTCCAAGCTGCATTACAAGCAAAGTAGCCATAGTAAACACTACGGAGAGATTACTCTGTCCTCCAAACTTCCGCCATGTTGGATTTTTGACAGCTGCCGCTAGCGCATTCTATAGGTACTTTTTGTGCCGAATAGCTACTTAGCTAGGTTATTTAGGGGTACTCATGAGCAGATGATGATGAATTGATGAAGTGATGCCAAGTTGAAGGACGTTTACAAAATCCATGCGGCACTCGAACCGACGGTGACTTCAGTTTCTATCGCAGTGCCTTAATGGGCTGCTTTACGGAGGGCGGCCGATTGTCAATGTGTGTCGTCTGACAAAACTGTATAGAGATGTAGGAGGACGGGTACCTATGCGCCGCGCCGCCTTTAGCCGCGCCCAAGTCCGAATACATCATGAGTATAAGTTGGCCTATAATGAACTGAAGCATAAGTATAATAAGGACACAAGCGTAAGTAGGAAGTGAGATTATTCTGTAACCGGTACAGAGCTATCACTGGGAATAAGGGGTGAGAAGAAATAGGGGAGAGACTGGACAAACTATTATGTATGCAGAGTCGACAATAAATTCAAAGCAAAGAAGCTTCAAAAAAAGTTGGAAAATTCTCATTCCTGAATAAGATCATTTGAGAATAGAATGGAAGCCAGTACGTGAAACACGAACTGCTTTCCAAAACTATGAAATCACTAAAGAAGTTGAAAAAATATGAGTTTTTAACAATTAATGTTAGGCCTATTATAGTACTAAGAACTTTACCACATTGAATTGATTTCACAAACTGCAAATAAAATGAATAAATTAACTGAACTGAATCATTGCTGCACCCCATCACATTTTACTGCGGAGCAGCTTGCTCCCGCCGTATGGTAACTACGTGGTTTACACCATTGCATATAACAAACGTGTTACATTGATTTTGTTCGTATTTGTTGAAAAATGGGGATGGTTGATCCCAAAGTCACATGAAAAACGACCCAAGTTGTATTCAACTAGAGTTCGGTTTCACGGTTTTTCTCGTTTCGGTGATTATTTCACTGTGATTTGTCCCCTGCAAAACAGACATGCAGTCGCAGACCTGCGCTGTGCTGCAGCGCCACTGATGATTTGTAACGTCATTTATTAAACGGTTCAGTGGCACAGCTAGCAGCTTCATGCAGCTGGTGACGTCACCATTGCTGTCTCGTAGAGAAGACATCTTCGAGAGATAAGAGAAGGTGTTTGTTTCGTCACTCATACATGTGCCGTGGACAAGAAACTACAGTTCGTTGTATATTATATCTCAAAAATCAACTGCATGCTCTTTTCTATGCTTTCCTGCTCTTGTTAGGGGGACGTCTGCTTGTCGAGGAGCGAGATAGCCTATGTCAAGTAATTGGTTCGAGAGAGTTCAGATGTTCGAGGGCGGAAGTGTGTGTTGAATGAATGACGTCACATGCAACTAGTGTGATCTATAGGCAGCTAACATTCCTTCCAAGCGGTCTCGACTTATTTGGAGCTCACTTCACTCTTGATTCTTTCTTCTAACATCAGGCCGCTCGGGATGTGCTTTCGAGGAATTCTCGTGCTGTGCCGTGCAAGACTAGCACGATCACGTGACGAAGACCAGACTCATGACCACGTGATGGAGACTTGGCGCTTGCCCACGTGACAGACAAGCCACGTCATTAAATTTGACAAAATAAAACACGAAGAAACTTGATGCATATAATAGACATGTAGGTCTATTTGATACAAGAAATCGAACACTGGAAGTATGAGTTTGATTCAGTTTTACGCATAATAGTTAAACTATTGCGGTATTTCATTCTTCAGGTTTATTTATATTGGACAAAGTCCATTGTTCTTTGAAATCAAGCCCATGAAAAAAGAGGTATACTTGTATTCATGAAAGAAGAAATCGCCACCCGCATGCGCGCAAGTGGTGGGGACGGTCGCTCGGAACCTTCTATCGTGGATAACCGTCAAGTGGCCATAGGTGGAAGTGCCGTGTTTTAAGCTGTACGCAACAGGTTGTTCGTTGGTTGGTTCTGAGCTTGTATGTTTGTTTGTTTTAGAGGGTGGTCGACTAGAGAGAGAGCTGCGCTACACACAGGCTGCGCTCGGCGAAGCTGACTCCAGTACCCATCAGCTGGTCATCCAAACACCACGTGACCCCCACGTGTCGCTGCTTCATCCCGCGGCGCTGTTGTCGCATCTGGACGTGGTCAAGGCGGCGACAAAGGTCACCGTACACCTATTTGATATGTAAGTCACTCGAATATCTCAAGTGAAATTCATTTTTAAAGACAACTTAATTCACCATGTAGGCCTATAGTGGGATTTGATTTAGCGAAACATCAGTTTTTTGTTGATAACTTTCGGACCGTGTAAGATATCAACATTCTATAACTCTACATTGTTCAACTAATATCGTTAAAGGGGGTGTAAGGTGCAAATCTTAATTTTCCCCATTGGTCCGTCTCATTATGTCATGATATGAAACTCCCTTTAAAAATAAATAGCTATTCCAAATATTTACAAAAAATAAGCTGTGTGAGAAGGCCCAATATTCGCCGAATATGAGTTTATTTTGTTCAGTATTGTACAAACGTCTGTCTTTCAAGTTTTTGACAATCATTGTGAATAAACCAATGTCCTCTTGACAAAATGTCCAATGTGAAATTGGAAATGTCCAATGTGACTCAATGTCTTCCCCTCATTAGACATCTACCCTCACTCTGTCATAGTAGAAATACGTTGACAGCTCAAGGTTATTACTGGGACATTGGTAAAATCAAATCTGCAACAATGAAGCCACACGCCATGCGAGTTAATCAATTGAAATCATATGACGGAAATAAGTAACTATACGTTATACATATCAAACGAAAGATGACATTCGAACGCAGATATTTTATAGGAACACTTTTTCTCTACCTATCTTAGTTCTTCTACGTTCCTAGCTCAAAAAAGCGTTACATGTAAAAAGAGAGATTTTCGTTAGGCCCGGTCGAAAATTATCGACTTTTCACGTTTTTTTTCACCCATGTCAAATGGGGTAAGAATTTTTGCAAGGGCGTTTTCTGTCATAACATAATGAGACGGACCAATGGTGTGAATTAAGTTTTGCACCTTACCCCCCCTTAAATCTTCACACGTTTCCTGCTGAAAAACGTTTTAGAGTCCACGGGAGCCGATTTATCGAAATATCAGTTTCTTGGTAATAACTTTTGAACGGTGTGAGATATAAAAATTCCAATACGCGAGAAACACAGATAATTATAATAGCTTCAAGATGACATAAGTTATAACTATTTAAGTCACGTTGCGTAACTGTCAAGCGTCGACAGTTGAAAAAACACATTTTTTAGCTGTCGACGCTTGACAGTTATGCGACATGACTTAAATAGTTTTAAATTATATTATCTTGAAGCTATTATAATAATCTGTGTTTCTCGCTTATTAGAATTTTGATATCTCATGCCGTTCAAAAGTTATTACCAAGAAACTGATATTTCGCTAAATCGACTCCCGTGGACTCTTAATGTTTTAAGGTGTGTATATCTGAAAATGTAGGGATCCACGGCCAAGTTTGAATGCATGTCGTTTTGAAGATATTAAAAAGATCCGTGTTTCATAGTATTTGAATTATAGTATTGGAAAAATATAAAATATAGTATATAAAATATATAAAATATAGTATATAGAATATATAGTATAGAATTTCGAATTTCTACAATATCTTATATATATAGGTCTACCATTTGAAAGTTATTATAAAAAAAAAAAAAAAAATTCTATATCAACTCCCATGCTCTCCTAATCATTTCTTATCACTGTCAAATACCTCATGCAGTCTCTCGATCAGTTATATGTGTGGCGCTCAGAGTTGTTTTATCAATTTAGAAATAAAATAATAACTTTGTCATAAAAGATCAATAAATCTATTTAATGGGTGTTCATTATTTATCGCCCTGCTATTAACCGAGTGTGGCTTGGATCTAGCAGGCTAGCTATATATGATGGTATAATTACGAGAGCCAATAACAGGACAGAGAATTATGTTGGCAAAGGATAGTAATCGCATGAACACGCTTGTAAAGCAAGAAGCTTAGAGGCATGGTCAAATCCAAGTTTTATACCAGCCTTGGGTCAAACCTTCACAACGCCAACGTAAGACGGAGTTTTACGGTATGATGACATGAGCCTGAAAGAGAATAAGCGAATTTTCCCTCGGATAACAAAACTATCAATATTCAGAGCAAGTTCACACTTTTGTTTGAAGTTACCTCTCGATTTCTTTATATTTTTGATCATTTCGATATTTTATTACTTATTACGATATCGAATTGGTAATATACCTATTCAATCAGTCGAATTTAATGTCGTTGAGAAATTGTATATCGCTATAATAATAATACCCTGCTGCTCGGAATTTCGCACCGCTTGCGAGAAAACGAGACTTATCTAGTAACGTGGCCAGATAAAGGACAAAAAGTGGAGCAGGGAACTACGGCCCTATACGAGGGGTAGCAACTTGATATTTTGTGATGTACACCTGATTTTTGATTCCGAAATCACGAACGTTTTTTTTTTCGAGTAATTTTTGGACTCCTAGTGAGTTTTTTTTATTCAGATTGATTTTTTTTTATTTTACTTGATTTTTTTTTCAACTTGAATTTTCTCGTTTCTGAGGGTTTTCTTCTGAGTCCATGTGATTTTTTTTTCAAAGTGTACACCACATTCCAGGAGTTGTATGCTATTAGAATACGTTCACTTGCCTGTCACCATTCAGTTTCCTTATACCATAATTGTAATTTCATTTGATTCGGTGTTTTTGATATCGATTGAAAATGGTTCATTGCGTTATTTTTCGATTCATTTTCCAATTATATTTCAATATGTTTGGCATTTTTTTTATCGAACAGCAATCCTCTTATTTGTATATATATTTCAAAAAACGACCAACGACCAAAACGAAACGACCAGTAATAAGTGAATCGTTTGCACCGAAAGTTCACCAAAACGGTTTCATATTCATCGAACTGCTGTGGGACTTGCCTATACTTGTTCTCTCACAATATTATGGCAGTTTTATCTCTCATATGCATCCGATTATAATATTTGCATTAGCTTGAGACACGGCTGGTGGTAGTCGGAACACCCGGTATAGTTGTGTTACTATACATCAGGGGAGACTGCAGACTGCATTACTCAGGGCTGTATACTTTGCAAATAACACAGGACAGCGTTGGCCTGTTTAGACATGAACTGTGTAGGCAGGACATGAACTAATATCATGTTACATTTTGAATCAGTTTGAAATTTGAATGTTACAAATCTAAACTACAAATTGAATTTCCTTGTAAAAGATTTCCTCTCATACATACACTGGACATCCTAATTTATTCATAATAATGTTGCAAATTAAATCCTTCATCCCTGAAATTTTAAGTGGTAAACTAATATTGTGTATGTGTGTAGAGGGAGCAATATGGTTAGACCACCCATTGACCGTCGTCAGTGAGCCAAGAGATTATGTTCTACGTCACTTGGGTACACTTGGTCACTTGGGTTCGGTTCTAGTTCACTAATGTACTACGTGGTTTCTACCTGTTTCAGAACCTGGAGACTGAAAGATATGTGTTATTCACCAAGTATACCCAACTTTGATACACACTACATAGACCAAGTAAGTCATATTCAAATAATTACCCACACTTTTGCTGACTGACAAATGCAAGATTATTAATCAATTATGTTGATTTTACAGATATTTGAAAATATGATCCCGTGTGCCATAATTAGTCCTCTGGATTGTTTCTGGGAGGGCTCCAAGTTGCTGGGGCCTGACCATCCTGTTATGATACCGTAAGTATACCATATATGGCCTATACTAACTATAATCTCCTCACTGGAGCTTATGTGGAGCATTTCAGGAATAATCAACAGGAATATAATGTGATAATGGTCCCTTTCTTCCAGTGGTGTCGGCAACAAAGTCCAGTGGACGAACCTTAACCCTATGAAACTGGTCGAACAAATGAAGACGTACGGGTCGATGTTCCCGTTTACAACTCTGGAAGACTATATGAAGAGGGTGAGTACCAATTGTTATACATTACTTTACACTATACACAACGCATTGCAAATTATGCAATATACACAAATACAATTGAGTTCGATGAGTAGCCTATACTCAAATTCACGTACTGGTATATAGTAGTGTTCGTTGGTGTGCTCTATGATTTATTTTTAAACTTTTACTCAAAAGAGAGAGATTGAGATAGCCGACTATAGTACAATGTCACCTGTTGATTGTCTTTCAAAGAGATTCTAATTAAGATGTATCAGGGCAACAGGCGAGGAGGCATGTCAAAGAGCAGTGTGTTAGTTTATTTCTGTCGCTCATACAAAGAGAAGGTTAGACACAATCTTTTGTGATACAAGCCATGGATCAATGAATTATTATAGCAGAACTGTTTCAGTGACATAAATCATTAGTTGGCCAGACTTGTACCCCTTGTAGTCTAGAGCTCATAGAACATTTTTCAACTATATAGTAGATACAATTTTAGGTATAGCTTCATTATCAGCTGCATACTGGTCCAAGTTTGAACCAAAATTAAAAATCCGTTTTCTGTTCGTTTGATACCTTTCGTTTGATCCTGTTAACCCTATGCAGTATCACAAGTTTGACTGTTCTGGCCTGAGACAGGTGGGAAAAGGACTTTTACTTTTGGTTGAAGCTGTATCATACTATCAAGTGCAAGGTAGTGCACACCTAGCGACATGACTGTTAGTATAGCTGTGTAATACGCGTGCGTGTGGTAGTTTGGTGGATTGGCCACCCACATGGGCTGCTAGTCAAGTCAGCTGCTATAGCTGCCAACTCGTCTTCATAAATAACGTCCCGAAACTAACACACGAAGCTGTACAACTCAATGAACAAACAGCCCTGACATTTGCAACCTTCTTTTTCTCTAATGTTTTGTTGTAGAGAGTTGGGGTTAGTGGAAATACAGTAATTTGGTAAACAACTTCGGAGTTCGGAACAATTAGTTGAATAAATTTATAACATATACTGAAAGACAATTTATACTGAAAGACTTTTATCTACGGCGAAAAATTATGGTCACAGACAGCGCAGTCCTGGTGGTGTTAATCAAATAGGGTGTTAAGATCGCCCTTGTGGCGCCCCGTCCAAACGATCCTATCTTTCATCAATAGCCTTAATTGGGGATCAATGATTTTGTATCAAGTTTCGATGTTATTGACAAAAAAAAAAACATACGAAAAGCATGAATCTGTGTATACCTATTAGAAAGGAAAATGGTATACATGTGATGAACTAAAACTTTACCATGAAATCATCATATGCATCTATAGTTGAAAAGTAAGATTATTTTTCAGCTGTAAATTCCCATATAATACCTGTAAAATTACGTGACATCAATCAAACGGTTTTCACATACACCCTTTTCTAGGTATAAAACTTGGAAGAGATGTGCTTTTCAAATCTTATAATTTCGATGTGTGATGGCTGCTGTTATTTGTGGTGAAAAGATGTAGTTAGTGATTCAATACCTGATGAATCTGAAGCTGGATTTCCATGAAAGCGTTATTTGCTGAGCGATTTTTCAAGTCGCCATTGAGCCAACCTATAATATATATAACTAGTCAAACGCGAAATATGCGTTGTAAGATGAGCGAGATATCCTATTAAGGTATAAAAGTCGTTGAAGTAGTTCTACCCTTGCTACTTTATCGACTCTGGTATTCTACACACCTTGATATCTGAATAAGCTATAAAAGTCGTTAAAGTAGTTCTAATCTTGCCACCTTATTGACTCTGGTAATCTACACACCTTGACGCATATAAAAAATACTTCATTGTTGGTCAACTCTTGAATCTAGAAAGCAGTGAATCTCAACAACTTAATTCTGTAACAATTTGTATGATATATTTGATGAATATTATCAGTTATTTTTATTTTTTTCTTCAAAACGACTGATCAGAATTGCTTAAAAAATCGTAATAATGTGTAAAATCCATGTTTACACATTTAGAGAAAATTTCATCCTATTTGGAGAGATTTTATTTTTCAACATTTTCTGCCCAGCCAAATCTTATGGGGTTTTTAGAAACTTTGAGATGATTTTTCTCAAAATCGGTCTGACCGATTCATTCCAAAAACTATACAGTTCTAAGTTGGATGAGTTTGCGTGTACAAAAAAAGTTTCATGTTGATCAGTCAACCCTTGCGACCTGTGGAGTGCTTACAAAAAAAAAAAAAAAAAAAAAAAAAAAAAAAAACCACACAGACAAAGCCCTATAAGAGTGGGATGGAGACTTCGCTACGCTCATCAAATATCTCTCTCTCTCTCTCTCTCTCTCTATATATATATATATATATATATATATATATATATATATATATATATATATATATATATATGACCTCGCTGTCGATGCGCCTTAAAACCCTAATATTCATTCACACATATATATATATATATATATATATATATATATATATATATATATATATATATATATATATATATATATATATATATATATGTATATATATATATATATATATCCCTCATTTCCCAATTCCATCTGCCGCTTGATTGATGTGTCATCAATTAGCGAATCATGTTTATCAAGTAGGCAACTGTCACATATGAGCTATATCACTCATATAGATCTCCACTTGTAAAACACGCTAGTCTAACGCATGTCTCACTCTCACTCTACTAGAATAGAAGTCGATGACTCGGGTAAGTTGAATAAGCAATTAACAGTAAGTGATCGAGATAGGATTAGTTTGATTGTCGTGTGTCACACACACATCGCAACACGAGGTTACAAACACCTGCAAGAAAGTTAATATAATAGGCTGGATTAGATACATCACTTATAGTTCTTTATACACTGTATTAATACACCAAATAGAAAATGTCGTTAACAAGTATTTTTGTATTGGATAAACGTAGTTGTAGTGAGGGTGATTGCAATCCAACAAGTCAACTATTTAATGATCTTGTCTTGAAGCTTACACGAGGCCAAACTCACACGAACCCATCGACTTTATTGCGGATAGGACTACTTGACGGCAGATGATTGGGTGAATTAGCATATTGACTTGTCGAGAACTGCGAGACATAAAAACTCTACACACGCAACAAGGGTTGAAACAAGACGTTATTCATAGACAGTTGTTTAACCCCCCGCGGGCTCACAAACGAGGGGCAGCTGCTTCGCTGCTCGTTTTGTAACAATTAACGACTATAGTGATGGGTGTGGCCTAATAATCTAATCTGCCACCAAGATCTATGCAACTTTTGAGTTATCTGGATTAGAGATTTAGAAAATCCCGCCTAATGAACATACCACTTGCTTGAATGTTATGCAAGGGTGTAAGTAAACGAAAGTGATCAATTTACTAGAGTAATTTTATTACGAAACGATATCATATACTAGAATGAATCGAGTATTTTCAATTTCTTACATCGATTTTTTACACCGGGTTATGATATGTATTCATTCAATATTATCGCAATCATATTATGTATTCAAGATCAAGACCTCCCCCCCCTCTTCCTACACCTAATGCTTTGACAGGCTCCAGTGGCGTAACTACCGCAGGGGCAGCCGGGGCAGCCGCCCCGGGGCCCACGGTCCCGGGGGCCCATGCTGTGCTATTATCAGAAATGCATTTCAACGATTACCGAAAAATAATGAACGTATTTGTATAACTGAAAAAATATACTTTTTGATATTAAAAAAATCTGCAATGAGAAAATTCAAGCTGAACTTGATTTGACAAGTATATTCACACGAATCATGTCAGAAACACTGTCATATTTTTTCTCTGTACTTACAGCACTTGAAGTAAATTATGAGCTTGCTACTTTGACTATAGGCCTACATTTTGGCAGGGCCGTCGTTAAGGGGTCTCAGGGGGGGCGCGCACCTCCCCCCATCGGCATTTTTGCCCCTCCCCCCAATAACTTATCCTCCTTGAAAAACATATAATGTTAACCTACAAAAAAAAACAATAAAATATGATGCATGTTGATGACTTATTAATATGTGAATTCTATCAGTAAACACTTCACTACTTTACACTTCCTTTTTTGTTTTCGATAATGATTCAATTATTAGCTTCCGAAACTGCTCATGGATCGCAAAAATCACTTGAAAAATGACCATATTTCAAAAAAATCACTGCTGGGAATTTTGCTGGGAGAAATCGCGAGAATAGCTTTGAAAATGTCCATAGTGATTCAATCATTGGACTTCAATACAACTTGTAAATATGAAAAATCACTTGAAAATGACATGACTCTTATTTAAAAAAATTACCTGCGGGGCTTTGCTGGGAGCTAGAAGTCGTAAAAATATAGCTTCAAAAATGTCCATGATGATGCAATTATGACTCCAAAACCACTCGTGAATCGCAAAAATCTCTTGAAAAATGTCCATATTTAAAAAAATTCCCTGCGGGGCTCTGCTGGGGGGCTACTGCCCCCCAGACCCCCTTTTCTCGCTCGGCAGATGTCCAACTGGGTGGTCATTTTATTCATGTATAACCTGTGCGGCCCCCCCCCCCCCCCAACACAAATCCTGACTACGTCCCTGCATGATTTAGATGAAAAGTCCACACTTTCTTCCTTCTCAAGAGTAAGTGTTATTTGATCTACATCTTCAATAGAACCATTTTGTTTCATAGAATGACATAATTGTGAATATATTTTAATCATAATTTTGAGTGTATTTTAACCGTCTCTAATAGTAAATTGGAATAACATGAAATATGGAGGTTGCATTTTGAGTGATAACGAAATTTCATCATTTGATTTGAATTGATATATTTTTTTGGGAGGGGGGGGGGGGACGGGGGGCCCATGTGAGTATTTTGCCCCGGGGCCCAAAATTTCTAGTTACGCCACTGACAGGCTCCAAGGCACTCTGCAGCGTTCTCTCATAAAGTTGGGTCGCGCCAGCTCTGAACAGACCCGGCACTTCCACCAGTAGCACAGACGAAATCGAAATGTATACTGCCAAGACATGTCACGCACTGTTGAAATAAAACTGACTCCCCACTTATTTATCATCATATTCTTCTAATCCCCTCACATGTAATAAAAGATTTTTAATAGAAAAATAATTGTATTCCATTGACGACTATTATAATAAAGTTGGCCTACTGTAATGAGGTATGTATACTATGATGACGAAGCATAACTTGTATCACGTCTTGTATAACTGCCAATAAACAATTATTATTATTATTATCATTAATAATACTCACGCAAACGGCTAGAAAGCGCAACACGCACGCTGTATTGTGCTGCTGCCCAGCAGACACCTGGCAGGGCCATTCCTTCAATGGCAAGCATAGAAACTACTTGCAAACGTAGGCGAGGGGAATGAAGGTGTGCACTGGGATTTATTTTCGTTCAGCCACTGAAGTGTCTTAATTGGTAGTACATCTCGCGTCTATACTACTAGATGAAAATTGTCTCTCTTTTCACGCATAGCCATACAACTCTGTATTTTTCTCTCTGTCTTTCAGGCGGTTATTAGGAGTTGATCATAGTGATCCAGAGTATCCCTACCAGACCTGGCACTACCACTACTTCGTTCTCTCTTGTACTCTTGTATAAAAATATAAACATCTTTCTCTGTGTCTCTTCCAGGCGGGTATCAGCAGTGGTTACCAGGAGAAGCCGTGTCTGGATCCGAGTGATCCAGAATGTCCTGTGACGTCACCCAACAAGAATTCTGGACAGGTAAGCACGTGTTATCTCTCGTTAACACTAATCTCACAGTTATGACCCTCGATGAGTTGTTTCAGGTCAGTTGTGATTTTTTATTCTCAAATGATGTGTATATTCTAATAGCTTGAAAACCTTCAATTTATACGTAAAAAACTTTGCATTTTAATTTTAATATTTTGGAAACGGCTTCTTCGAATCATGTCAAACTTTAGAATAATGTGTATCATTCGTGTGCTTGAATTTCGTGAACATTTTTACGTGTTCGAAGAAAATACAAAATACAAATAGGCCTACAGAGAAAACATTAAGAGAATACGCAAATATAGAAAATAGAAAATACTATATGGGTATAGGTCCCAATAGTTGTTTTTTTTAAATTCAGTTGAATTTCATCTTGATTTTCATTTAAAAACCTCAGTTTATAGATGGGATTCTAGAAATGCTGTCATGTCACACAATCAGAGCTTCAGGAGCGAATCAACTGCATCAGTACAGACTTCCAACACTCAAATAAGAGATATTAAAAAAATCATGATTTCAAATTTTATTTCAAATTGTTACTGGAGTTACCATGCATCCCCGTCATGAAAATCTCCAATTCGACATTTGCCATAATCTAAGATACGATTTGGTGTAAGAGATGAAACTGGACGGCACTGCGCAAGACATGTCATGTCAACTTGGTCGTTAGCGTCACGGGAAGTATCAAACAACACCTACGCACGAGAAACACCCTTTCGTCCTAGCAACTAGATAGGGGGGACAGACGGTCGACTGTGATTGTGCGGTTTGTGGTCGCCGTTCCTAGAATAGTGTCTCATTCATTTGACTGTCGTTAGCATCTCATTGTTTGCGGTTAAAACTAACGAAGAAACCCGCATGTACAAAACAGTCGAAGAACACGAAAAATACTAGTCATTTATAAACTCAACATGTTGCGTTGAATTAATGTGTATGTATAGTTTTACAATTTTTTAGATGTACGGATTCCGTACGAATATAAAACTTTTGAAATTTTTTAAAATTTCAAAATAAATTCTGTAAGATTTAGTTTGGATGTTCGAAAAATGAATTATTGAACATCTGAAAAGTTGACAAAATGAAACAGATACAATGGATTGAAGTCATTGAATTAAAAAACGAATGATTTCGCATTATAAAAGCCACATTCAAACACTTGTGTGGAAAATAGTGAGAAAGTGTGAAATTTCAAAATGCTTATGTTCAAGAAAGCAAAAATCATAAATTTTCAATGTTGAAAAGTTCTTAAGCTTGGAAGATATCAGAAAAATAATGCACTCTTGGCAAACCCATTTCTTGGTGTTTCATGCAAATGACGTGCTGGCATTTGAAACCTTATCTATTTTTTTTTAAATTTTCGTTCCAATATGTTGAGTCCGTTTATGTAAAAATGAGTAGTAGCAATCTGTAGTACCATTATTATGATCATAAACCGTGTTTATTATTTTTTGATGGATTTGCTATGCAATTTTTCCTATCTTTTGGTCTTTCAACATACAAAACTTATTTTTCTCGTAAGTGGTTTGATCGATTTTACCCCAAAACAATGAAAACGTTTGCGCTCAGTTGATTTTTCGGATTAAAAAAAAATCCATTTGACCTATGGAGCATGTTGAAAAAATACGTATTATTGTGTGCCACATTTACGAAGCATATTATTTTCCGATATAAATAACGTGGAACTATACTGTCGCTCATCTCATTATTCCTTGTTGATTGTATCTTTTTATTATAAGATAAATCAGATTAATCTTGAAACGAACACATAAAGGTTCAAGGATTGGTATTTTCTTCGGACACTTTTTACTTGTGAATATAATATCATCTACAAACTTCCTAACAGAGTTGTGTCCTTACGACCCTGCTCAATCTGCGGTCAAGCCGCTCACAACAATGCGAATCTCTAACTCACAGAGAAACTTGTTTGTGCTAAAACTTAACTACCAGATTAAATCATTCCCTTACCGTACTGTCAAAAGTGACGGTTTTCGTTGAAAATACGATCACCATTTTCACAATTGTAAATAGGCGACAATAATTGCTTGACGTATATTTTATGAAATAGGCACAATGCGACTGTAGTGAATGGATCACCACACAAAGCACATTCAAAAGAATTTCTCGAAATATATTTTACCTTTCCAAAAAAGGTAAAAGTCAAATAAATGGCTCTACGATAAACGATCGCCTTGAATGGCCGTGTTACAACAATACCATGCGCATTTTGGGAAGGGGGGGGGGGGGGGGCATAAATAGACTCGTCTTTAAGAATGTCTTACTTTATGACACAGTGAAGCTATAGTAGTTGTCACTCTAAAACGATTGATGTCGTCATGACTCGAGCGTTATGAATATAACAGTGTGACATTTAATGTGAATATATGCGAGCTCGTTAGCAGAGGTCTTACAGCATACAGTTAGAGAATATACTTGAAAGAGCATGTAAATATAATACTTTTTATGAATATGTCTTCAGTATTTAAATATTTAAATGACAGGTTTACAGGACAAGATTGTTCAAGTGGCCGTAGATTATGGGATATGCAATCAGCAAACGACAGTTATTAACTTATTATCATTAGATGGGATTAAATAATGAATGTATTCCGACATTCTCTCGAAAAAGATCAGTACTCTTCAGACAAAGATAATATGCATGATGATATGAAATTGCAGTATTGGTACTGATTCGACTAACACCTGGTGAGAGCGCTCCTTACTTTTGGCCAGGATTGTAGGTAAAGCTGATGGAAGTGTCTCCGGACTGGTGTGCTCAGACCGTATTGTTCGCCGGTGACAGATCGGCGTGTGGGCCTCATAGCACTGCGGGTGGTCGAACCTAGCACCTCCCTCACAACAGCAGAATACTATCAGGCTTAGCAGTTAGGGAATATGAACATTTTATGTACATTTTCGACTCTCAACTGTAAATAATCAAATACCAACTGAGGACAAATTTACCAAAATGCAGTACTTAATTAAACAAATTGATGAATTGGTAACAAACTATAAACGTTATAAACAGTCAAGGCATGATATTAAAAAGTTCGATTAGCCCTATTCTGAGAGTTCGAAGGAATAGCTTGGGTAACTATTGTGATACAAAAAAAAACATGAAGCTGCCAATTAGAGCTAACCAATTTTGGTAATTTTGGCTCTAAATGAAAGATTATATTTCAAGTTGAATACAATCTACAATACAGTCCACAAGAATACAGTCCACATAAAATGCGATGATGAGAACCTGGTTTGTTTTTTATGACAGATGCCAGATATTGGTGCAGAGTTAACAGGAGGCTGTTATGGGTTTGCTGCCAAGTACATGCACTGGCCAGAAGACCTAGTGGTTGGAGGCACACACAAGAATAAGACTGGCCACATTCAGAGGTAATAAAGACCACATGTAACACCTTTGTAAAGCTAAATTTAATCAATTTTTTGTCTTCATTCCAATGTTTTTATAATCCAGTTTTTTCATTTTCTCTCATCTGAATTTGAAAAAAAAATGATCCATTACACTCGATAACATTGGCGTAACAAGGCACGACGAGACAGGAGTGCAAAATGTATAAATGGGCCCTCTCCCTTTTTTCCGTATTTGGCGAAGTCCCGAAAAGTACTCGTGTGCTTCCAATTTACTGTATTATAAATGTGATTCAAATTTTCTTCGAATTTCTATACCATTTATTGCAAATGAATTATTTCACTCACTTATTGATTGCTATTAAAATTTCTTCGCCTTGATTTTTGCTTAGCAAAAATGCCTAAATTTTCACTAAAATCCATCTTGTTCTCTCAGGTTTAATTAATAAAATTGAACCTGCACTGAGTCTCTCGTTTATAGAACAAAACAATATATAAACATATGAATTGGAAATAATAATTAAAATTATAATTATATTATAATAATAATAATAATAATTATCTCAGCAAATTATGCCAGTCTCAGTGGGCCCCCCAGAGTAAATTTAGTCGTGAGTCCCTGTGCCACTGCACCGCTTGCACCGACGATATTTACGCCACTGCTCTATAACATGAAATATAATCGTGCTTCAAAACATGAATATAAATTAATTAAACACACAAAATTTCAGGGTCAAATCACCTCCCATCCTAAGTTGAAATTATCACTAATAAAAAAAAAGACTACAGAAATTTGTGTTCCATTTATATTTTCACAAATAGACTTCAAAATTAGTGTTCAAATATTAAGGTTTTACTTATAGTTTTTTTTTGTAAACTACTTCTTTCTTTTTTACTCCATATGTTGGCATTTTTTTTAATAAACATTCAAAAAATTCTTTAATTTTATCCTTTAATTTTGCCTGGCAATATAAAGGTCAAATAAATTTAAGGTACTGTAGTTCTAATGGGAGATGTAGTGAGGTACATGAATGCAAGGTGATTGTATGTATGCAGGGCGCGCGCACTCCAGACGGTGGTGCAACTGATGGGCGAACGAGAGCTGTTCGACTTCTGGTCAGACACGTACAAGGTCCACCACGTTGAGTGGACTCCAGAGAAGGCAGCTCTTGTGCTCGACACGTGGCAGAGACAGTTCTCCAAGGAGGTTAGACGTCAGCTGAAAACGGATAACTCCACGGCTTCTTACAACGTCTACGCCTTCTCAACGGCTACGCTCAACGACATCTTGAGTCACTTCTCAGAACTAAGTGTGGTGAAGATTGCAGCCGGCTATGTCTTCATGGTAAGTCCAGACCGTCTTGTTGTAACCTTTCACCAAGTCCGCCAGGTATATAGGCCTAGTTCTCTGTTGAATGATTGTCTTTTAGTGAACTTTCACAAAGTCTGCCAGGTGTACAGTTCTCTGTTAACTGTAAGTTGTATGACGGTTGCAGCTCAATGGGCTCGATAGGCCTACTGTTGAATTTGTTGAATTCCATTCTTTTATCATTTAGACCACAAAAAAAAATTATTTAGTCGACATTTCTCTTCTCCTTTTTTCTTGTTGGCACAGTTGCACGGATAATTGAAGGAGTGTATTGTTTCAGCTGTTCTACGCCGGAGTATCGTTACTGCGATGGCGTGACCCAGTACGGTCTCAAGCAGGTATCGGACTGGCGGGCGTCATCCTGGTTGCCATCACGGTAGCTGCTGGACTGGGATTCTGTGCCGTGCTGGGCATTGCTTTCAACGCATCAACAACACAGGTAAGAGAAGATAAAACAATACAATCGGTTGATTTGTATGCTGTTCATACTACGACATGTGTTGACTTGACATGAACTTGTGTGTGGTCATTGTTGTAGATCGTGCCGTTCCTTGCGCTTGGACTGGGAGTTGACGACATGTTCCTATTGACTCACGCATATGCAGATCAAGCAGCAACCTCCACAGAACTACCGGAGGTGAGTACTTGCCTTCTGGTCCCTGTAACCTTATAGTCCCTTTATTCCGCATATGGTCCAAGTCATATATTCACGTTCCAACCTCAGGAGCTTCAGAAAGGAATGTAAAGGAAACCTATAAAAATGTGAAGAAATCAATAAGAAAAGTAGAACTTTAAAGTTTGAAAATTCCTTTTTTTTTTCTTTTTTTTAATTCTTTTATTCATATATAACAAAATACGTTGTTGTAGAACAAGTCAAGATATAGTGCGGGCTTCAAGGTGTTCAATTAAAATGATTGTTTCTTAAGAATTATGTGATGCCTGTGATAATTTATAATTTATGTGAGGCCTTATATATAACATTAGGATGTTCATCATTTCGTTATTTCGACGAATAGTTTTTTCTACAGCTCAATGTGCTGCAATAATTAATAATGTCAGTGTTGTAATACACCATTACCTGATCAGGCAACTCGAAAGAGAAGATATCAGAAATCTCTTTCTTTCTCTCTCTCTTACCCAGATCTTCAAGTCAGAAATGTGCAACTTGATACATCATTAAAGAAGGTGTGTGAAGTGACCAACCCTTCAGAGTGGAAGTAATTGTTGCTCAACAGCCAATGAAATACCTGGCACAAATCAAGCAATGTATCTACTGAATCCAGTCTTGTTGTAAACACATCTCATAGAGTCAGTGGCGTAACAAGGCACGACGAGACAGGAGTGCAAATGTATAAATGGGCCCTCCCCATTTTTTTCCATATTTGGCGAAGTCCCGAAAAGTACTCGTGCTTCCAATTTATTATATTATAAATGTGATTCAAATTTTCTTTGAATTTTTATACTTTTCATTGCACATAAATTATTTCTTTCACTTATTGATTGCTAGTAAAATTGCTTCGCCTTACTTTTTGCTTTGCAAAAATGTCTACAACATCACTAAAATGAATTCATCAATTGTTCTCTCAAGTTCAATTAATAAAATTGAACCTGCACTGAGTCTCGCTTACAGAACAAAACAATATATAAACATATGATTCGGAAACAATAAATTATCATCTCAGAAAATTATGCCAATTTCAGTGGGCCCCCCAAAGTAAATTTAGTCGTGGGCCCCTGTGCCACTGCACCGCTTGCACCGCCGATATTTACGCCACTGCATAGAGTGGACCACCCAGCAAGTTTTCTCTCTTCACTTTCTCGCTCTCTCTTTCTCTCTCTATCTTAGCTTCAAATTGGACCATAGCCAGAGACAATAGTGATGATATATATTTACATGACAATATTCCACTGTTTTATTCCTTCTCTTCCCCTAGCTACTATTCCCTTGTCAGTCACTCTAGAATAGAACAATTCATTTCCTAATGTAAAATGAGTATAGTATATTGAATGATACCTCATTAATTCAATGCTGTTAGGCCTTTTACTCCCACATTTCAATACTTACAAAAACAACTTCAGTACCCAGTACAATATTGTTCTCTGTTCTACTCAAACAAAGTATGCATTGTGCATACTAATGCAAC
>OZ023326.1:43023969-43088969 GCA_964007535.1 Brachyptera risi
AAAATCTTTGAATTAATCATAGAGGTTGTGGGTTTGTTTATTTTTTTTTGTGAACAACTGAACTAATTCTTATAAAATGATAGGGCCTAATGGGTGAAAAAGAGAATCTATATTTACAATTTTGTTTTCAAAAACACATGAAATATCAGCTCAATATTTCAGTGTTTTAAGAGAAAAAGCATGATATTTTATCATATTTCAACTATTGCCCACACTTTATGTGAGCACCTTCACCTAGTTACTGTACAGGTCACAGCTGCAATCACTAAACACTGGTAAACTCTTCCTGCATCCCTGTCACTTGATCCCTGGTAGTGTATCAAGTGACCAGGACATCCTGCTGCCTATATCATTAGTCTAGCCACTTGCATGCCTGGATCAGGTTACGCAGTACCCTGCATGATGCTTCAATGATATAATAGCATTAAACCAGATAGTAATTAGATTGCCTAATAATTACTCATAACCACAGATTATCTGATTATTAGATGAGTGTGTGCAAAGATTCCATCCTACTCTTATGAAGCTAAGTCTTTGTCTTTGTGTTTTTTTTTGTTTTCTGTTTGTAATCACTCCACAGGTCGCAGGGTTTGACTGATCAACATGAAACTTTTTCTGTACACTCAAACTTACCCAACTTAGAACTGTATAGTTTTGGAGATGAACCAGTTGGACCGATTTTGAGAAATATCATCTCAAAGTTTCTGAAAACCCCATAAGATTGGGCTGGGCAATAAAATTAAAAAAATGAAATTTCTAAAAAAAAAAATCTTTCGATGTGTATACTTGAATGATACATATTACTATGATTTTGTGTGCAATTTGGACTGGCAGTTTTGAAGAAATTGATTTAATAAACGGTTTTTATTCATCAAATGGATCGAAATTATAGCAGAATTATGTTGTCAAGATTCACTGCTTTCTAGATTTGTTGCCTAACAACTAGTCAAGTCTAGATGCATTGTAAGATGAGCGAGATATCTGAATAAGGTATCAAATTTGTTAAAGTAGTTCTACCTTTGCTACTTTATCGTCTCTGGTATTCTACACATCTTGATGCATATAAATAATACTTCATTGTTTGGCAAATATCAAATCTATAAAGCAGTGAATCTTGGCAACATAATTCTGCTTTCATTTTCATAATATATTTGATGAATAAAAACAGTTGATTTAATTTTTTTTCTTCAAAACGGCTGGTTTCAAATTGCATACAAAATGGTGATAGTGTGTATCATCCATGCATCACCCATATTCAGAGAAAATTTTATTTCATTTGGAGAGATTTAATTTTTCAAATTTTCTTGCCCAGCCTAACCTTATGAGGTTTTTAGAAATTTTGAGATGATATTTCTCAAAATCGATTCCACCGAAACATTCCAAAAACTATCCAGTTCGAAGTTGGATGAGTTTGCGTGTACAAGAAAAAGTTTCATGTCGATCAGTCAGTCCCTGCAACCTGTGGGAGTGCTTGAAAAAGAAAAGAACACACAGACAAAGCCCTATAAGAGTGGGATGGAGTCTTCGCTATCGCTCATCTAACTAGTCAAAACGCAGCATATGCGTTGTAAGATGAGCGAGATATCTGAATAAGTTATCTCATCGTTCAAGTAGTTTTATCTGTGCCACTTGATCGACTTTGGTATAATTGAAAACTCTACACACCTTGAATCCCATGAAAAATTCGGTGAATATCGAATCCAGAAAGCAGTGAAACACAACAATGGTTCCACAATTACCCACTTGGTGACGTCAAATATCAGAGCCACGTCGAATTTTAAGATCCTTCAATGTGAATTTTAATGAAATATTATAATCAAGAAAACCGTTTTTGGACATTTCTTGTCCGAATGTGTCTAAAAATAGAATTGTGGTTAATGCTATAATTTCAATCTATTTGCCGAATAAAAAACATTTATTACATTATTTTCTTCAGAACGGCTGGTCCGAATTGCATACAAAATTGTGATAATGTGTATTATTATTGTGTTCACATTCAGGGACAATTTTAATTTTTTTGGATAACTTTTATTTTTCAAATTTTCTTGCCCAGCATATTCTTATGGGGGCTTTAGAAATTTTGAGATGATATTTCTCGAAATTGGTCGAACCGATTCGACCCAAAAACGATACAGTTCCAAGTTGGATAAGTTTGCATGTACAAAAAAGTCTCATGTCTATCAGTCAAACCCTGCGACCTGTGGAGTGCTTACAAACAAACAAAAGAAAGAAAAAAGAAAGAAAAAAAAATAAAACACCAACAAAGCTCTATAAGAGTGTAATGGAGACTTCGCATACGCTCATCTAATGAAGTATAATATTTTATATGTGTCAAGGTGTGTAGAGCTTTCTAATGTACCAGAGTCGATGAAGTAGAATAGGTAGAACTACTTTTAACGACTTTGATTACAACCTTTTATTCAGATATCTTGCTCATCTTACAACGCGTGCTGCGTTTGCCTAGTTGTATCTCTTTAATTATAGTGTTTCTTTCTTCTCATCTATAAGTATGTTCTGCAGCTCGGAAAAAGAATTTCAATAACTTCAGTTTTTTGTGAAATAGTTCAACAGGACCCGTAGGACTCGTGTCTGTACAAAATGATTTTTTCTAGTTGGTAGGAAAATAGGTTTACTGATTTAAAGGGTTTATACAACTCGGAAGGCAAAAACTATATACGAGCAAACTTTTGTAGGCCACTGAGCTTGTGAATAACATTATTGTGTAGCTTTGTATGTGTAGTGATGCTAAAATTATAATTGTTGTTGTTTGTTTTGCAGGTATTTCTTCTATGTGCTGTTCGCACTGGTGGCAGTGGGCCTCGTTAATGGACTAGTCTTTTTCCCCGTCATTCTGTCGCTCATCGGCCCGTCGGCTGAGGTATGTCCAACATTATCTATCAATCACGTGTTTACTCGGGGCGGAATAATAGATATCACCAAGGACTGGTCAGTGTTGTGGAAGTTACTTTTCAAAAGTAACGTTCTAAAAGTTGAGTTACTTAGTTAAAATAATAACTTTTTAAAAGTTGAAGCTTCAAAAGTTTGAAAGTGACTAAAAGTTACTTGAAGTATATAAGTTACTTTATAAAGTTACATAGCGGATAGTCAGGAAATTAGGGTTATATCAATAGCTTATTTATGCACTTTCAAACTTTATATGCCAAAAGTATATCGAAAGTAAATTACGCATTGTAGAAGGAAGTAAAAAGACCTAAATTTGTTTATAATAATTAAATATTGAAAGCTCTTGAACAGAGTTGATTATAAACTATAAAGGTAGGAGTGAAGACGCTGGAGTTGGTGGAAAACTACAAGTATTTGGGGGTGGTATTTGATAGGCGTCTAGGGTGGGGGAGTCAGATTGAGAGAATAGTAAAAAAGAGTATAAATGCACTAAACTTTGTAATGAGGCAACTTAGGGGGGCAGGTATGGAGATTAAGGAAAAAGCATATTTCTCGTTAGTGCGTCCCATGGTAAAATATGCTAGTTCAGTTTGGGATCCTTATAGATTAGGTGAGATAAGGGATGTGGAAAGGGTTCAAAGGATTGCTGTGAGAAGGGTTACAGGTAGGGTTAGGAGGTGGAAATGGGATGAGAATGAAAGGGGGGAGAGGGTAAGAATGTTGGAGAGTCCAACTGAGATGATGAGAGACCTGGGGTGGCAGAAATTGGAAATACGGAGGAAGGAGGATCGTTTATGTAATTTCTTCAGGGTAATGGAGGGAGAGGGGGGGTGGGGGGAGCTGCATGAGTTGATAAAAAGAAATAAGTCAGGGTATGGAGGTAGGCGGGGTCATGATAGAGCGGTAGTCATAAAGGGGGCTACATTAGATGTCGGTAAATTCTCTTTCTTAAATAGGACAGGTAGGGACTGGAATGGGCTTAGTAGAAATGTTTTTGAAGGGGATGAAATCAGGTTAAAGTTATTCCGTCAGAGGGTTAAGGAGATGGTGGGATAGGGGTACTTAGGGAACTTGCCACCGCGCATTTATGTGCATTTGCAAGAGTTAAATAATAATAATAATAATAATAATAAACAAGGGTCAATTACTGAACGTAGCGAAGATTCAATTTCAATAACTCGCACATTTTATTACTGTGATTTTAAATATAGACCTGTTTAACCTGATTGAATAAAATAAAAACTGGCCATTCTGCTGCACTATTATAGAGTTTTCTCAGTTCATATTACACAATTTATAAAATTTCAAACTCAACTTGAGGTGCTTTTTCAAGTTCGAAGATGACGATTTTGAAGCTTTTATAAATTTTCTGCTTGGCAAACACAATTGGCAAATGATTTTATAGGTCTCACCACTAATATTATCAGCAGTAAGACTAAAATACGCCTTATTATTTGACCACGGAAGTACGTTTATCGTATCAGATTCTGACATTACTAAAATCACACTTTATACTTCGTAAAACGATCACCAACTCACCAAACCAACTCCATGCAACCAACTCGATGCACATTAACAATAATAAGTGTATGTGCACACGATCAGCTGATCAACTTCTTGGGTTTTCTGGAATGTTGTTACCAAGTGCCATCGTCACGAAGGGTTGAAGACTCTCGGGGTGAACCCAAGCCCTCGTCTAATAAGAGGATAAGGACAAGTACACAGTACAAACTCGGATAAGTTAGAAATAAGCGATATTGAATCTTTGATGATGTAATAGGAGTTTTGTATTTTTATACGTCAAAGTAACGTTCAAGTAACTTTAAACTTTTAATAAACAATAACTTTGGAAGTAGCGTGTAAAAAGTTAACGATACTTATATATGAAAGTTAACGGGTTACATTAAAAGTTACTAAAAAAGTAACGCGTTACTTTTGAAAGTTACTTCCACAACACTGGGACTGGTAGTATAAATCCCAACCAAATAGTTATTGATCAAATTACTTCAACACAAACCAGTTGACAGTGACTGTGATGATTTTTGTTATTTTTCCTTAACTATCAGTTATCATATAACTTTCTTATCTAGACTTCATAATACGAGCTCAAAATAATATTTGGTCTTATTTATTTCATCATGATTTCTGACTACCTCTTATCATATAATTCACAGACAAATTAAAAGTTAGTTTCCTCCGAAGCGGTTTACTTCCAAACGCTATCACTTTGTAAATGAATAGTTACGAAATAATATTGACCACTAGTGAAAAGTGTGTCTTATCAATCAGCCACCTAGATGTGCCATATGGGCATTTAGAGATACCATGATTGGTATTAACAAAATTCCACATAATATTCAGCTCCCCTAATTGAATACAGTATTATATTTTGTGAAAAAGTGCACAGGTTAAAAACTAGTATATCTTCATCAGTGGCATTTATTCCATGGAAGCATTATTTATCGGCGGTGTTGAGATAGACAGAGAGCGCGTGATGGAGAGCAAGAGCAGGCTAGCCGGCATCCAAGCATGCCTAGGCAAGCCCATAGAAGCAACGCTTTCAAATTGCATGCGCAGTAGACGTTCGTAATCCAGTAGCGCGAGGACAGGCATACCCTACTTCATACAGATTAGATTTGTTTCAATTATATTTTTGCCCCAGTTTCACTTATATTTGCATCTAGAACCTTATTTCAACATGTGAATGTACTTTTATATACTGTACTTCCATTGTCATATTTGAATCAAGTAAATAGAAAGAATATTGTTTCTATTTCACCGTTACCACTAGACCCATATAACAAGTTCTATGGAAGTAACCTCGTTGATTGCTTCCTCACGTAGTATTAGATGAACGGACCAAAATTACAAGTGTATGGGTAGTGCTACAGGATAAAGGGAAATATGTTTTAATAGTTGCAGCGTTCATGAATTACTTCAAAATCATCAGAACAGGTACCTGTACATGTACTTTTCAGGATGAAAGCAATGTAATTCATGGAGGTAGTTCAACACGAGAACTTGTAAATATTGATACTCAAATAAAATTGTGAGTTTGGTATTCTAATGGTTGAGGCTATACAAATATCCCATATCCAAATAACTAATTCTAGATTAAACTTGTACTAATAATACTCATTGAACTTGGAGTAATCTTCAAAAACATAATTTCTTTGCTGAAGTCATTAATTAGCACTTGGCTCTACTTGATGCATATTAGGATTCAAACTGGACGTCCAAATAGAATTATTCAAATCGGTTAAGTGGAGTGATTAGAAATAACTAGGCAAATGCAACATACACATTGCAAGATGAGCAAGATATCTGAATAAGGTATAAAAGTTGTTGAAGTAGTTCTACCCTTGCTACTTTATCAACTTTGGTATTCTACACACCTTGACGCATATAAAAAAAATACTTCATTGTTGGGCAAATCTCGAACCTAGAAAGCAGTGAATCTCGGCAACTTAATTCTGCTTTCATTCCTATAATATATGCAGTTGATTTAATTGTTTTCTTCAAAACGGCTGGTTCGAATTGCTTACAAAATGATGAAAATGTTCATCACACACACAGGATTTTTTTTTTCTTAGGTATTTAATTTTTCATATTTTTTGGCCCAGCCTAATCTTATGGGGTTTTTTAGAAACTTTGACATGATATTTCTCAAAATCAGTTCGACCGATTCATTCCAAAAACTATACAGTTCTAAGTTGGATAAGTTTACGTGTACAAAAAAAGTTTCATGTTGACTGTCAATCCCTGCGACCTGTGGAGTGCTTACAGACAAACAAACAAACAAACAAACAAAAAAAAGAAACACAGGCAAAGCTTCGTAAGAGTGGGATGGAAGTCTTCGTATACGCTCATCTAGTGAAGTTCAACCTCTGGCGCTTCGGACTCCATCCTCGAAATGTTTGGTTCTCTTTCCAAAAATTTCACGGCACGCCACTGACCTTCATTTAACAAACCATTAAACAATTCTAATACAGAATGAGACACACTAGAACTAAACCTGGTAATGGAAACAATTCTTTGTCAGCCTTCTAAAATGTTGTTTGCTTCCAGGTGAACCCACACGAACACCCAGAGCGTATCTCCACCCCCTCTCCTCCCCCCACCCCAGTGCGCACCCGAGTTGGCTCGTGCCGCGTTGGCAAGGTGGCGCCTCCGCGTCGCAGCAGTGGCGGACACTGTAACCGCCTGCACGCCGAACCTTCCCTCACGACTATCACCGAGGAGGCCAATTCCTGGCATTCAACTCACGAGATCATCGTACAACCAGAGCTGGTCGTAGAGACGACAACATATAATAAGGGCTGTTCGGATGGTGATAGTTCTTCGTCCAATCACAGCTCTTCTTCTCCACCTCCGTCCAGGAAACAACATGTTACTACCAAGGTCACGGCGACGGCTCACGTCAAGGTGCAAGTGCACACACCAGGTATGTTACCACAACACTTACGGCATGCATCATTAAATCTTTCAACGTCATGAAACCTTAATCTAGGCCTACCGTACTGGAAAACTGTTGAATATTTGCTAGTCATATCCAACGAATTATAAAAAAAGAAGATGAATTCCATTTTATGATTTTTTTCTCTGGATGGTAAGATTGCCCTTGTGGGGCCCCGGCCAAAAGATCCTACCTTCCTTCAAAAAGCCTTAGTTGGGAAACAAATGATTTTGTCTCAAGTTTTGATGTTTATAAAAAAAATCTAACCTACACTATAATGATGCCTGCATTTTGATGGTTTCTAGAGACAAGCAAATGTATTTATCAAAGAAAACAGTAGTTCAACAGAAGTTCATCGCAAAGCAAAATGTTATTGATATGTTACTGGTATAATCAATAGTACAAAATTAATTGAGCTCGAATATTTTCAATGTTACTAAATTTTCAATACTAGATAAAAATTATAAGAAACTAGATTTATACTTCATTTGATGTAAGCTTCAGAAGTAAACTTGTAGACCTAGTTTCATACCAGTACTAAAAGTGAAATAAATTAAGGACAATTTGAATCAGATCTTCGTTAGTAATAATATCTCAATAAATAGGCCTAAATAGTAAATATATTGATTATTTTGTATTCATTACCGTATATAAATAATTAATTATTCATATATTATTACTCTAATAACTTGAACACCAAGTTTTACGAGGTGGAAGTGCCAGCTGTTTCAGTAATGTTTTTTAAACTGTATCACGGCAACTCAACAGTTTGTTTCTTGTATTTATCCAGGCTCCATGGACCGAGAATCGGGGAGCAAATCTCGCCAGAGTCGAAGAAGAGAGTCGTCAACTTCCGGATCGGATTCTTCCGACAACTCTGGAAGAAATAGCTCTTAGCACGTCACAATATTATTCTGTTCTTACGTTACCATGGTAGCCCTTTGCACGGGTAACCCAACCTCACCAAGCAGTATCAGACAGTTCGTCATTAGATTTAGATGGCGGTGGATCAAGCAACCTAGTACCTGTATCGTTTCACAAGCAGTCTCTCTCTCACTTACTCATTTTCCTTTATTTGCCTCCGCTATTAAACATACTTTACCTTTGGAAGTCCAGTATGCTTCGTCAATTCTTAGGCCTATCCTTTGTTTCAACTTGGGACCTACTCTATCCCATGTATCGTATTTATACATCGAGTTGAACTGTACGTATTTAATACGCTTTAATTCTACTGTAATTTGAGAGTATGCCCTAACTAGAGTACTTTTAATTCCATTTCAATCACAAAAGATATTGAACATGATCTATTAATTTTTACAGAAATTATTGACTACTTTCTTTGGTAATCTTGGGCTCAAAAGATGAAAATATAACTACATTAGTTCAAATAATAATTTAGTTCTAACAATTCGTATATAATGTGAATTTTTAGATAGCTGACTTACAGCAACGAACTTGATTACGGCTGGTCTACAATTGCAGTAAGATGTTTGAGTATAGTGGATAACACACAATACAGAAATAGTGTACAGCTATAATGAATTGGTTCACAAAATTCATTCATGAATTATCACAAGATACAAATTGAATCCTTTTTTGTACATTGTATAATATTACATGTACTATAATGACAAACCAATCAGGAGAGGTCTACATGTAAGTCAGAACATATGTGCTGTTGTAGTTAGGGTAAGTGTAAGTCACACTGTAAATTCATGCATGAATTGTATTGGTTGACATTTATTCGGCCATATTATTAGTCAATATCTAGTAGCACATACGTCACATGATATTGTACAGAAAGTGTGGAATAAGGATAACAGTTGTGCTGTTTCAACTTCTTATTTCAATTGTAGATCACCTGTATGTGACTTGGTTCTTAGTCACAATGAGTCTGCAAAATTTGAGCGAAGCAAAATACTTGGCAACATTGAGATAAAGACTTGGGGGAGGCAAACTGACAAACCTAAGTGTCACTTCCTACAAACTCAGACCTGCATTTATACATAGTGTTATCACAATCATTGTATCTCTGTTAATTTATATCACTTATCAACAATAGGTTTATTCATCATCATTTTTCTATTTATATATATGTAATACTATTTTTTGACATAATAGTGCCAGTTATTCTTGTATAATCCATGCTAATTTAGACAAATGTTATTTATAAAGAAGGCAGCTGCATAGGCACTGTGAGTGTAAAAACGTGTACAGAGTATGTTTAAGCAATTGTATGCACTGTAATTATAATATTATTATATAATGTAAGTATTGTACGAAGTGGATATTATTATATATTAACAGTTAGTTAAACTTAATGTTTAATTTTAAGATTATTATTATAAAACGACTGGCAATTACCTCATACAAAAATGCAGATGAAATTAGTGGATGTGAAAATGTGTAGTTTATATATTATTATTATAATAATAATAAATAAAGTCATTGGAAGATTGAAAATGTGTTGGTTTTTTATTTGTATTTTTTTCCCTGCCAGTAATAATTTCTTCTGCCAATAATCGTGGTATCATACTAACTCAGTCAGCTGACATACTATCATAGATTATGAATGACATGTGCAAGTTTCTATACCTGGCAAATGCACCATATTCATTGTAAGATGAGCAAGATATCCATTTAAGTATAAACAAACAAAGTGTCTGGTTACACTCAAGTGTCATCAGCCTTTAGGGCTCGAGGAGGCTGCTGACACTCAGTTTAATTTCCGGATTCGTTCGGGAGGGTTCGGCTTCTTTGTCCGAGTGGTCAAAATGAAGGAAATGGCCAAAATAACGATAGCACGGAACCGTTCAATGCAGCTCAATGGTTAGCACACCTGACTCATCGCAGGGAACTCTGATCGCATCCCGCCAGAGACTTTTTTTTCTTTCAGAGTTTATATGTGAAGGAACATGGTTAATTATGTGAAAAAGCCAGGTTGTGGACAGTAGGTTGGGTTATTGGGTTAGGTTAGTGTATAAACCTTGCATATACCGCCGGCAGGCGGAACGGAGCTTATATATTATATATATATATATAGATCATTTATCGGTAACTGGTGTCTGGTGCACTCTAGCAGTGAAAGTTACAACTAAACTATCCTCCCGAATGAAGCCGAACCCTACCGAACGACGAGTCCGGAGCGTGGCCTGCGAACCGAAGACGCGACCCTGAGTGTCACCAGAATGGGGGCTGGGAACACTCGAGGTCCACAAACATGAAAACCCGCCATAAACAAAAGCAAGACACACCTTGACTCATTCGATAAGTGATAGCAAAGGCTTCTATCCCACTCTTATGGAGCTTTGTCTGCTCTTTTCTTTTTTCTGTTTGTAAGCACTGCAAAGGTGGCACCTTTGAACTCATCAACACCTTTTGCAGACAAATATTCAATGTTATTGCTTGCTGACATTTCCAAATTTTCATTTGAGCCTCTTCTAGGTATTGTTCATTGCAAATGAAGCTTAGTCAAACTTTCATGATACCTATAGCTCACTCACGTTGTCGAGTATGGGTTGGGTTAATTGTGAATTGTTGTCATTTACAATGTCACAGAAGCACAAAAACCTTCAACATTGAGTTTTTGGGGGCAAAACGACCACCCGTCCGAGAACTCATCAACAAATACGAGCACAGTAACCACATCTGATTCTGGTAAGATGATATATAATATCAAAATCAATTGGTTCACCAGACAAAGAAAATTTGTTACTGTTTCAATTTTGAGGTAGGTGCTTACTCGATAGAATTTACATTTGTAGGCTATGTTTTTTAGATAGCTTTATTGCAACAAATTTCACTGTACATTTTTTCCTGCAAAACATTATTATTTGGGGTTTAAAATGTATGCATATTACAATAACCATTGTTTAACCGTTGGCATGCAAAAACTGCCTAAAACCCTGTAAAAGTAGGGTGGCAGAAATAAGTTCTAGATAATATACTTTCATTATACAAATACCACTATACTGTAATAAACAAACAAATGCACTATTTAAAGTGCCTGTGTATGATTCTTTATTATTTTTACCATGTTTCAGAAAAATATAAGATAATAATAGGGGACTACGGTAATAATAATAATAATGGTTTTTGATTTTTGATTGATTAATAAGTAATGTAAGAAAAGTCAGGTTCTTCCATGCCTATATTATGAATTATGTCAAATCTTGACATACTCCAAAGATGATGAAAAAATAATTCCAGAATATGCAAGGTTGCTCCAAATACGGTAATTCAATTTCCCCTTCTCCATGTGTATTGAGTTTTCTTTTCGATAATGATTTAATTATTGGATTCCAAAACTCCTTGAAAATCGCAAAAATAATTTTAAAAATGACCATATTTCAACAAATTCCCTGCAGCGCTTTGCTGGGGAAATGGCAAAAATAAATTCGAAAATGTACATAATGATTCACAGTCATTAATAACTGAATCATTTTGGACATTCCAAAGTTATTTTTGAAAATAACTTCAAACATTTCCATAATCATTCAGTCATTAAAAATAACTTTGGAATGTTCATAATGATTCAATTATTGGACTCCATAAGACTGCTTGTGAATAGCAAAGATTACTTGAAAAATGTCCATATTTCAACAACAACAAATCTGTGGGGCTCTGCTAGGGGGCTCCCGTTTTTACCGCCCCTGCCTTACACTGTTTTATTTGTAGCTAAAAATCATACAACTGTGGTACTTACACGAGTCTTATTTCCAGCATCCAAAAATCACGTATTTTGTGACCATGATTTTTTTCTCGAACGAGCTTCATGCAAATTTGGTCGAGGCTGAGTAGTTTTTGAAGGATGTTTGTGATCTACCTAATACTGATCATTTTGTAGCACAAATTCCTGCACATGCAAATCCCGTACCTATTAGAGGGTGATTTGTTCTTAAACGACCAAATGAGCGTCATGAAAAAAAGTCAAGGATGGATACATGTTTGAGGGATGTTGAGAAACCACCTTACAATGGTATATAGCTATCATAAAATCAAACAACCTCAGGAGAAGACGTGTCTTACTTTCTGCCCCCAACACCCAAAAACTGTAGATCTAGGCCTGTTTGTTGATGATTTTTTTCTTAAATGAGCTTCATACTAAAAAAATGAAGGGAAAATATATGTTTGAGGGTTGTTCCCGGCCAGAAGGTTCTTACTCCCATCACCCAGTCAGCACCCGAAAATTGTGTAGGATCATTAGGGGATGATTTTTTCTCAAATTGGGGTCCTAATAGTAAACTAGAGTGTGTATAAACATATGAGGGATGATCGATGTGTAACGCGAATTCAAACAATCCTATTTTAAGGGTTGTACTTCCAGTACCAACCACTCGAATATCACAAATTATTAGGGGTTGATTTTTTCTCAAATGGGCATTATACAAAAAAAGTCAAGGATAGATAAAAATGGAAGGGATGATGAGGAACCTCCCCATACTGGTCAGTAAGTAACACAAATCCATACAACCTCATTTGTATAGCACCCAGCTCACGCAATTATCTCGTATTTATCAACGGATGATTTTTTTATACGAGTGTCAGACAAAAAAGTTAGGAGTTGATAATATTCATTCAAAGGTTGCTCTAAAACCACACAATAGGCCTACTGGTTTATATGTAGCACAAATTCATACAACCTCAATATATAAGTCTTACTTAATTCCAGCACCCTGCACCTGGAAATCATGTTTCCACTAAGAGGTGATTTTCTCTTGAACGACCGTCATACAAGATAAGGTCAGGGTAGATAAGTATTCAATTTCAAAGGTTGTTCTAACGACAAGACAGTTCATAATGTAGCACAAATTGATACAACTTCAATACAAGGGTTTACTTCCAGCACCCTAAAAACAAGTAGGCCTATTAGGGCTCAAGCTATCTGTTAGGAGGTGACTTTCTTGAACGATCGTCATACAAAAAATGTTGAAGGTGGAGTATTTGAAAGATGTTTAGGAACCTCCTCATACTGGTCAATTTGTAGGACAAATTTATACATCTGCATTCAAGCTTTCCCCACGAGCAACCATGAGCTTCAGTTGACCCGAGCGACAAATCTTATTAAACAACAATTCTGTAGACTCAAAATGACAACGCAGGGAGTGGAACAAGCAGTGTTGGGGAAGTTCACTTATAAAAGGAACTTTTAAAAAGTTCAGTTCATGTCAAATAAATCAATTTTTCAAAAAGTTCAAAGTTTGTTTTCGTGGCTTTGCTGTAAAAATTTAAGTTTAAATTCGAAAAAACATAAGTTCTTTCAAAAATTCACCTTGAAAATTATATGAAAAAAGGGGTTCAAAAATGATATGTGGCTCGCCTGGTGACAAGTGATCACATGATGAAATCCCGAACCGGGAATATTATACATTCAGGATAGGCCTGGACCGTAAAATAGTCTATCTCATTCAGAATTTGAATGGGGAAGTACGGATAGTGCAATAGTGTCGAATAGGATCAGTTATACAAAATTATGAGTTTTTAAATGAACGTTTTATTCCGTTAAAAATCACCGAAAAATCGAACGAGAAGAACGTTCAAGATCATCAACAGTCTGTAAATGTAACGCGTTCATGGAAAAGTTCAGAAAATATGAATGCGTTCTTTTTAAAAGGTCATTACCCAACACTGGGAACAAGTGGGACGCAGATTTTACAACAAATTACCAGAGGCACTTAAATGCGCTAAGGGAAACCATATTTTCAAACAGCTACTTAGAGAGGCTCTTACTGAACACTTATTTTTCTTTATTGATGATTTTTTAAAGCATAAATTTTAGTATGCTTCTAGTACGGTAGTTCTATTTTTATTTAACATTTTTATATTATTTGACTTTTCTTAACAACATTTACACAGTGTACGTTTGAAAAGTATCAGTCGTTAACAAATGACTAAAAGATAGTTAAATTTCAAGCACTCAAATCTCAAAAATTGCCCATCTGTCAATTAACTATAATTTCAGTAGGGGTTGGTGATTTTTTTTTACACATGAACGTTGAGGGTGAATAAATATCATGGTATGTTCGATAACACCTCTTTCTGGTCAATTTGACTACAAGTGTACTATATGTCTAGTTCTTACCTGATAGTTTTCAATTTGTTTGTATCATTAAGTATAGAGGTTTACTTAATGTTTGTATCTTTTATCATTTTCCATCAGTTTTCATGGGTCGTGGGGATGAATGTAATAGATTAGATAATTATGCTACACTTTTTATAACGTTCATCCCAAACAGACCGGCAAACCAAAGCAACTCTCAATCATTGAGTTTATAGTGTTATAGTTACTAGGAAAACGCTATATACGCGTTGTTAGACGAGCGGAAAGTAATAGTATGTCGACTTCATTGCCAAACTTCTGCCTAAATTCGCATTTTAGTTATAAATGGGTAAAAACGGCTTCGTGTGATACTAATTTAGCACATTTCATGTTTTTTCTTCAAAATGGCTGACCCGATCAAGCTGAGAATTTCCAGAAATGTGTATCAAGATGTTATTCAATTTTACACAAAATTTCAATTTTTTTGAAAATGAAAATTTTTTAATTTTTTTTCCGCCGTGTTATTCTAATGGGTATTTTTGAAATGTCTAAAATTCATAAAAATAAAAGTTACCACCCGATGATGCCACAAAACTATACAGATCTAAGCTAGATGAGGAACCATAATGAAAAAAAGTTTGAAGTTGATAGCTGTAGCCGTTTGACCTGTGGAGAACCGAAAAAAAAACATAAAAAAAAAAACATAAAAACGAACACCAATTTTTTTCAGTATGTCAAATTGAATCCTCGCTAAAGCTCGTCTAATAAACTCAATGCCTCAATGCATCTTGGCTCGACCCCAAAACTTTCTACTTTGTCTGCTTTGTCTAGCCCAAAGACCTTTATATATATATTACTTCGTAATGGTCTAGCCTTTCATTTTGTATTAGTGGGCTATTCTGAAAAATGGCGCGTTGACGCCTTCTTAAAACCGTTTTGTTGCTGAGTAGGCCTTAGTACAGTAGCATTCGGAACGAAGACCTACCAAGATTCTTTGACTTAGTTGACTCGTCAGTATTTACGTTTTCCATGTGGGTTGGTGGAGGGTTGTATCAATTTTGATATTTACTCGTGGTGCATAGCTACAATATGCCTAAAGTTAAATCTGAAAAGAAAACTCGTCAGCATGCTGGTATTATTAAACAAGGTGAAATAACGTATAAAATATTCCGTGAATTGGTGTTTGAAGTCGCGTCAAATTAAGATAAAGTAAGGTTATGTGTGCCCCTCTTTATTCTAGGTATTCTCTTCAATAAGGATTTTGGACAGCACATCCTGAAAAACCCTTTAATTATCCAGGGAATGGTAGACAAAAGCGCACTTCGACCTACAGATGTCGTCCTAGAAGTTGGACCAGGTACCGGAAACATGACAGTGAAGCTTCTCGATAAAGTGAAACGCGTCGTGGCATGTGAGATTGATCCGCGGTAAGGCTTTATAGTCTTTTCACATGAGGCATTAAAATGCCAATGCTATTGCTGTCCACACAACAAAGTTCGGTAATTTTGTGTTACTTGGTACCAAATTCAGATTCTATGATTTGTGGGTAATGTTGGTGTTTTCTTCTAGTTTGAGGTATGAAGTGTGTTTTGGAGTAACCTTAAGTTTATAATTGTTATGTTTTGTGTGTTTGCGACTTAGTTTAATGTGGCGATTTTCTGATATCACGTATACTCCGCCATGTTTTTTGCTATGCTGTCAGCTGAGATGACGTATCAAGTGCTTTAGGTCAGGTTGGTGTACTTACCCCGCGTATACCGCCGGCAGGCGGAACGGAGCTTATATACTCGGTTTTTAATGTTTTGGTGGTAATTTGTGTTACCAGGTGTGGTTTTTGACAAAGTTTGGTGTTTATTTATTCAAAAACACAATCTTCAGGAAAATTTTTACAAAATTAGGAATGGTACCGAGTAACACACAGGGGCGGTTTTAGACAAAAAAAGTTTGGGGGGCCCATCCAAGTTTGCAATATTATATATTCACTTTTTTCATTGAGGGAAGGAATGGGAGGCGGTGTTCGTTTTTTCATGTTTACAGGATCCAAATAGAATATTTGTAGAGCCTAACTGTATGTTGTACAAATGCTATGTTTTACTACTCACAGACATTTAGCATGAATTGCGTGCGCCGCTCCTTCATCAACCCTCATCCTTCATCCTTCTCCTTCATGCCACACTCAGTATATAGTTATCGAAAAAAAAGCCGTAAAAACACTTTGAAACATCAATTTCTACACAGTTACACTCTACACTTAGCAATGAGCACATGAGTTCACAAAATACTCCAATAGACAAGCAAACTGTTCCATAGACTCATACACACTGACTAATGATTCTGGTGCTAAAATGCGATTTTTATTATCATTATTATATCACTCACAGTCCCATGCGCATAATTTCACGGTTTTGGAAAAGGTTAATGTTGGTTTTCCCAAACACATGTATTCTTGTAGACCTATCTCAGACACTCGGATGTCGACATAAATCATAATCTGTCTGTCACACTACCTGCAACAATGTCTCAGAGTCTATATTGTCTAATTCTGAGAACTGTTTCTAACTTTTATCCTAGATCATGCAGATCGGGTGGCTGATCATTTTACAGTCAAGTATTGTAGAGTTTTACTTCAGACAAGCTACTAGTCTTTCCAGAGTTTATGTTGGTTATAGTTTTTCAATAATTGGCATCCCAATTTCCAACCACTAAAATCTGAGCAATTTACTTTCTTATTGGAAACAATTCACTCATATGCTGCCGAGACACGTTGATTCGAGCAGATGAATAAAAATCACTCCCACAAACATATCGACGTATCTCGGCCGCATATGAGTAAGTTTCTTTCAATAAAAAAGAAAACTACTTGGATTTTCATTTCCAATGCATATGTCCAGAATATTATGATCCTAATTCTTCGACGGCGATTTTAGATCATCTCTGTAATGATTCTTCAACTTCTATTGTTTCTTCCGGCGCAGGTAATAGACCCTTCTGGCTACTATCCCGTCAGAGCTTCGGACCTCTCACCCCAACAAAGTCAGTAGAGGAGTAACGTACCGTAGTGCGGGAAAAAGCTCTGACGTCAGAGTCAACTCTCCCTGACAACTTCTGACACATTTAACAATATTGGAAATTTGAAAAATTAGCTCCTACGTTTTTTTATGATGAAAGGAGTAAAAAGTCAGGGGGGCCCGGGCCCGCCTGGCCCGCCCTGTAGAACCGCCCCTGGTAACACAAATTTACCCAAATAAAAGTTCTAATGGTCCAATTGAAATTTTAGCCATGGATTGAATCTTGGTGACTGGGATATGTAGCTATATGCGTACACGCTTCCCTCATGTGACTATTGAATTGTGACCCAGGAAGTGAGAGGCGTATCAGACCTCAGTCCCATCCCTGTCATCTTTACAGAGATTTATCTTATTTCCTTCTGTAGCCTTGGCTATTGCCAGGATGGTACCTAGGCCTAGACCCATCTGCCACAACCGCTTCCTTCCCACAATCTTTCCTGTAACTTAAGAAACCCTCATCTCACCATCATCTCATTAACCATTTATCCGAACCCAATAGATCGTGGTTTTCTTATCACTATAGTGTGATGTTGAACCCAATATGAAATAAAATAAATTGCTGTGATTGATATCGAGTGTTGAGGACTTGAATGATTTCATACAAATATTGCTCTTCCAAATTAGTCAACTTCTCAATGCTTGGTATTCATATGTTAGGTTTTAGAACTCATCCCTAAAGCTTTCAACTTGCCAAGACAAAGTTTTCCAAGTTCACACAATAGCATTGCAATGTGATAATCGCAATATCTCATTTCAACGAGTCATAATTTATTCTCTGATCATTAATTTGGCGTGGGGTCACTGAGCAAACATTAATTTGGCATATCCTTTAGAAGTTTTCTGATGTGGGAGCCACATGTGCTTTTATTCTCAAGAAGAGAGGATTAACCATCCATTGTTGGTCAGTATAACAGCACCCAATGATGCTATTAGTGGCCCTATTAAGCCTACAACAGTTATGCCCAACCTTTTTGTGAGAAGAACCATTTTATCCATTTTGCCTTTGTTCACGGGCTGCATATAGGTTACAGTTATACCGAAAAATTATATGAATTCTCTCTTGAGGAATATATTGGCTATGTAGCCTTGAGAGTGTATACAACCCTCTGGAGGTTAAATAGGCATATATACCAGTTAGACCCGTTTACATTACTACTCAACTACTCTAGTAACCCCACGTACGATCGTAAGTTACCGTGTATGAACATAAATTAGTTGCTACGCTAGTAACAAAAGCTACTACAGTCGACTTACTACCGTTAGTAAGGTTACTCTAGTAGATGTACTAGTGTAAACGCTCTATAGTTGGTACTGCCGTTCGATACAAGGAGAAGATGGCGATGAAGAAAGCAACTGGCGTGCCGAACTGTTAATGTACAGCCTTATAATTCTTGTAGTGTCGCTCGTTAGACGGCTGTAATTCGAAATAATCTGCTCTCGCGGTAAGACCTAACTAAAACCTCTAGTAAAAAAAAATCTATATTTGACAGTGTGAATGCAAAAATAGTTACTATCATAACCTTACTAGAGTAGTTGAGTAGTAATGTAAACAGGGTATTAGGGCTACTCTGTTCACTCACTCTCCACATTGCATAAGGGAAAAAATTATTGAAACTCGTAGTCTGGGTAGGCTTATTGTACAGTGAAATGTCACCATAGAATTTTACTATGATTTACTTGGCGTTTATTGTGGTAAAAAACTCGCAAATCAAACGGTTAAAACAAGAAAGTTACATATTTCCAAACAAAGTACATTTATGAACTAGGGCCTATATTGAACTACCTTTCATTCATAACCTTAATTGAGGAACAATAATTTTGTATCAAGTTTCGATATTATAAAAAAAAAATCAAATGGTCAATTAATTGCCAAATAATTGAAGTAACCTGGAAATATTGAGTCTATCCTGCCACTCCTGCCAATCAGTGATTAGCTGCCAAGTTGCCTTCGCAAAATATATTGCCAATAGAAATTTAAAGTAAACAATCTTGAACAATTTTCCTAAACTAACAACCAAACCAGAACCAGTGATTATGAGGGTTGATACATCTGATTACTTAGCATCATGCACTCCACTTCAATTCGGTGTAGTGTTATATGAGGGGACGTGGGGGGTAATGAGCCAAGTGTTTCCTGTTATTTTCCAGGCCATATTGATGAATATTAAGTTGCACTTGGCATACAGTTTTGATTTCACACCTTTCATATCAGAAAGTTTTTGTAGTTGCAAAAATATTTCAGGACTTGGCTCCAAGTTCTTACCCGTCAGGGTTTTTGGTGGGATATCAGTAGTTAGTGTTGCTTCATAATGATTAGATGCATTTACTTGTTCACCATGGCATCAGAATATGTATATTTTTTGTCTGTGTATTCAAATTTTTGTTTGAATAAATACAGTCTCTTAATTAGTTTCCACGCCTATCGTATATCAGCATTGAATGGCCCAATACAGTCGTCAAGTGGGAATATTCTTTGAATACCGGTATTTGAAATACACTTGGGGCTTATTACTAAAATTGGCATTATCAGGCAATAAGGTATCAACGTGATAATTTATAAACATCAGCTGTTTCATTTGACATTCAGCATCTCTCTGTTGTGTCTAGTGACGATCATTCAGATAGATAGAGCGGAGACAAAATCACCCAAAGTTTTCGATGGTTCATTGGGGACGTGATTTAATCGTCGATAGGACAGTATTCTACACTTCTGAAAGTTATTATTTCAATCTCTTCCAGTTAAAAATAATTAATTGACAAATCTAACACACACAATCGATCTGGTATGTCTATACAAACATATCTTTGGAATCTCATAGAAATCTGCTGTGAAATGATTTTATTTAATAATAGAAACTTGAAAAATGAATGTAAAATGACCTTACTTTTGGTCTTCAAAAGCAACTTTCAGTTAAAACATTAAAAAGTCACAATTCCATTTGGGTTCACATGATCTCTGAAAAAATCAGACAAATTGGACGATTCGTTTGGCCTGTAGCCGAGTTTGCAGGTGACGACAGAAGGAGGAAGAGAAAACGAAAAAAGTTCGCTTTTCACAGTGCTACAACTTCCATACGTTTGGTCCGATATTGCTCAAATTTGATAAGTCGTGTCGTGTATACATGGTGCCTCATCCCATTACAACAAACTAGAGGGACCGGTATTTAAGTTTGTTAGTTTCGGAGATACAGAAGGCTCAAAACCGCCTAGAAGTACTTCGTGTTAACAGTATAAGCGTGTAGCTAGCTTCGCGAGGGACTTGGCTCCCGTCGATCTACCGCTCGACTAGATTATAAAAAAGAGGACTTTGATTTGGTTATGAAAGCTTCGGATTGATGATTGATGTTCAAAATATTATTTTTTTAATGTTTCTAACTCTCTGTTACGTTATTCGTTTGTGCTTATTTTTTAACTGCTTTCATTATTGATTTCAAAAATGCCTGCACACAAGAATTTCTGTTCTTACGCGGCCTTCACATTATTTTTTTTTCACACCATAATATTTATATTTCACATACTGGTAGCTTAAATGACATCTTCCTATTGTTTATTTCATTGAATATTCTGAATATTTGTGTTATCATTGTCTATATACCTAATTATATAATTCAAAATAGAAATGTGAATAAAATGAATTGAAAATCAAAATCGAATTGGTCAATTGCTTCGAGGTTGATTTGAGCAATCGAACAAGAAGCTCCTTGACTGCCTTGGCAATCAAGTAGGCCAGAAATAATTCAACAATAAGTATGTTCCCTTGTTATTAGGTTGGTAGCGGAGTTACAGAAACGTGTCCAAGGCACTCACTATCAAACAAAGCTACAGATAATGGTGGGTGATGTCTTGAAGACAGATCTCCCGTTCTTTGATGTGTGTGTTGCTAACATACCTTACCAGATCTCATCTCCACTTGTCTTTAAACTGTTGCTTCATCGGCCCTTCTTCCGTTGTGCAGTTCTAATGTTCCAGCGAGAATTCGCGCAGCGCCTTGTAGCTAAACCAGGCGACAAACTTTACTGTCGGCTGTCCATAAACACTCAGCTTTTGGCAAGAGTGGACCTGTTGATGAAGGTAAACTAGAAAATACTGAAATGTGCATTGACTTATAGTATTATAGGAAATCACATCGCATAGTGGACAGGCCCACGAGACCCAGACCTAAGACGCTAAATATTCAAGGGGCGTCAAATTTTCACCAGCACAAGAAATTAAAAAATACATTGAACATATACAGTTGTATCAATTTGAAAAAAGTGTAGGCCCACTGGTATGCTGTTAATTGATATTATATTCAGACTTATCATAATTAAATATATTTTTTTATTACTATCCATGATATTCAGTACCGGTGCCTATTATATTTTGATATTGTGAGATTTAATATATATATTATATATATATATATATATATATAGATATACATATATATATATATATATATATATATATATATATATATATATATATATATATATATATATATATATATATATATATATATATATATATATATATATATATATATATATATATATATATATATATATATATATATATATATATATATATATATATATATATATATATATATATATATATATATATATATATATATATATATATATATATATATATATATATATATATATATATATATATATATATATATATATATATATATATATATATATATATATATATATATATATATATATATATATATATATATATATATATATATATATATATATATATATATATATATATATATATATATATATATATATATATATATATATATATATATATATATATATATATATATATATATATATATATATATATATATATATATATATATATATATATATATATATATATATATATATATATATATATATATATATATATATATATATATATATATATATATATATATATATATATATATATATATATATATATATATATATATATATATATATATATATATATATATATATATATATATATATATATATATATATATATATATATATATATATATATATATATATATATATATATATATATATATATATATATATATATATATATATATATATATATATATATATATATATATATATATATATATATATATATATATATATATATATATATATATATATATATATATATATATATATATATATATATATATATATATATATATATATATATATATATATATATATATATATATATATATATATATATATATATATATATATATATATATATATATATATATATATATATATATATATATATATATATATATATATATATATATATATATATATATATATATATATATATATATATATATATATATATATATATATATATATATATATATATATATATATATATATATATATATATATATATATATATATATATATATATATATATATATATATATATATATATATATATATATATATATATATATATATATATATATATATATATATATATATATATATATATATATATATATATATATATATATATATATATATATATATATATATATATATATATATATATATATATATATATATATATATATATATATATATATATATATATATATATATATATATATATATATATATATATATATATATATATATATATATATATATATATATATATATATATATATATATATATATATAATATATATATAGAGATATAATATTATGAAGATATCAACATTCGTGTGTTTATACTGAAAGACTTTTATCTACTGCGAAAAATTATGGTCACAGACAGCGCAGTCCTGGTGTTGAAGACCATTAGTTTTAAATAACCAAAATGGGGTGGTAAGATCGCCCTTGTGGTGCCCCGTCCAAACGATCCTATCTTTCATCCATAGCCTTAATTGGGGAACAATGATTTTGTATCAAGTTTCGATGTTATTAAAAAAAAAAAAAAATATATAAACTCCTGAATTAAGAAAGTATTAAGGAACGTATTAAGTTTATATATAAACTTTATTGAGTCTCTGTTCACAATAGGGTTGCCCGAAGACACAGAATAACAAGCTATATATACAAACATTTAATAAAATTACAAATCTATATGAATGTGCTTATGAATGATTGATCAGCCTTATTAGATGTATGACCTATTAGATGAGCATAGCCATTTTATATACTGAAAAAACTTGGGCTTCATTTTTATGTTTTTTTTTGTTTGTAATTTTGTGCGCGGCACACAGGTCAGGAAACGAAACAATCAACTTGAAACTTTTTCTACATATTGATATACCAGAAGAGGTTGGGATTGTTCTTCAGAAAAATCGGTTCAACGGTTTTTCCGAAAACAAAAACAGAAAGTTTGAAAAATCCCCATAAGAATAACTCGGAGGAAAAATACTTGGAAAACAAGAATTCTTCAAAAGCTCTCAAACTTTTACAATATGAAGAATACTATTATACACATTTTCAGAGATTTTTGCAACAATTGGATAAGAAGTAACGAAGAAAACACATTCTCACTTCAATCAAAGCTATTACCAGGGAAACCAATTAAATCTATAGCAACAAGTGTCACCAATTCAGCTTAGCTGAATTCAAGCAATGAATTCAAGCAAAATGAAGCAAAGTCAGCTTAGCTTTAGCTCCGGTTCAAACCGATAACGTTGGGAAGAAAGTTTGGGGGTACAAAAGGGTGCAGGCAAGAGAGGTTCAAAAAACTTTTGAGGATAGGTTTGAGAAGTGGTGTGAGATAGACGAACGTGATGTTGAAGGTCTGTAGTTCAATTTTTGGAAAGTATATGAGGAGGTTAGAGATATGTTGGTTCCCTATAAGGTGTTGCAGGCAAATGCAGATCCTGCCTACTATAATAGTACGGTTAGGAGGCTTAAGAGAAAGGGTAGAAAGATGAGTAGGAAATTGAGGGAGTCAGGGGAGGGAAAGGAAGCGATCAGGGACCTAAGGCTGGACTTGAACCAGGCTAAGAGGGAGGCGAAAGAAAACTTCATGGGTGGTATGTTTAATGAACGTGATGCGCAGGGTAGCTGGAATAGAATGTACAGGTTTGTTTCTAGTCAGAAGGGTAGTAGTAAGGAGTTGCCCACCTTAGTTGATCAGGGAGGGAATTAGTGGAAAACGGATAAGGAGAAGGCAGCAGCATTAAATAGATTCTACGGGGAAGTGTTCAATGTGACTGGAATTATAGGGGAGGGAGAAACAACACTGGAGGGGGGGGGAAGAAGTCCTGCTTACAGAGGGGCAAGTGTGGAATGTATTAAGGAAACTAAAAAGTGGGAAGTCACCAGGCATAGATGGGGTGCAAAGCGATCTCCTGAAATTAGCGGGTAGGGGGGTTGTAGGTTATTTGCTAAGGTTGTTCCAAGCCTCACTCACAGCAGGTAGAGTACCGCAAGATTGGAAAAAAGCGGAGGTGGTTCCAATTTCAAAGGGAGGGCAAAGGGGCAGGGTAGACAACTACAGGGGAATCAGTTTAACGTCACATGTATGTAAGATGATGGAAAGGGTAGTTATAAAGAGAATGGAGAAAGTAGATGAACATAGGGGTATTTCGGAAGTGCAGCATGGGTTTAGGAAGGGGTATTCATGTGAGACACAGTTGTTAGGTTTTGCAGAAGAGCTGGCAGGGGTAGTAGACAAGGGGGGCTGCATTGATGCAGTGTTTTTAGATTTTGAAAAGGCTTTCGACAAGGTAGATCACACTATATTATTAGGGAAGTTGAAACTGTCCATTGGGAATGCTGGGTTAGTTAATTGGATTGGAAACTTTCTTCAGGATAGAGTTCAAACAGTTCGAGTAGGTTCGGAGGTTTCAAGCGAGGTTAAGGTCACGTCAGGAGTTCCACAGGGTAGTGTGTTAGGTCCGTTATTATTTGATTTATATATAGATGATCTGACTAGGGTTGTTAATTCGAGAATAAGGTTATTTGCAGATGATTGTGTGGTATATAGGAAAATCAATACAGAGGAGGATGTAGTAGCTATTCAGGCAGATTTGACGGCACTTAATTGCTGGGTTCGGTTGAACAAGATGGGGTTAAATGAAGGGAAGTGTAAGTTAGTCACATTTGGTAGGAGGAGAGTGAGGGCTGATGTAGTGTATGATGTAGGAGGGAAGGCACTTGAGTCAGTGGAAAATTACAAGTACTTAGGGGTGGTATTTGATAGACGTCTAGGGCGGGGGAGTCATATTGAGAGAATAGTAAAAAAGAGTATAAATGCACTAAACTTTGTAATGAGGCAACTTAGGGGGACAAGTATGGAGATAAAGGAAAAGGCTTATTTCTCGTTAGTGCGTCCCATGGTGGAATATGCTAGTTCAGTTTGGGATCCTTATAGATTAGGTGAGATAAGGGATGTGGAAAGGGTGCAAAGGATTGCAGTTAGAAGGGTTACAGGTAGGGTTAGGAGGTGGAAATGGGGGGAGAATGAAAGGGGGGAGAGGGTGAGAATATTGGAGAGTCCATCTGAGATGATCCGAGACTTGGGATGGCGGGAATTGGAAATACGGAGAAAGGAGGATCGGATCTGTAATTTCTTCAGGGTAATGGAAGGAGAAGGGGGCTGGGGAGAGTTGAATATGTTGATTGAAAGGAATGAGTCAGGGTATGGAGGTAAGCGAAGTCATGATAGATCAGGAGTTATAAAGGGGGCTAGATTAGATGTCGGTAAGTTCTCTTTCTTGAATAGGACAGGTAGGGATTGGAATGGGCTTAGTAGAAGTATACTTGAGGAGGATGAAATAGGGTTGAAGCTATTCCGTCAGAAGGTTAGGGAGGCGATAGGATAGGATCGATAGGTAACTTGCCACCGCGCATTTATGTGCAACTGCAAGAGTTGATAATAAATAAATAAATAAATAAATAAATAAATTGATTCAAACAATTAAAATAAGTTATACTTATCAGTTATGAATGAATAGGAAGGCCGTGACATAATTGATTCCGGTAGGATTTTTAAACGTTTGAAGTGATCCAAGATCTGTTGATGTAGATTGAGCTGACAAATTATTTTTCATTGTAAATTTCTATACCGGTACTTCTAAGCTCATCTCACAACGCAAATACCGCGTTTTCCTAGTTAAAATCTATGCAGGACTATTTAATGGTAAGTTGCTTTAAGGTAAATGGGGGGGGGGGGGAGGATTTAAAAAAATCAGGCCTAGGGCGCAAAATGTCTTTACATGGCCTGGATAGTGGTAGATTGTTATGCAATAAGATATGTTAGCCTATTTATTGATACAAGTCTTGTGGCTTGGCAACAGAGCCTACCAATCTTGAGGAAATTGTACCAACAAATTCATTAGATGAGCATAGCAAAAACTTATTTCATTTACCAAAAGAAATTGGCCTACATTGTTTTTTCAATTCTGTATGCAGCTTACAGGTCAGGAAAAGTGAACCAATTGACTGAAAACTTTTTTTTACATTGCTGTCACACTAGAATAGGTTGGAATTGCATTTCAGAAAAATCCGTTCTACAGTTTTCTCGTGGAAAAAATCGAAAGTTTGGAAAAGCCACTGAATATAAAAACAACTAGGCCTACGGTAAACCTTTCTTAATCCAAAATGCGAGGGACCCCAAAAAACTCCGTTTCCATGAAAATCATCACACAACCCTGTTGGAATTGAAGCAATATCGTACTGTGCACAAGAGAAATACATGTGTGAAACCGCTTCCTGATCATGTGTACTAGGCAAGCCGACAACGCACGATCATTATGTAGCCCGCTTCCATTGGTGCTCGGCCGTCCCAAGTTCTTTCAAACGAGTGTTCCGAGCTCATAATAATTCTTGCACTTGTCAAGGTCAAAGTGCACTCGGATGGCACACTTGAAGTAGCAAACAGCTCAAGTGGCTTTGACTCATTCTTACGCGTCAAATAAAAAGTATGGAAATTCGGAATGTAATGATCAATTCGAGGAATTCACTCGAACTATTTCGAATGACTCAATCTGAAAACAGTGCTAAAGCAATTGGTGGGTCAAAATATGAGTTCAAATTACGGATTAGCTGGAATTTGCATTATTTGATATTGAATTGATATTGATATTGATATATTGAATTTTATATTAATTAGCATTGAAATGCCTATACCGTCAGTCAGGGACCGACTTTAAGTTCGAAATATGTAAAATTTCGGAGTAAGCAAGTTTGTATGAACGAGGGTTTACTGTACATACATATCTACAGTCATTTTCACGATAATCGGATTAGAAATAACAAAAAAAAAAAATAGCAAATAACAAAATAACATAATAACAAAAAGCAGAAATTTTATTGAATATTGGGTTCAAGAAACCAACAGGTTGTCTTAACCAGCACAACAAGTGGTACCGGTAGGTAGAGTTTTTAAACTTTTGAAGCAATCCAATGTCTGTAGATGTAGAGTGAGCTGACAGAATATATTTAATTTTTAATTTTCGTACTTCTAAGCTCATCATAGTTGAGATGACCATGTAGCAACGACTTCAATTTCATATACCGGTGCTGAAAAAAATCAAGCTTCGTTTTTATGCTGTTTTTTCTTATAATTCTGTACGCAGCAGACAAGTCAGGCAGAGTAGCCAATCAACTTGAAATTTTGTCTGTACATTGGTTCAGAATTGGGATTTTTTTTAGCAAAATGGTTCGGCGTTTGTTTCGGAAAAAATTCTGAAACTTTGGTAAATCCTCATAAGAATAGCAGAGGGCGAAATAATTTAATTTCATCTGTTTGACATGAAATTTTGCAGAATGTTGATATCGTTCCAATGCGTAGCCTATTTCTACCAAGATTAAACAAATTTGGATTGGTTTTTTTCAAGAGAATAAATTATTATTGGATGAGCAAAGCGAAGGCTCAATTTCACCATACTCGAAAAAAATTGCTTTTTTTTTTTTTTTTTCACGCTCCACAGGTCAAACAAAAATTTAAAATCAGTTGAAACTTGTCATACTCAAGTGTCCTTATCTAATTCGGTACTGTATAGTTTTGAGGCGCAGTCGATTCAACCACTTCTGAGAAAACTCATTTCAAAGTTTTCAAAAATCCCATAAAAATAACCCAGAGAAAAGAATTCGTGAAAAATAATTCCTTTCAAGAGAATTCAAATTTTAAGAGAATTTCAATATAGGCCTAATGATGGTAGGCGTACACATTATTCCAAACTTTCACTCAAATCGGATATAGAGCTGACCTATCGGAGGGTGAATTTTTCAAGAAAATAGAATGTTCTATCTAAAGTTGAAGATGAGTTGCAGCGTAATATCTGATTCTCATCTACATCACTTATCTCACTTACAGTTACGTTCACCTAATGTTTCTTTTTGTTTGCAGGTTGGCAAGAACAACTTCCGCCCCCCTCCTAAAGTTGAGTCCAGTGTAGTACGCATCGAGCCACGTAATCCTCCTCCACCAATCAATTTTACAGAATGGGATGGACTCACACGGATAGCGTTTATCCGCAAGAACAAAACACTGTCAGCTTCATTCAAAAGCACGGCTGTCTTCGAGACTCTCAATAAGAACTACAGAGTGCACTGCTCCATGCAGAACATTGTAAGTATAATGCAACCACCAGGTTACCTAAGAAGTACGTGCTGCATCATGATACAATACATCCATGAATCATAATAGCACCTAGCAACTCACCTTACGTTTAATCATGAGTTTGATTCTGTTATAAAATGTATAACTTTCACGTGGTCAATAATTGTATCATCTTCTCATATTGAATTCTTATTTGAAATATAAGTGCGCGAGTATCAGAGCTACAGCATACGCACCAAGTCAATGTTTTTATCAGTAGTGGTTCTATAAATGTTTCAGGTAATACCTGATGATCTTGACATGAAACAGAAGGTGGAAGATATTCTCAAGTCCTGTGAGTGTGAATCCAAACGAGCTAGAACAATGGATGTGGACGACTTCATGACGTAAGCTTTTTCATAGTTCAAAGATAGCTACATTACTAATACTATGCATTTCCTTTTTTTATTACTACAGTGAAACGGTATAGCATCAACTGTCTCTCAAACCATACTGACTCTTAACTTATACTGTCTTTAGAAAGAACTGTATCTCAGAACAACTGTCTTTCAAACGAAGTGAACTTCTCTGTAATTCCTCCACAGGGTGTACAAAATGGGGTGGGAGATTCTCCTACTAGTATGCAAATGATTATACTATTCATCTCAAAAGACAAAAATACACACAGTTGCTATGTCCCGGTTTTCTATGGTATTCCTGTTTTTCTGGATTTACCCCCCAAAAAATCTGCATCATCTTGGTACTTTTTTTTCAAAGTAATTGCTCTTATGAAGAGGCAGTTGTTCTGCGAGACAGTTGTTCGAGATTTGTTCGTTTTTTGACTTTTTTCTCTCGAAGTCATTTAACATTGCTCTTATGAAGAGGCAATTGTTCTGTGAGACAGTTGTTCGAGATTTCTTTTTCTTTTTTTCCAAAGTCATTCAACATTGCTAACAACATTGCATAAAGAGGCTGATATTCTTTAAATTGAGCCATACTTTACAAAAAAGTAATATGTATTTCTATTACAAAATTTGTATCTGTTGATATTCTGTTGCAGGCTTTTACACGCTTTCAACAAGGAAGGAATCCATTTCTCTTGATGTCTGTCCTATAGTTATTCATACATTTTAAATATTAATTTTGATGATGCAGATTTGCAAGAGGTATTCAATATTCATGATTGAAATTCAAAAGACTTTTTCTTACTCTTTTTTCCTAAGCTATCATGGGCCGTAATTGCAATAAATTTTTAAAATATTTGTCAATATTTGTCAAATTTTTTTGTCAATATTTGTAATTAGTGATTGATTTATCACCAGGAATGTAACATTGTTTTCAAATTCAATAAAAATTGAAACTTTCAAGTCTGTATAATACTTGACAATCAATCAATCAAACCAACTATGCACGTTCGTAGATATTTAACCACAGCCACTAGCAAGACCCAAATTGTGAATTATTAAACCACGTTATGTATCACTTTATTAGAAACCAGTGTTGATAATATAAAAATACATGTACCATAAAATTGCAGAACCTGAACATATGTAAAACCTGCTAGTTGACAGTTGGCTACAAGAAGTCATTTAGACATAAATGATAACGGGACCCCCATATCAGTCTCGAGTAGGAACTTATCAAAAGGAATGCGTTCTTTTTTCGGGAACTTTAATGGGAACACGTTCCTATCATTAAGCAGTAACTTCCAACGGAATCACATTACTTTCTAACGGTAGACCTAGCGAGGAACGAAATTTGCATTCTTTTTAAAGTTCCTATTGGACAGATTGTACTTCAACAATGCATAATGCCACGTGGAAAAAATCGCCTATTTGCATGATGACAGATTGTCTTTGACCCTTTATCTCACCCGCTATTGGCTCAGCCTAATTCCTGATGTCCACCCTGCATCTCGTAATTTCTAGACTTACTTCACGGTATTTCCATCTCCACTACCATGGTATTCAGTGAGGACAGTGGCGTAACTACCGCCGGGGCAGCCGCCCCGGGGGGCCCATGCTGTATCATCATAAATACGTTCGATTACCGAAAAATAATGAAAAGAGACCTATTTATACAGCTGAAAAAAACCTCTTGAATTTCAACATTATCTGAAATTACTCGAAAAATAACTGAGTTATCGACATTTTTGCCGATAAGAAAGCACGCAAAAGATGCTAAAATAATGTGGAGTGAAGCAGCATGCACAATAGTAATACGTAGTATCATGTCAAGTCATCAAGTCAAAGTCATATTAAAGTGTCATTGAGACAAATATTGAATATATTGAATCCAATTAAGTCATATTAAGGTGTACTGGTAATAGAAGTCATTTGATTGTTTGGTCAAGTAAAAATATAATGTTGAAAATAATTCTACGATGAGGAAATTGATTTTAAACCTTAATAAATAAGTATGTTCTTGAATACAAAAATCGTAGAAACACTGTCATATTTTTTTCGCTGAACTCGCAACACTTAAGCCGGGCAAGAGCCCTATACTGACAATGTTGAAATACCAATTCTTGGATACACTTTTCTCAGAGTTCCCGTAAGTTCCCGTACATTTTTAACATCTGTTGTGTATGATTTTTTTGCTGGCCATTTTTTTTTGCATCGTTTCCATGTTTTTGAGCAACGACTAAATTTTATGACACATTCAATCAAACTATATTTTTTTTTATTTTCAGACGAATTAAAAAAAAAAAAATCCCGGCACACCAGTTATGGTAAATCTATCTAACAATCAGTATGTTGAAGATTTCAGTTCTTCAACACAAAAATTGCAGAAAATATGTGTACCTGAACAAGAAAAAGTATAGTTTTGAGGAATTAATGTTGAACAATTGTTAGCAAACAGTAAAAGGCAATGTAAAAAATGTGATTTTCAAATAATGGTGAAGTTATCTTCCTCTCCAATGAAAACAACAGTCTTACAAGTCATGAAAAATGAATTCCCCAGTATTTGCTGAATCCAAAACCATCAACAAGAACTATCATATAAAGTTCAGTTTTCATAGTAGTTAATAAAATATGGAAATTTGGGTAATGAATGAACACTTGATTATAAATAAGAAGAAGAACAAAAGAATAATCATTTTCATGGATACGTATACCGGTTAGTTATATTGAACTACTATTTTCAGTCATGGAAAATTTCATTCATGAAATTAAAAGATGAAAAATCATTTTTGGGAGAAAATGCTTTCTTGCCCACCTCAAATAAATATGAGCTTGCTACGTCGACTACATTCTGGTGAAAAGTCGATTATTTTTCCTCTCAAGTGTCATTTAATCTTTATCTTCAATAGAACCATTTTGTTTGAAAAAAATGACAGGCCTAACTGTTAATCTATTTTGATAATAATTTTGAGTGTATTTCAATCGTCTTCAATGGTGAACTGAAAAAACATGAAATATGGAGATTGTATGTTGAATGATATCGAAATTTCATCATTTGAATTGATATAGTTTTTTTGGAGGGATGGGGGCCCATGTGTGTCCTTTGCCCTGGGGCCCAAAATTCCTAGTTATGCCACTAAGTGAGGATATTTATTTACTCAATGCTACCACTCACCATACGATCTTTTTATAATTATGTTGCCGTAGTTGATGGCTCGAATTAACTGAGCGCAAGTGTGAGGGTTAGAGAAAAATGTCAATCAACCATCAATCTTTGCGTCACTTCAAAACGTCACTTCGTGGTGACATCACCAATAGCCAATGAGAATATTTTCAAGATGTGCATAGGGAGACTTCTGTAAACACAAGGGGCCTATCACACTTCTGTGTTCCATATTGATCCTGCTAATCCTCGTGACAAGATCACCTAATTATTCTTTCAAAAATTAGTGTTGTGGTTGTGTTTTATCAAGAATGATCGAAATTATTGTGATAACCCTACAAACACGAGGTGTTCCCCTGGGCTACCCTGGGTATTCCCACTGGGTATGTGGGGTATACCCCTGGCATACCCAGTGGGCATGTTTTATTCCCAAAAGGTGCCCAAAACGTACCCATTTACATGAGAAGCGGGACTCCAGTGGCATTCCTTGGGAAGGTGCCAGGGCATGCCCCTGGTCTACCCAAATGGGTATGTTATCACAGACCCACTGTGGGCGGTTCCTTGGCATACCCAGGGAGTACCCTAGTGTGCATATGATGTTCCAGTGACATGTCCATGGTATACCCACAAATCATGTTGTGATTCGAGATTTGAAGCTGGGTACCTCCAGGACATTTGGGGCTTCCAGGGGTATGCTCAGGTGTTCATGCCCATGACATGCACAACTGGGTAGATTTTGGGGATACCCAGGGCATTCCCGTGTTTGTAGGGAAATTACTGTTTCAACATAGAACATTTTCCATGAACATCATGGAAATCTTTTTGTTTGTAGCATTTTAAAATCCATAGAAACACTCCCAAAAATTCACACAAAAGACTCGCCATCGGTATTTTTCAGTGGTATTTTGAAGCAAGGACTGAGACCGTAACCATTGTTGGTAACCAAAAAAAAAAAGTAAAAGAAAGTAATAAGTAACCAATAATGGTTACTTATTAGGGTCTCAAAAAAGGCCTGAAATGGTTGTTTCAACACAGACATTGAATCTGAGGAAAAGGAAATACTGGTGATATAACTTGTTTTTTGTCAAGATTTTATTTTGTTAAGCATCCCAAACATGAACTCTGCTATGTCAAGGTTTTTGGGCCGAGCTTTATGAGAGGGAGGAGGGGTAGCACTCTTTCAAGATTTTTGTCTAGGGGACGGTGGTTACAAAGGTTAATACAAATAAAAGAAATGCCGACGCCCAATTTGTGGAAATTTCCGAGTCCAACAAAACCTTGCTGGAAATAGCACATTAAACACATTAATGAACAATTAATAAATGGCTTGAACCACCCTTCTACTAGTATTGTGGGATAAAGGGAAGACGGTTGATAGGGATCTTTATTTCTTGTGTGCACTTGTATTAGTAAAATAAGAAAACAAACATCTGCAACACACCCTTCCTCTAAAAAGACTTCATTCATGAATGGCGTTAAAAATATGTGCAGATAACATGTTGCCTAGAGACTGTTAAATAACAGTACGAATCTTCAGTTTGGCTGAAAAGATCTTGAAGGACAGTTCAATGGTGACTCAGAGGACATTTTCAAAACGCGTTGATGTGCGATATGTCACAGTTTGATTCTAGTCACTTCATAATTACTAGGCAAACGCGTTATGTGTTTCCGCGTTGATGGATGAGCTGGAACATATCGACTTATCTTTGGATTGGTTATTATATATATATATATATATATATATATGTATATATATATATATATATATATATATATATATATATATATATATATATATATATATATATATATATATACACCTTGAGATCCAAACCATTATGTCACTGCCATCTTATTTCCTAATCAATTCCTATGATATCAAAGAGGGCTTTGTTTTAATCGTTTGCACACCTGTTGCTTGATGTAAATGGTTTCTTAATAGCTTTGAGTGATTTGAAAAAATTGGATTATATATTTTTTTTACATCAAAACGGCTGATTTGATTAGACTGAAAGTTAGAAATGAGGTGTATAATTATCATATTAAAATTCCCTGAAAATTTGAATTCTTTCGCAGGAAATATTTTTGACGAATTTTTTCTCTGGGTTATTCTTATGGGATTGATTTTTAAAAATTTTGAAATGAGTTTTCTCAAATGTGGTTTAACCGATTGAGCCTCAAAACTATACAGTATCGAGTTAGATAAGGACACTTGTGTGTGCCAAGTTTCAACTGATTTTGAATTTTCATTCGACCTGTGGAGCGCGAACAAAAAAACAAACAGGCACTTTTTTTTTCGGGTATGGTGAAATTAAGTCTTCGCTTCGCTCATCCAATTACCTAGTCGCGTCTAATTCATTTAAATTCTGTGTAATTATTGAAAATTAAAACCACTACTTACAACTTCAAAATGGAGAAAAAGTTGATTCGGATTCGCGAGTACTTTCACTGCGGCAGCTGTAGACAAGTAATCTTGCACGGTCGGAAAGTGTGTCACCAAACGGTGAAACAAATTTACTGAAATTATTATTCACAATTTTATGAATTTTGAAACAAATCTTATAATCTATTTGTTCGATTTTTTTTTTTTTTAATATAGTGGGATTAGTAAATACAAATCAAGCCAACTGTTGAAAAATATGGAATACGAGTTCAATTATTAATCCCATAGCCGGGACTTTCATAAAACTTTCTTCATAACCGTAACCATAAGCAGGATCTTCATGAAATTTACTTCATAACCAAGACCTTCACAAGTTATTTATTTCAGTTAGAGACCTTGACCAAAACCAGAACCTTCGTAAGATGTGCTTCATGACTGGGACCTTTATCAAATTCAGTGTATAATTATACCCTACAAACACAAAACATTCCCTATGCACGCCCTAGACATGCCCAAAGGGAATGTTGGGGCGCCCAATCCCATTTAATTCAACATAGGGTGGGACTCCCAGGGCACGCCCTACAATGCCCTGTGGGCGTATCCTGGACATGGCTCACACGCGCCCTAGACACGCTCTTTCGGGTGAGGTTGGCAGTGGGCATGTCCAGGGCGGGTCCTGGGCATATTCATGAGGTCTCATTTCATCAGCTTCCAACAGGACATTTCAGGGGCATGCCAGGGCACAAAATATGGCAATGCCTAGGGCATGCTCATTTGGTAACCTTTTCGGCATGCCTTTAGCATGCCCATGTCTGTAGGGTAACCATTACCTTTATAGTTTATACATAAAGGTCTCAGTCCCTGCTTTGAAAAAAATTGATCATTTTGGGAACTTTCAAGCTACATTTTTTTCTTTAGTTCCTTTTTGAATTGGCATCTGTGGAACGTAGCGGACTTGATTCAAAGAATGTCATTTTATTTTACTAATTTTTACAAATTGGAACTAGTTCCTTTACTTGTGGAACTTACCCAACACTGCTCCATAAACTGTAGGTGAGGTCATTAGGTAAACAATAGTAATACATGAAACTATTTTATTATTCTGTAACCTTTTCTATACAATAAGAATAAGCAGGAGAGACCATTTGTCTTTACAACTATCTTGCTTTATTCAATCTGCACAGTTACTTGCAGCCTCTCAGTTCCTCATATATTTTACAAGTTTTGTTAAAAGGAACTGCATGGGGTAGCACAAAAATAGTTTCCAATCATATATTACATCAAGCACGGAATCAAACACTGGTCCTCTTGCATGCATTCACACATACCGGTACTAATTATTAAGGTTGTAGTTCGATTTCAATATTTTCGATTGGTATTCAATATCAGGGTTTCGATCGACATTGAAATGAATGCTTTCTATATTTTCAATATGAAACTGAATTCAATATTAAATAAATTAATAGTTGACTATTCGCTGTTCTATTCGCATTCTAGATCAAGGTTAGGTCGCAAGTTGTTTGTTGATGCTCGAAGTGTGTGTGCGTGTACCAAGACTCAGGCAAATCTCCACTTCACAAAATATAGTCAACGAATATAGTTAGCTAAAAAGATACGATTAGCAAGAAAAAAAGTTGATATTTTGGATCAATATTCGGTATCATTCGTTCGATTCAATATAGAACGAAACTAATAATTTTTCAATATGGTCCCTACGGTAATTGTATACTTTGTAGGGGATTCCTGAGGTTGATATCCAGGGGACTCCTGTGTGAAAATCACTCAGGGAAAATTCCTTGTACTATGAGTCAGACAGGAGAATCCTGCAAGGGACTCCCCATGATCTATTGCCAGTATGTCAAGACCAGCAAGGCAACCTATGAATTGTGATTCAGTTCACAAGTGATTGGACAGTCAACATGTACCGTAATCATTATATTTCACTGGAACAACCAGACATCTCTATTAACATACATGTATTCTATTCATCAGTACAAATAAATATCCAATTATATTAATACAGTGCTACAGTTGAAATACTGAGAGAATAGGATTCGTGCAGCCACCACAAGAAAACTGCATCGATATAGAAAAATGAGATATTTCACAAATTCACTCGTTAATGGTTGTTTTTAATAATCATAATGAATGAAAATGAATATATTTGCAATATCAAAATGTATCCTGTGCACTTGAGCGAAAGGAACTTCGAAAATACAGGTATGTTTTATTTGTGTTTCATCGTTTTTCTGTAAGATGGTTGGTGGTTCTGTTAACCATACAGGTTCGGGAACAAGCAATGTGTCTATGTGAATCCGCTAAAAACAATGTTAATTGTGTATTAACATATCTGGGCCTATATATTATCTATATACGGCTATATCTATATATTATCATATATTAACGGCTATATCTATATATAGCCATGTATATTAGATTCAAAAAATCAGAAGAGCCGCTATTGGTGTGTAGCATGCACAGCTGATTTTAGTGTCGTCATGTTGAAAATTATTCAGTGCATCAAAGTGATACCAGGATGCGCCACGGTAGGAATCCTATTCTCTCAGTATTTCAACTGTACCTTTAGTGTCAGTGACAACCTAACCTCACACCTCAACTCTCACAACTTTTTACGTTAACAAAGCATGAATAAACGATACAATCCATATGTACATAGTACATACATGATACAAATAGTTCAGCAGATCTGGTATGCCTACACTCTTTTATTGCATTTTGAAAATGTAATTTTTCATTTGACACTATGTATGTTGCGACACACCAATACCCGATGCAAAATTATAGTAATTGGTTCAAAGGAAGTAGGGTTACCGTTGGATGGACAAATCATAAACGATATTGAATATACATGGAAACATGGAATTTCAATCTGATCATTCAGATGATTTTTCATCTGACTGATACTATGGATACTAGGCCTATTCGAGTTTCTCGAACACAATACAAAATTCACAGTACTAGCAGCAGCGTACTATTTTGGTTATTTACACTTTCTCTAATTGATTGATCATTGTTTCGATACAGAATCTTCACAATTAAAGCCCTGAATTTTTGAATTGATTAAAAATATTGAAACCGAACGGTCACCTCTAAAAAGAAAACACAAAATGGATGTGTAATATAGCCTACCATGTATCAAACATGATGCTGAATAAGGTCAAAGTTCGTATCAAGTAACTGAATATGTTACATGTACTTCCCAAGCCACAACAGAAGTACAGCACAACACCAATATCAGATGTCTATTCGTAGCGAATATCATCATAATACTGCAGCAAAATGTTGATTTTATTGCTGCAGTATTTACATATGGTTTTACCAAATAATTGATTATCACAATTCATATTATTTACAGTCTATTTCATTTTGTTACAACTTACAAAGTACATAATTATCTAATCAAGTCAATTACGGTATTAACCTAGTAACACAGGCTTGCTTATGGTACGTCACTCATAATGATCAACATCTCAATGGCTTGAAGATTAATCAAGTGGCTGCTAAAAACTTAAAATATGGAGATTCCAAGAGGTATACAATAACACATTCAAGAGCCATTCAAAACTAAAATTACCACAGCTATACTGTAGCATACTTGTATCTACAAAATAAGGTCTTCTTCCAACTGAATAATCGTAAAAACTTCAGTACTAATTACATAATCTTGCTGCAACTTCAAGAATGTTATGCTTTTGAGACGCAGACGTACTTTGTTCTGAAAATCATAATCACTCAGAAATACCGTGCAGCTATACAAACATAACGGTGATATTTGTGTTTGCTATGTTAGTACATGACCTTCTTTTGTAGATATACAAGAATATAGGCCTAAATAGTTCATGGAATCAATTGGATATAGGCCTAATACTCATTGATTTTGAAGTCTCCATGGATTCACAAACATCAACATGAAATATAAAGTTGATGCAAATATCAGAACTCAATACTCAATAGATCTAGGCCTACTTGATGATATATGTCCAAGAGACCATTGTGGACGCAACTCGCCTAAACCCGTAGACACACTGGAAGAGCTCTCAACTGACGAATACTTTACAGTTAAGCACCAAGCTCATCTTCATGCAACACCTCCTGGCATAATGGAAGTTTCCAAAAACAATCTCGGACCAACTTAATTACTATGAGGTAAATTCACAATAAAAATTCCATTACTGTACATAGGGATTATTAAATTATTATTTGGATACTGATTAACGTAGTATTCATATTATCTCAACCTGCAGGACTGCAACTGACCCGTCTTCCATGCAATTGCTTCCACTTTCACTTTCAGCTGCTGCCTTACTTTCTACTAAAAAGATAATAATCACTTCAGCTACCAAAACTAAATGACAAGTCTGAAATATACTATATTTGATAAAGCCATCAGTAGTATTCAGTAGGTTGTATGCATAGATCAGGGCTAACATTATAAAATTATAAATTGATTATCAATTGACAAACTAGCTTGACATTGACTCGAAATTAAAACTGGAACAGCAAGGTATGGCAAAATGATGGTTTAATAGGTTAATGTTGTTCATAACGATCTTTACATCACCAAGGCCATTGTCTACGAGGACGAGTCTGTGTCATCAGACTCGCTGTGTCCAGCATCACCGAGGCTGGAACCCGATGAAGACACTCTTCTAGTTTCACGTTTCCACTCTCGCTTACTAGTTTTACGCTTGTGTTTACGTTTTCTTACTTCCGATGTTCGATACTGATTGGCTGTACGAGTAATGACGATGCTCTTCAGCTTCGGCCGTTTTTCTTCTGGTTCGGAATAAGCCGGAGACCCTGTACTTTCGAACAAGTCGCGGGCGTCGTTGTTTCGGATGCTCCAAGTGGGCACGTCAGAGTGATCTGATTGACTACTTACGTGTTCTGACATTTTACTCCATAACTTTGGCATGTCCTTGCCTTTAGTCCTTATCGGCGACACGATAACAGAAGGGATTACGCGAGATGTACTCGGCATGGAATCATCTGGCCTATGAGCCAGATTACTGTAATAACTATCTAAAGGTAAAGTTGTTTCCTCATCAGGATAATCTCTTGGTGTAAACGCACTCTGTGGCAATGGTGAAGTATTACCGAGGTATTGCAGCATCGACCCATTGCTGGGATTGGTGGAGAACAATTCACCATTTATTAATCCTAGATTTCCACGGGCTAAGGTGACCTCATCTTCACTCGAGGCGTACATGTGTGCTGACGAACGGAAATTCATTGGAATATTGGTACTTCTGTAGGTTGCACCCTCGGGATGACTCAGCCAAGGACGATGACCACTTGAGCTTGGTTTAGTTATGTAAGAAGCTATAGAATGCACGGGCGACCTTGTTTCGTGGTCCAAGTTTGTTTTAACCGCACTTTGAGGTGACTCGTCTTTATTCATCGTCATTCCCTCGTCAGAAGAGATTCTAATTGGTACTTCGAGTCTTGGCTCTCGAACTGACGTGGAATTATGTCTAGATCTAGAAGACCCTCTAGTAGTTTCATCAGGCGATGGGACAGGGTATCGCCTTGATGCCTGTTTCACTTCTCTAGTTGCTGCTATGTTTGGTTTATGTCGGCGACCGGCTATTGGTGAGCGCGAAAGCATTGTTCCCTCATCACAAGAAACATATATATTACTGGTGACCGAAGGGCTTGGGGTATCTCTAAGAACATGTAAGGGAGATAACGGTGAACTTAGTTCATCACTATACTTTCGCTCTACTTTGTAACTAGAATGGTCATAAACAGGACCAACAGCTACCAAGGCAACTGTTGAGCTAGGTTTGGTACAACGAGGTCTCGTACGGCTTGATTTTGTTTGGTAGCGTTTTGTGGCATGCCTGGTCATACTATGAGAGGTCACAGGTTCATCGTCCGAGGAGACCATGCGGTGTGATTGGCTGGCTCTTCGTACAGTCGTCTTGCAAGGTATCTCCTCGTCAGAAGTACTCACGTCTCGACTGATGGTAGGTTTACGAGACCGATACAACAGAGGAGCATCATCATCGCTTGATCCAGACAATTGACTGTAGACAACTGATGGCTTCGTAGCAGTTTCTGTACGTTTCTTACGTGATACCAGTTTTTTACCACGCTCTTCACGCCTATCTCCGTTGGAAGGTTTACGTTTCTTACGTTTAGTTCCTTCGTCCTTCAATTCGACAACTCTCTTAGAACTCTTGACTCGACTTTTTCCCTTTGCTAAACATTTACCTTTCACCTTCTTTGCCGGGATTTTCTTACTCTCTTCTCGTTCTAGACGTAGCTGAGCAAGGGATTTTGACTTAGGTGGTAAATATTCTGAACTCGTGGAGGCATCGGTAGCACTCAGCGAACATCTATCCGAGTCTAAATTCTCAAGCATCATCCTTGCTGAGTCTAAGTCTTCGAGCTTGTAATCGAGCAAATCGTCTATCTGTATCTCTTCCATGGGGCCAAAAGAGCCAAGGTCGACCGAGATAGTTTCGTCACCTAAACGTTCATCCTCAGAAGACAGATCAATGATCTCTGGTGTTCGTTCGTGTCGTGGCTTGATGTACTGCACAAACTGGCACTCGTCTGCGTCGAATGTGCTCGGAGATGGAGCTGCGCTGCGCTGGTTGCGCCTAGGATTCACACCAGACGGACCGGCTACGGAAGGCTCCTGCATGGAATAAGAAAAAAGCATCAGCTTGACATACTGGGACACTATCCTATTTTGATAGCGTTGGTGTTGAAAAGTCCATTTATGTTGTTTTTTGCTATTGATTAAATATTGGACTTGAAATACAAAGGTGCATGATATTACATGATATTAAAAAAATCATCCCTACCTATGGTTTTAAACCTTTTGGAGAAATTTAAAGCTTGGAAAAACGGATATTTTCCCATTTTTTTTGAAAAAAAAAAAATGATAATAATTGGAACAATTGATATTTGTAGTACAGTAAACCCTTGTTAATCCAAAATTCAAGGGACCCCAAAAAATGATTTAGATTTATAAAAATTAGGATTAACCAAAAAACTTCTTTTCCACGAAAATCATCACACTTCCCGGTTAGAATTGAAGCAATTTCGTATTGTGCACGAGAGAAAGCTAGATGCCACATGTGCGAGGAACCGAATCACTGATCGTGTGTATTCGGCTATCTTCGACAACAAACGAACGTTAGATGGCCAGCTTTTATTGGCACTCGGCCGTTCCGAGTGATTGAGTGTTCCGAGCTTACCGCTTGTCAAGGACAGACAGAGTGGCTCGAGCGCACTTGGAGTCGGACGACGTATTCAGTGGCAGCGAACAGCTGAGCTGGTTTTGGCCTATTGTTACGCGTCAAATAATTGAAACAAAAAGGATGGAATTTGGGAAAATAATGATCAATTCAAGGAATTCACTCAAACTATTTGGGATTATCCAATTCGAAAACAGTGCTAAAACAATTGAGGGGTCGAAATATTAGTTTGAATTACGGATTAACCATATTCATTAACATGGTAATGCCCATACCTAGAGATGTAGGAATTTAGCATTAACGAAATAGGCGATGAAATCTACATATTCAAAAATACCATATCCTCTTTGTTATCTTTGTGTTTCATAACATTTCGATTCGTTTAACATCATATTCTATTTCACTATATTTCACAATAAGTGTCTTTTTCAGAGTATTCAATGATAAGTGGGGTATTTTGTGGTATTTCACGAAATATGCACGATTTCTATGATATTTAGCTGTACAGGCGAGAATTGTATAAAATATTATCGTGTGTAAATGAAAAAGCAAGTGGAAAACCCAAGGGCAAGTTGAAGGTACAAGGGAAGTTGTGTATTGTCTCTCTCCTTGAAAAAAAAGTCTGAAAGAATCTTGAGTTTGCGTTCATTGTTAGTCGTGTCTGGTCTACTCGCGAGTTAGTAGCCGACTGACTGGCCATGGCCGCCTGGCGCCCGTGCAGTACTTGAGCGTGACTGCTTGGATTGGAATGCAACCCCCCCCCCTCTCTCCCGCAACTCCGCTAGAAACTTGATGGGCGTCAACTGTCAACCCCCCCTCCTCCACACTACGCATCACTAATATTTTTGCTACGCATCAACATGTGAACACGTATCTAGCGCGTGCGCACAACTCTCACTGTCTTACATCAAATATCCTATCAACTGAATTTGCTTACATGTTCTATTTCTTTGTTCGTTGTTGCTGAAAATTTCGTGTAGTGCGGTTAACTTTTATCAAACATATATTATCAATCAGTGTTATCATTAGTATGGGACGTGGCAAGAGCTTAAATATACAGCAGCGAGCTGATGCTTATAAAAGTGAGAAGTTTTTCTATAAGCGGTAATGTAGGCCTACTTATGTGTGGCATTTGCAATATGAGACACGACTGGGAGAAAAAAGATACTGTCATTAAGCACTTGAATAGTTTGGGACACGTAAAGAAAAAAGAAAAGTTGAAAAATAGTGCGGAAGGACGGGCGCCTCAAAGCGACAATCTTCGTTAGTTCATATTTATCATCAATTCAATTCATTTCAATTACTTGATCAATTCAACATATTTATCATCAATTTAATAATTAAATACCAGTTAACCCAAACTTGGAATAATTGTGATTATGTACTGCATTTATTTAATCAGCCAAAACCAGTCAATTTCTGATCAGACTTGTAATGAATCACAAATACTCCATTCATATTTGTGAGGAACTAATTGTTCTCCAAATTCCATTTTATTTTGAGAAATTTACACTACGAAAGCTGAAAATAAAAACTATATTCCTACAACTCTACCTATACTTTCAGCCGGGGACTGACTTCAAGTTCGAAATATGTCAAATTTTGAATTAACCGAGTTTGGATTAACGAGGGTTAACTGTAAGCCTACTACTAGTTTGAATGTTTCATGTACTGAGCCCTTTAAGTAAAGTGAAGCAGTTTCATTTACCACCAATGGCATACAAAGTCAATGAATCGATTACTCGGCAGCCGAATTAAGAAACGAATACAGTAAACTCTTGATAATTCGAATTTCACACTAATTCGAACTGGAGAAATGACTCTGGCCACTGGTATAGGGATATCAATATTTAAAATTCATTTTGATAATTCGAATTTCTATCATTTTGAATTTCGAACTGATAATTAGTCCAAACTACTGTTTTATTATTGTTTCGTGTTAATGTTTAATTTGAATTTAAGCAAAAATTACGAATAAAAGTTGTCACAATTGAATATTTTATTACGTGAAATCCTTTGTCGTCCACATACCCTATCCTAAACCTAAGCGGTCGGGCGTTCCGGCAAGCTAGAGAATCGAGACACATCACAGCCACATGTGGAGCGCATGCTAGCATAATGAGGGGTAAGGCAGGGGGAGTCTTTTCAGGGTCATAGTAAGCTTAATTAAACATCTGGCTAGTCGAGACACCCGAGCGGTAATGCTTAGGATAGAGAATGTGGACGAAAAAGGATTTCACGTGATAAAATATTCAATATTTAGTGACAACTTTCATTCGTAATTTTTGCTGAAATTCGAATTGAACAAACATGAAACAATGATAAATAAATCAGCCAGCTACTGCATGTAGAGAGAATAATCAATTAATTTCATTCTAGGCCCTAATATTTATATTTATTGCCTCACTTTTCACTTTTTAGTCCCAACGTTCAGTTTGGTAATTTGACTCTTTCAACACTGTGAACTGTGATAAGTATTTCCTAATGAATGACATGATAATATATAGTATTCATCAGACTCCTTGTTGTGTTGTAAAAACTGCTGAGAAAACACTTGACAACAGCATAGATTATCTGTGACTTGGCCTGAAGATAAACACATGTCTGTCGAAGTTGGCTTCCTGGGGACGAGGGGGAAGTGGGAGGGAACAAACCACGTGCGAGGGGCACATGGTTCAACCAAATTGCACGCACACACTACACTTTTGTACTATACAAATGAAAAACTTTTTTTTTAAATTGGATGTTTTTAAATTCAAATTTTGATTTTTGGGGTCCCTTGGAATTTGAAATAACGAGGGTTTGCTGTAGCTGTACAGACAAATCTCAAGATCTGGGAAAACAGTCAAATTGACTGAAACGAAGAAAATAAAGAATCAAGCTCAAGATCTTGGAAATTAAGTGATTGAAGTGTCTGAGTCAGAAACTGAGACTGACTGACTCTGATGGCGATGTTATAGAGTTAATTAACTTAATTCAGCTAATTCTTGCAGAAGACCGATATACGATTCAGAATGGAGTTAGATACACTGACAGCCTGGCATAGATTTTGTTGCAATATTGAATCCTAAAATTATTGAATATTATTCGAGAATAGAAATTTTAACATTCGTCTTCAGGATTTTTCTGAAATGTCAATTTTTCCGTCCTACTGGAGCGAAAAAATGAAAAAAAACCTGTTTCTTCACTTTTTTTGTACCTTTTAAAATCCCTATGTCCACCTTATATACCACCAGATCAGCAGATGATTATTTATTACAGAAGAATGTACGTACCATAGGTCAAAATTCAAGGGAACTCAACCCTATCGATTTACAAAATTCAAAATAGTAATTCATCATTAAAATAGTAAGAGCTGGATGTTTATCAAGTACATCGATCATCAAGTAATAGATATGTTCTCAGAAAGTATACATACAGTTTGGTCTTGCGGCAATATTATGACGTCACTATCATCAGAAGAGTCACTGCTGACGACTTGTATCGCAACGGTGGGCGCAGGATTCGGCCCGTATGACACATGATTGTCGTAACCCACCAGGTCGAAGTGAGACCGTGCGAACGTGTTAAATTCATGCAAGAAGTGATCGGTGCGCTCGCCCAGGTGCCCGCGAAGAAGTCGCCTCATCTCGGGCGAGTCTATCTCGTAGCGTGAGATAGACTTGACAATCAGGTCAATTAGGTCGAGAACGGAAATGCCCCGGACGGTGAGAAGGATGTCTAGCTCCCGGAGCAGCCACGGCACTAGACGGTGAACCTGCGCCGGATTATTTCTGGAATAATAATATAATTCATATCAAGCCTTAAACATAGTAGTCTTTATTCTGAGGACAGCGCTAAATATTAAAAACAGCTTACAAATATTGTTTGTATATATAAATAACACTGTCTATTCTCACTGTAGAGACATGTAAATAACTAAATATAGCTTCTATTTTTTCTTCTCGTAGCATTTAGAATTTGAAAAGTAGCACTTTGGTGCATCTATTATTTTGAAACATCGTTCAGTAGCATAACAATAGTACAGTCCTGGTAAAACCACTAGATAACGCATAATAGGCATATACGAGAAGCACTCCAATTGATATTTAAAAAAAAAGTCTCTACAAGCAGGTCATACCTACGCCTCGTTTGCCACCTGTATCTGCAACTGCACTTTTTTCCAAATTCCCCGACTAACTTTACCCGTTTACACCTCAATTGAAATAATTTGGGGAGAAATAGCATCTATATGCTTCTATTCCGAATATAGCGTGTATATCGCCAATTCATTGAAACGTAGTGAACGTTTTTAGCGCTTTGTTAACTTTTCAAAAACATGATAGAACAACACCAAACATAGTGTAACATGAAGAAATATCAGAAAAACATGTAAAAAGGCACTTTTAAATTTCATCGCTTTTATAGCAATTGCTATTTTTACATGTCTCTAGACTCATACATTTCTGGTGGCTGTTAGACAGGGCTGAGCAACTTGGGCAACTGCACAAGATTCAACATTCTCAGAGGAACTACATTAGAGACAGTGATTAGTAAAACACATTTTTCAATTCAAATTATTTTAATAATTATTTTTATTCTCATTCAATCGTAGATGAGTAGTTATACCATTCTAAATTGCACATTTGTTTGCGACTAGAGATTGTGAAGTCAAGTTTGCTATCTTTATTTCTATAGATTCTTAGAATTCCATTGTCAGGCAGGCTGCCACTACCATAATATTTGGACTCGCGCAAAGTTTCTTGACAATTCTATGCTTCTATGTGTTGACCCTAAAGAATCAAATGTTTGACCCCCTTCCCAGAGGAAGCTAATTCGTAGCCGGCGTGGATATCAATTACTTCAGGGTGCCGTGAAGTGCTCAAATTAAAAAAAATTGTTCTCATTGGTCTTTTCAAAATTTCGAAAAGTTTTCTCTCAGAATTGACTCCAAATTGTAAAAGTTCTATTCTAAAAGAGCTGCATTTGGTACAATTTTTTTTTTAATAACATTGGAACTTGATACAAAATCATTGTTCCCCAATTAAGGCACTGGGTGAAAAATAGGATCGTTTGAATAGGATCGTTGAATTTTGAAGTTGATTGGATTCTCCGTTTTACCAAGCACACAAACATTTTTTTAAAATCACACAATGTGAAGGATCTGTTCTTTTCAGTAGGCTCACATGAAATTGAGCTGCTTTATTCAAGCTAGAGTTGACATTCAATATAAAATATTTTGATTGATTTTTGATACCGTATCGAAATCAATTTATCAAACAAGCAGTAGGCCTAAGCCAAACAAACCAGCTTCTCAACAATTTTCATCTATGATAATTGATAATGTTTAGGCATATACTGTATATCTCTCTCTGTCTATGTCTCAAGAGTCAGAGTTGGGTAAGTTCCTAAAATAAAGGAACTGAGTGAAAGTTCAGTTCCTCGCCTATAAAAGGAACCAAGTTACGTTAGTTTCTCAGATGAAAAAGTAACTTGTAAGTTCCTAAAATATGTAAAAGTTCCTTTAAAAGTTCTTGAGGCAAAAAATTCTTGGTATTTAGAAAAACAAAATTGAAAACAGTCAAACTGTATTTCATAGGGGTGGGCACTGAATCGATTTAATCGATTACGCAAAATATTCGATTAATCGATATTGCTATTAAATAATCAATAGCTCCGATCTGTACCATATTTTGAAAATACCAATTTTAAAATTGCCTCACGCGCGCGCTCATAAGGTTAGTAGGCCTGCTGCTTAACAAGGTATTGATACTGGCCTGAAAAACGGAAGTTTGAGGCCATCAACAAAGCGATCCAACTAGTTGCTAAAGATGGAGTCTACATCTAGGAGTGGAAAGAAAACGCTGTTTACGCGTTCGAATTTAAGAAGTGATGTGTGTGAGTTTTGAGTTTTTTTGCGGAGAATCAAGATTCAACTTCACCTCAAATCTTGAATAAAGATTTTGTGTACTGCCGCCACTGTGAACGAGAGATAACATTCTGCTCTAATACATCTAACCTCAAACAACATATTACGCGATGCATAGCGAGAACTTTCAACAACCAATGAGAAGAAAGAATTCAAATTTGAAATCGTGAAATAAGCGGCAAACTACAGAAATACGTAAAACCAACTTTGTCGAAACTTGATAGTTTTAATAGATTTTTAAACCGATTTGACCATATAAAAAAGAAATCGATAATCGATTTTTTAATCGATGGTCATCCTTTGTATTTCATATTGTTCACTGAATAAATTAACAAACACATTTTTCTACGATTCTTCAAAGAAAATGGTCTGTATGATGCAATTCCAGTATAGGATATGCATGAGGTAAAATATATACAAATATCTTAGGTCTTATTTATATAATACAGTTTTTACCTTTTACGGTCCAGTCTTCAAGCCTCAAAATTATTATCGGAAAGTCTACCTCTTCTGTCTCTATAAAAGCCTCCCCCCCTCTCTCTCCCGTGCGACATTCTTTCTACCCCAGTACTGGACAGTATGGGAATGTTGAGCTTGATGAAAAGTTTGTGGAGTACAGGACAGTCGAACAAGTTGCAAAAATTGCCTACTTGAATAGGCCTATGACTCATGGCAATTTCCGTGATGTTAATAAAAGTAAAACCTCGAACAAAATACACAAAGTTACCAAACGGTCAGGAAGTATAAACAACAATAAAACATGTGAGCCATGTGGGCATCGATGCCCATCGTTCAACAAAGATGAACGATTCTCTTACAAGTAAATTGTATTTCTTTGCTTTTAATGAATCACACAGTAAATTATAGGTCTAATTATGTATCAGTATTTGTGATATATGTAATTTATTTTTTATTTGCATTGAAATTTTATAATTTGATAATGCCGGTCATGCCTTTCTAAGACTTATGGAATATTGACGGACTAGGCCCCTATAGATCCATGGTTTTTGTTTAGAAAAGTGTGTATTTCTTGAATTTAAATAGGTACTCAGTAGAACCTCTTTGGTAAGTTTTCCGTGACCGGTAGTACATTTTTCATCTTGATGAGTTTTATTTTCTAATCCCATCCAAATGCTTCTAGATGTTGAATGGTTTCTTTAGTAAGTTTTTCACTGGAGTAGTTTTTTTTTGTCTGGTCCCCTGAGAAACGTACTATAGAGGTTCCACTGTAACAGTAAATTGTGTAGAGAAACTGTTGTCAGAAAACCGGTGATTCAAGAAGAAGATACCTAGTACTCACGGTAAAACTAGTTCTGATTGATAATCGATTGTTCGTACCTGTAGAATGTGGGTGAGCAGTCTCTCACCCTGCCTGTGATGTCACTGGGGGCTTGAGCCCACATGTCCTGATCATACACTAAACTCCGGAATTGGTTGGAGGCCACGTGCCGGCGTTGACCAAATAGCCGCCCGTTGTTGCGTGAGGGGGGGCGAGATGAAGGAAGAACCCACCTACAGATAGAGTTAATTAAAATTACGATTACAGTTTGATTCCGATATTTTAGAAATTCAATATTCGATATCAAAACTATGATCGTTATCGATTAGTAAAAATAAGTGTAAATATCTAAAATATGAAATAACTAGGTAACAATGCCCTGGACAAAAGAGATATACAAGAAGAGATGAAAAAAATATAGTATTGGTACCGGTAGTCTACAAGATCAGGAATTTTTTTTGGTCATATTACTCAAAATAAAAAAGGAATGAAGAACTGAATTGAATTGTTTTCTAGCTCTGAAATTATTTCAGGGCTCAAATTGTTTGTTAAATGAGTTACCGGTATGCTATAATAATTATTCTTTGGGGTGGTAGGATGGCTCTTATGGTGCCCCGTCTGGAGGATCCTATCTTCCATTCATAGCCTAAATTGGGGAACAAAGACTTTTGTATCAAGTTTCAATGGTCATAAAAAATGAATGTATTACTACCCACAAATCACGAGACACTCGACTTCAGTCCATGAGCAAGGTAGAGAGTAAGAGATTTACTTATAATTGGCCAAGTAATTGCTAACAAGTCATAATGAATGATCAAGAACTATCATTTCCAAGCTTGCCTTTTTTGTCTCTATGTGATATCGATTTGAAATGTTGATTATTTCAATCAATATTCAATAATTGAGTTTTGATATTGTTTGCAATTTTTATTTCAAGGCAACTCTAATTAAAATGTGCTCGGCACTGCTAGTGTAGTCAAAAAGCTATGTACATATAAAGATTCACATACCCGCTGTTGACGGTGGTGTAGATCTGCGCCTGGAAGCGCCGGTCACCGGTAACCGTAGTGCTGTATCGGAATGGGACGCGCTGTGAGTGCGCCATAGTATGTACCTCGATGGTGGACAGGAAGTCCTGGTGTGTCTGGTAGACGCTTGGTTCATGGCATCGCGCGGGGCTGGGAGGGGGAAGGTGGTACTCATCGTATTTGTGCATTGAGCACACATTGTGTATGATGGACTTGAAGCTCTGATTACACAATGGACACTTGGCTTTAATCTGAAACATGCAGAACTGTGTTCAAAGTAACTGTGGACCGTTACAACTAATATTCAACCAACTTTTGAACATCTTCCATCTGGTAAGAAATATTTCTCTGGAATAAGTCCAATATATAGGCTCACATTAAAATATAGCCCTACATAATAATTGGTACCCCCGTATAACCTAGCTGTTGGTGGGGTCGTTAAGCAAACATTAATCATCATTAATAATTGGTGAAAAATACACAATCTAGTAGGCCTAACGTCTTCTTGTTAGCTCGTAATGACATTAGGTATCAAATTTTGAACGAAGTACTACTTGCAGAACTTTGTTGGTGTTCATGGTAATTTGTAAAATGTGTAGGCCCATCTTCGAAAAAAAACAATACTACTAATATTAATTTTCAAACGATTTTTGCTCATAGAAGAGAATATTAAGTTCATTTGAAAATCAGACCAACTCACACCTCAAAGATCCACCCCAAAAGGGGATCTTTTGTTTTGATGTATATTTCGTGCGTTGGCAGGGGCTACACCAACAAAGATTTAATTATTTTAGTTGACATATTATTATATGATTTCTTAGTAGTAAGAAAAAAGATGGACTTGTTGTTTTCAGCCTTCACGTCATATAGGACTGGATCATAAGCAGTGGGCCTAGGCCTACATAAAATCAATATCAACATGAAAATCATGAAACTACCGGTACTCACAATCCATGATAAATTAAACTGTGGTAGGCCCTAAAATCTAATGAATAATTTGAAATAACGTAGCAACATAGTCCTACCGGTATCAGAGATTACGCTCAGTTTACTTCAATTTACAAATAGTAGTATTCAAATTACGGCCTTAGTAGGTACTTACCATGAAACCCATATTTAATCATTTACCCACTACGCAGAAGAAGGTAGGCCTAGAAATATTTGTAGGTACTGATCATGGTCTAGAATAGAATACGTCTTGTATTGGGCTATCTCGGTGTGCTGGAAGTCTGATACGAGCAGTGCTATAAGTTTCCCAACATAATTTTGGTAGCACTAGGCGTAAAGAGGCCAGTCATATGGTCCAGTTGAAGTTTGTCAGCCAGGCCTATTTGTCGATCTGTTTGAGGGTTATGTAGGGATTAAAGCATAAGTAATAAGTCTGTGGCTGTCGTTTGATATCTGTTAAATCCTATGCAATATAACATGGTTGACTGGCTAGACCAGGTAGGAACTTGAGACTTTTACTTATGCTTCAAGCTGTACATGGGTCATTCCACATCGAATGAGCCGAGCATCATTATCTCCCTCACCATTTCTGATTTTGATGAAATTCATACCAGTTGTGTCAAACACCGAGTCAACCAATTGTATACATTTTGGGCTCGGCAGCCCTTATGGTTTTCGAGTTACACCATGTGAAAAAATTCTAAATTTGATGCGCTTTGTGCTGTTCCAAAATTTGCTACTCCTAAACCGTTCAACGTAGAGACCTTTTTTCTTTAATCAAGCTCTGATTTGATGCAAATTAATGGCTTCAGATTTGATACTAGGCCTACAGTATTCTATGCACTGGACAGTATCGAGATATCTGTGGTTGGGTCATGATCAAAAAAAGTGCCAATATGCTGTCCCACTATTTCATAATTTAAAAAAATGGAATATTTAAGTATATATCTGAAATTAACACATACTCAAAGACTTAGTAGGCCTGCATGCGATACTTTCTCTTGGTTAGCCATAGTTGATTGCATAACTAATTGATGAGCGTAGCGAAGTCTCCATCCCACTCTTATAGGGCTTTGTCTGTGTTTTTTTTTTTTTTTTTTTTTTTTTGTAAGCACTCCACAGGTCGCAAGGGATGACTGATCAACATGAAACTTTTTTTGTACACGCAAACTCATCCAACTTAGAACTGTATAGTTTTTGGGATGAATCGGTCGGACCGATTTTGAGAATCATCATCTCAAAGTTTCTAAAAACCCCATAAGATTTGGCTGGGCGGAAAATGTTGAAAAATAAAATCTCTCCAAATGGGATGAAATTTTCTCTAAATGTGTATGCATGGATTTTACACATTATTACGATTTTTTAAGCAATTCTGATCAGTCGTTTTGGAGGAAAAAAATAAAATGACTGATAATATTCATAAAATATATCATAAAAATTATGACAGAATTAAGTTGTCGAGATTCACTGCTTTAGATTCAAGAGTTGCCCAACAATGAAGTATTTTTTATATGCGTCAAGGTGTGTAGAATACCAGAGTCAATGAAGTGGCAAGAGTAGAACTTCTTTAACGACTTTTATAGCTTATTCAGATATCAAGGTGTGTAGAATACCAAAGTCGATAAAGTAGCAAGGGTAAAACTATTTCAAGGACTTTCATACCTTATTCAGATATCTCGCTCATCTTACAACGCATATTTCGCGTTTGACTAGTTAGCTGTAATCATACTTTGGTGTCAAGAATCGTGTGAAATTATGTGTCCCTTTTCACAAAATGGCGTATCTTTGTATGAAATTAACAAAATTCATCACTTAGAAATTGTTTCTGTTAATTGATTTATCTAAATTCCGGTACCCTAAACAGATATCTTCTAATATGTATCCATTGCGTTGGTAGAAAATCTCCTCTAAGGTTTTATGCAAGTTCCCTAGTTTGAATTGTGTGATTTGTCATGACCGTTAACTTGAAAATTGTTGAATCAAAGAGCAAGAAAGCGGTAAATATGTCCAGAAACTTCACTTTGCCTGCAAGAACCAATGGTGTTGGAGCCAAATATTAAGTATTGAAACTTACAACAAGAAATTCATGAAGAAGCAAAAAAGGTGTGTAGGCCTATTTTTAAGCAATGTCATGAAATTGTTAGGCCTACCTGGTAATTTTTTTTAAAATACAAGTTTAATCTAGGCAAAGGCTGCTGTAGGCCTATTGCAGGGCTTCTTAACTAGATATCTCAGAGGGCCATTATATCATGGAGATATTTGAAGTGGGTCTGTGTGGCCCACTTCAAATATCTTTGACTGTCCCAAAATTTTCATTTATTTTGCTCTTGTTTTCAATATAGTGTGCTCGTATACAATCAACATATTTTTAATACAGAAATATTCAAGCTTCTCACAACTTGTTATTTTTTAATCAAGATTCAATTACTCAAACTGCACTTCTTATCTTTACGTCAAGATACATTAAGGTCTTTATTTATAACTGATAATGCAATGGGGTAGTGCACAATGATGCCAGATATATACTCAACTTAATTCGGGGCCTACACAGAATATTAAACCTAGGTAATTGCACTGATTGTAGAGTTTGTATGAATTTATGAGTGATGCAGAATTGCGGAGATCATACTGCGGACCATTTGAAAAGGTCCCGCGGACCGCCAGTTGGGAAGCCCTGATCTATTGTCTTAAACCATGAAGTAGGTTTCAGCCTACATAACGTCAAAAATATCCCTGGCCTCATGAATTGCCTGGAATTTGGCCAAGTTATGATGGAATGAGTGTTACTTGTCATGACTGACATTACCATACTTTATAATGTAACAGTTCACAAGAAGTAGGCCTATAGCCCGATATACAAATAGAGAAATAGGTAACGAACATTTTCTACCCATGAAGATATGTATACAACTTGAAATCTCTCAAGCTTATATCATCAAAAGGCATAAATAAAATTCTCTTGAATCAGATTAGGAAAGCATGACGTCTTGCCGCCAACAATGAAGCATGCCTACATTTGGGACGCGCATGCGCACAACGTGGCCCACATGTCACTCTTTACTCCTAGCAGTCCGCACTGATTATGGTGGAACTAGCAGCACTGTTGGAACATACGAAATAGCTTCGATACGAGACCTAGGTATTCCATCCTAGACCGTGGTACTGGTACTGATAAACTTGTAGGCTATGACAAGTCATCACAAAAATCTGGAATTTTGTATTTAATCCCGATTGTACAAGAACCAATCACAGTTATAATTTAAAAGTATGAAAAATCTTAATTATGCAAACTTTCATATTCAATCTACATTGAGATTCTCTAACATGATCAAAAACTCAGTCGCTACTCGCTAATGATGTGGATCGACAAAATTGATATCTTAGATGACGGCAAGTTAACGACAATTTAACACAATTTCAATCATTTGTAATGGCAGAAAGCACCAAGTGGAAAAAGTCGCTATAGGGCTATTTTCGTCAGCAGTGGGATTCTCTATAATAGGCCTATATTGTCGATTGAGATCGAGTAATTTTCGTCGACAACTAGGTTTTCGACCGGTAACCTGGTGTGATTCTCTATGGCAACTTGACGATCTAAACGAACAAAACTTCTCAACTCGACAAGACCCAGTTATTAACTATTTGTCAATGACGAGAACTGTCAAGTTTAGATGTAAATGGCAGCGGTCTTCTTGTTTTGAAATATTCCAGGCAAAAAAGAACATCATTCCACCATTTTTAATCGTGAAATAGTATAATTTAACACCGATTTCATCTTTCAAATACTGTATTCTGTGTCAACCCTCATTTCAAACGCTCTTTTTAATCCATGTAAATGAAATCCACATTGTATCATCAATTTGACAGCTAAAATCCAAGGTTATCTGTTTTTATAGTTTATGCATTGGCCTAGAAGGCCTACACAGTTGGTAGGCTACACAGTCTGTCATGTAGCGCCAGCGCACTGGCGGTTCTTGTGAGAGTTGGATTACAAAGGCCACCTAGTCCTATTGGCCAAGAATGGACATTATATGACGTATATAGTGACGTTACATATGTCGACTGAAAACTTATTGACATACACTAACGATCGAGATCATGTTCGTGTAGAGAATAGGTTGTTAACCTTGAGTGAATGCCGATCGTTCGTAGTCTTGATCGAGATCGTTATCGACCGAATTTCAATGAAGCTAGAGAATCGCAGTGCAGGTGATGAAAATATCTAGACCTAGGCCTACGTTAGAAGACCTGTAGTGTAGGCCTGGGCATATAGTAATTTGGAAGATTTTCACTAAATGTTTGATTTGAAATAGGGCGTAAGCACTTAATGGCGTGAGGCAGTGATTGTCTAGGCCTGGAATAGTACAATTTCTGTTTTTTTAGAAATTCAACTGTCTGCCTAGCCTAATAATACGAATGCTGTCTATACGTACCTTTGACCATTGTAGCAAACAGCCAAAGCAGAATTTGTGCATGCATCCATTAGCAAATGACTTGTCTACTAGTTTCCCAAGGCAAATGGAGCAGTTTGGTTCAGGAGAGGCACGGTCATTGCTATTCGGTGATTTTTGCGCCAGATTCAACTGACACGCAGTCATCGGAGAAAGGCCTGCCGAAGCATCAGCTCCAGGTGAAACTGACTTGGATGGCTGTGGTGGTGGAGACTTTTGTCTATGTTGGACCTTTGGCAGATCCATTACGGCAATTGTAGGCCTTTGCCTAGGCTCCACTAGGCTTACTTGACTGTGGAATCAACGGGCACAGTCTTAGGGCTTAGGCTACGGCCTACAGCTCAAGATTGATACCAAGTAGGCCTAGGCCTATCAATCGTATCTGTTCAGACTTGAAGAGATACGACCCGCTCTAAGATTGAAGTACAGGTCTTGGGTCTTGGCTTGAACTGAACTGCAGATAATAGGCCTAGCCTGCTAGATGACCACTCATTTATTAGACTTGGGACCTACAGTTCGAATTTTTCGACCAGAAACCTGATGTGAGCAGTAGGCCTACATGGGAACTGTTAAGTCCCAGGCATCCATTACGCCCTCCTATCTTGTTAACTGTTTAGGCTTAGGCCTAGGCCCCAAGCTGGCCCCAGTCACCAAGGGGATATAAAATGTGGTCGGAAACTAGGCTCTAGGCTTGGATTCACGATGAAGCAGCAACGGGAAACGTCACTTATCTCCTGTAGGGCCTAGGCCTATTCTTGAATAATATTTAGCCTAGGCCTACTTCAATACTAGGCCTACTAAATGACAAATTTTACGTAAAGCACAACGATGTATCACCACAAAGAAAATCGGATCATAAGTCTCGATTGTACCAAAACATAGGACTAACTCAACCAGCAACAAACCAAAGATCCAGGAACTAAGCCTAGGTCGAAAACTCCATTTCTATCACTTTCATCTCAATCCACTGTCTTGATCTTATCTAGTTCACACAGAATTCGCAACAGTTACAGAGTACAAGCGCTAAAGTCGTGCAATGACTAAACATTCTTCTACGGATATTTCAACTCTCTCATTTAGAAGGCAGTGGATGTAGGTCAGTAGACGCGTGTAAGTCAATGCCGTGTATATTTTTGAGAAAATACTCGAGATAATTGACGTTTCAGCAGAACTCAGCAAAATCGTGAATTACTAGGTTAAGGATTAGTATTATCATATAGTTAAGTTATTGCTTGTTAACTACTACTATTCACGATGTGTGCCAAAATGGCATTTCAACACCAGGCGGGGACGGCCATGGAATGTCTGAGTGTAAGTGTGGAAAGATATCATTTGCCTGCCTGGAGGCGTAGTCCTGGCCCCTTGGGTCTAAGCCTAGCTAGGCCTAGGAGGGAAACATGAGGTCATACCTAAATGATTATTCATGTAATCATCTAGACAATAGGGACGTTAGAGTGTATTGTCTTCTGCTAGAGATTGATTGTAGCATCTTTGGTTTCTACAAGTACTGGCCCTCTTCAACAGTCCCCCCTTTGGCTCCATCCTCAGTTGACACAAATAGGCCTTTAATTTTGTACTTGAAATGTGTTTGTCTGTGTGGTTGTGTTCAGTCATAACACTAGGGGCCTATGATGGTTCAGTCATTGGTTCAGTGTTACATGAATGTAGACAAGACCAAGACATAGGCCTATCATAAATTAGGCCTACATTTTTAATTAGTTTGAGAGAAGGGGGGCACAGAGTTTATGTGTAGGGCCTACATGGAACCTTCACAATGTAAAAATGCTGTGTCTAAGCAGCCAAGCAGCAGGTGGAATGATGGAAGATTATTTGGCCGGCCACTGCCATTGTCTACTTCTCTATTGACCTGAACATTGCTGGCCACCGCCATAGTATTTTACTTTCGTTTAATTAATGAAGCAAACTTGATACCGTACCGGTAACCAAAATCCTGCATTGCTTTACTTAAACTTTTCACAGACCTGTCTATAAGATGTAAAGTTGGAAGAATTTTAAAATTAGAGCTTGAAAAACTGAAAGTTAGGGCTTTCTCGCTTAGGTTAGAGCCCGAGGATCTCACACCCCGCGGCCCGATGTGAGGATCTCACACCCCGATACCATCACCTACCCCGCTAACCCTAACGACCACTTCTTTCCATTCATGTCATTTGAAACCGCTTCGGTTAAATCACATTGATTTTCACCTAATGGTTCTTTTACTGGCTCGCGTTGAGAGCGACGTGTAACAAGCGACAGGCGCGCCGACCAATCAGGTCTTGTGTTTCGCACGTTTGCCGCGAGCTCTGACATTAACTTGGTCAAGTTTTGACGCGTCGCACACGAGTACCGCCAACTAGACTGCTACATCTCATCGTTCACTGTCCACTCCGACCAAACGTACAACAAACAGTACAAGGGGGTATATGATAACCTCAAAATCTAGTTCGACACACGTGAGAATGGACTATGCACTTTCTTCAAACTATGGAGAGATTTCACCATTATATGACTGAAGTTATTTGTTGTAAAATTAAGACAATGGAACAAGGATTGCATAGCCCTGTTGAAGTTGTATCATTCAATTAACGTTCAAGGTAGAGGCGTAAACAATAGGCCCAAGATAAAAATGTTCTTATTGCTCTCCCAATTGGTTGATAGATCGAAAATAAAATTGTTCGGGTATTTTTCCCTGGTAGGCCTATTTATGATTACAGTGAATAAGAAATACAAGGCCGGCAGCCTTACGTCGCCAAATATCAAGCTTTTCAAATGATCTGACAGTTCATATTCTTGAATTGATAGGCATCCATTTTACTGTACATCTTCAACTCGCGCGAGTCAATAAATGCAACTACTTGCGTGATGCAGCAAACGCGACCAACGCGTTGCGAGCCAGTAAAAGCGACGAATTGAATAAGCTTCTCTTAATTTTTTGTAGAACTACACTTTCAAGTGAGGTACGTCAGTAAGAAAGCCGTGTATTGTGCGCGACGCTCTTCAATCGATTTGACGACTGACGCATTTATCAAGATACCGTAATTCAAGTCATTTTGCAACTTTCAATTTAGTTGCTCACCTGTGATGAAGTCTGATATGATATATTTATCACGATTTTCACAATTATTAGAGTCAATGGGATTTTGCCAATCCTGTTTGAAATGCCTTGATAACTCAAATTATTAGGCTTATAGTCTTATATTATATATGGCATATAGGCGTAGTGTATCAATAGTCTCGAAAGTAGGCCTACTACTGTAGCCAGTCATTCTTTGCAAAATGGTTCCACTTACTTATATGTATGTTGTTCCACTTACTTTCAGATACCAATTACATTGCACAAAGAACCAGGCCTCGACTCGGAAGGAAGAGAAGTACTCAAATGTGGATTCAAGATTGGAGGCGGCATCGACCAGGATTATAGAAAAAGTCCGCAAGGATACACAGATAATGTGAGTAGACTCGCTTTAAAAGTATAATTGTGCTTTAAGGTACATACAGCAGTAATTGATTCATTTTTGCTAATTTGTAGTTGAATAAAAATATGTACCGGTATTGAAAATTTAGAAGTATTCACATAAAAAGTAAGGTATTGCTAATTGCACTGTGTTGATCATAATCATACCATTTGTGCTTAAGAGTCCATGGGAGTCGATTTAGCGAAATATGAGTTTTTTGGTGATAACTTTCAAACGGTAGCCTGTGAGATATCGAAATTCTAATACGCGAGAAACACAGATAATTATAATAGCTTCAAGATGATACAAGTTATAACTAGTATTGAAGTCATGTCGTGTAACTGTCAAGCTTATACAGCTAAAAGACTTTTCTCGCAAATTACAATTTCGATATCTCATAGCGTTCAAAAGTTATCACCAAAAAACTAATATTTCTCTATATCGACTCCCATGGACTCTTAAGGTCCGCCCCTTTTTCTATTACCCGATTCTGTTCTCACGGCATTCACGGCACACTAAATGTCTTACACAGTTGTACTAAAACTGTCACTCGACCTCTATTTTTGTAGTTGCATGGAAATACAGCAGGCCTACATTACAGTAATTCAGTGTGGTCTGCAAATATTGACATGTCTGGATAATTGTTCAGATTTCTTCTACAAAGTTTTGCTAATCAATTAGGCCTACACTCCATAAAAAATTACCTAGTTTTTTGGTAAAAAAAAACACCTTTTTTCACTTCAACTATTTAAATACCGGTACATAATATAATGGTTTTTACATAAATACATGCATACATACATAGGCCTTCAGGATATTTACTATTTGTAACATACAAAACAAATTACAGAGGAACCTCTTTAGTACGTTTTTCAGGAGACCAGACAAAAAAAACTTACTATAGTGAAAAACTTACTAAAGAAACTATTTAACATGTAGAAGCATATGGATGGGATCAGAAAATAAAACTTACCAAGGTGAAAAATGTATTAAAGAGAAACTTACTAAAGAAATTTCTACTGGTATATATAAACATTATGTTGGCTTTGATTTTTGCAAAGGCTTCATGGCAGTGATTGGCAGAATGGACTCAACGTTTTCAGTTTTGTTCAACTATTCATTATGTAGGCCTACTCAGTATACTTTAAATATAGAAGTATAACTTCATTGTTTTAATTCTGATTTGTGCATTTTTCCCTGCATATTTGAAAAAAAAACAGCAAGTAAATAAGTAAACTCATATAATTTTCCAGAACACTTGCAATATGTACGATTGTGAATAACTACAAAATGTATAAAATAGCCCTTCTGTTGAAAAGGTTACGTTCGTTCAGTGTTACCGACCTAATCTATTCAACTTGCATTTGCCTACTGCCTGTGCCTCACATTGGCATAAATCACAATATATATTCAGTCATATGATCATTTATATTTAAAAATACCAGTATTGGTCATGGGCGTTGCTAGGATTTGTGTATCAATAGGGGGGTGCACAGGTTACATGAATAAAATAACCGCCCAGCTGGACACCTGCCACGCACTAGAAGGGGGTCTTGGGGGGGGGGGGAGGAACCCCCCCAGCAGAGCTCCGCAGGGAAATTTTGAAAATATGGAAATTTTGAAAATATGGACATTTTTCAAGAGATTTTTGCGATTCACAAGTGGTTTTAGAGTCTTATGATTGCATTATCATGGACATTTTCGAAGCTATACTTTTGCGATATCCCCGAGCAAAGCTCCGCGGGGAATTTTTTCAAATAGACTCATGCCATTTATTAAGTGATTTTTGTTATTCACAAGTGGTTTTGGAGTCCAATGACTATGGACATTACCAAAGTCATTTTTAATAGTAGGCCTATAATCATTATGAAAATTTTCGAAGTTGTTTTCGCGATTTCTCCCAGCAAAATTGCCAGCAGTGATTTTTTAAAAATATGTTCATTTTTCACGTGATTTTTGCGATTCATGAGAAGTTTCTGAATCTTATTCATGATCGAAAAGAAAAAAGGAAGTGTAAAGTACCGGTAGTAGAGTGTATACTGATACAATTCATATTATTAAGTCATCAACTCATCATATTTTATTGTGTTTATTTGTAGGTCAACATTACATATTTTTAAAGGAGGATAAGTTATTGCTGGGATGCGCAAATGTAAATTGAGGGAGCATGCACCCCCCCTGAGACCCCCTAACGACGGCCCTGGTATTGGTAGGCTTATTGGAAAGATGTAGGCCTAGGCTAGGATTTTGAAGCCGATAATTTGATGAATGAATAATTTTGATAATAGGCGTACAACTCAAATTCAAGTGTTAATTATATCATATCTAAATATGCTATTTTATATTTTCAATTTTTATGTTCATTCAGCTATCTTTATTTTGTACTTCATAGTATCAATTTTGAAAAATATTCAGAAACATTCTGAACAAGTATTCAGGTTACATTGTGCCACCAAATGATTTATTGTGAATTAACCTACTTATGAAAAATGAAAAATGATTTACTTATTCAATTACTATAGCTGAAAATATTGAACATTTGTGTAAGTAATACTGCAATGTATTATTTAGTTATTAGATCTCTTAATACCAAATATTCAGATATATGCCTATCACAAAACGGTTTTTAATTATAACGTGTTCCAGACTTTTGAAAACTGAAATACTTTTTACTGCAACGGAAAATTATCGTGACAAACAGCGCAGTCCTCAAGTTGAAGTTCATTGATTTTGAATAACTAAAATGGGGTGGTAAGATCGCCCTTGTGGTGCCCCGTCCAAACGATCCTACCTTCCATTCATAGCCTTAATTGGGGAACAATGATTTTGTATCAACTTTCGATGTTATTGGGAAAAAAAACATTCGTCAAGTTTTGTGGAGAGCGTTGAAGAGTGTGAGAATGATTAGATTTCTGATGTGTGTTACAACTCACGTGTTATTATTCTAGGGTATATATGTGACAGAAGTACATGACGGGAGTCCGGCTGCAAAGTCCGGGCTCCGGATGCACGACAAGATTCTACAATGTAACGGCTACGACTTCACGATGGTTACACACAAAAAAGCAGTGGATTATATTAAGAAACATCCTGTGCTAAATCTACTTGTGGCAAGGAAAGGCGTCACATCTACATAACAGTTCTAATGAGTCATAACTTTATATTCCCACAGTAATTTTACTTTCTAAACATTATAGTTATTATATCAGTTGTCGTGGAAGATGTCGGCTTGAAACCTCCTTATCAACTGTACTTCAATGATTTGTTTATAAATGTTTTATAAGTATATGAGTCAGAAGGTCCTCGGTGTAATTTAAGTTGGTTTAATATCTGTTGGAGCTAAGATTGAAGAAATGATTCACATTCTAGACTACATTTATTAATTGGTACAAATCCTACTTGAAATGCATTTACTGCTGAACGATCCTAATTTAATTTAAATATATATATATATATATATATATATATATATATATATATATATATATATATATATATATTTGTATGTATATATATATATATATATATATATATATATATATATATATATATATATAATGAAGAAATTATTAATATATATATATATTAATATTATATTATATACCGTATATTATCTATATTATATTAATATATTATCAATATATATTATATATATATATATATATATATATATATATATATATATATATATATATATATATATATATATATATATATATATATATATATACTGTGAGTTCGATACATGTTCATGATTCATGTAATGATGATGTTGTTATTATAGGGCTTCTTTTATTGTATTTGTAGTTATTCAATAATATCATTGACTGTATAATACAGAATGATAAATATGATGATGACAAGAATGATCTAAATATAACACATTAATTATGGTCCTCTACCAGTTGAGCTCCTCTCATTGTTTGAACGTCCAGTTTTACATGGGCGTATCTAAGTGTAGCTAACAAGTACTCTTCATAATTAAGCCTACTTAATATTCTTTCAAATCTTATGTAATAGGCCTAATAGTGAGCAACTAGCATCAACATGTTGTTAATTATCTGTAGCAAAACTGCTGTAAACATCTTTATTGATTACAAATCAATATGATTTAAATAATTGCTGAATATTGTCTGACTGAAGTATTCACCAAGTTTTACACAATATTACGACAATGTAATGCGATGTAATAAATGTCATGAATGTATTTCAAGTCAACATCATTTTAGCAGTTGTCAGCACATATTTATTTCATTTCACTTTGTAGTATAGGTGTTTGGACTACTTTCTTTTAAGCTAATAATCAAATAGGTCATACGAGGTACCATGCCAGAAATATTTTCGTTATTTTATATGATGCCCAGCAACTAAACATTAATTAGCAATCTGTTCATATTGTGTATGCCTACTTGCAAGGCAGAGCCATTAAAGTGATAATTAAATTAATGCCTTTTAGCACAGAATCACATATGATGTAACTATAAGTTATGACTAGGATGCGTTTCTCTGTTGAATTTTATGGACTGTTGTAGTCGTTATCAATGGCCTAAAGATAGAGCCTGATCAAAAGCTGACATTTTAATCAAATTGATGGGTTCCAAATGTTTAATTTTACTTTAAAGAGTGCTATAAACTCATTGTTTATTAATTGAAACTTTTTGATTGCTATATTTTTTAATCTTGTGCAATATACATTCGTTTCATGTAGATTGGAAGAAAATGAAAAAATTATGCTTGCTGCCTTTGAAACATTATAATACCGGTATGTGATGACAAATTGCATAAGTTTACCATTGTTACTACTGAAACAATTCTAGAGGTCTAGTATATATTCAACAACAAAACCGACAACTTCCATGGCAACTCGTATTTCATTGTGTACCTGCTTTAAATGTGTTTATATTTTTAATTGCTCTGTATTTATTTTGTACAATTTTTAATTACTGTATCTACTTGGTATATATAAATATTGTACAGGTCATATTATGTTCACTACGCCAAATGGGTGTACACCTACTTTTTATTCTATCCAAGTGCCAAGGAAGTGTGTTTACTTTGTGGATCAAAACATTCCATTTGATGTAACTTAGTAGCAGGGAAGAAAATAGGATTAATTTTCTTGAAGCAAATTTGAAATCCAATTTTCAAATTGCACCACATTTTGAAAATTACACATTGCAGTTGCTTCTTTGATGAAGACATTTTTTTGATATTTTGTTTTCAATTGGAATGGTTCTTTCTCACAGTGTGACAAAAGTGAGGGGAGTTGGGTATGAAGGCCTAGCAGTCATTTGTCAGCAGTAGGCCAACAAACCATGTGTATACCATGTGAGTGGGCACTTGATTGGGGTTTTACATAGATCATTGTGTGATTCGCTTTACTGTATGTCATTGATGAAAATCAAGGCATACATCATAGGTCACAATACTTTTCATGAAACAAAATATTTTTTAAACTTGGAAATAACAGATGAAACTTGTCACAAATATTATGATAAACTGCGATGCGATACCGCTTATTTTTTTCCCTGCTTTGTAGTGATTTTTTATGATTGGGTAACGAGAAAGTAAGACAATTTCAGTATTGTGATAATTTAGGGTAATTTTTTTAATTATAATGAAATAGTTATTACATACTTTATCTGTAATGATAATAAATCATGTTATATTCATTTAAATATGTTGAGTGTTGGTCCAATCCATTCCTCCTCTAGTTTCCCCTATTC
>OZ023326.1:43091469-43148969 GCA_964007535.1 Brachyptera risi
AGATGATGGAGATCGACGTTTCGAAGGAATTTCATCCCTCATCTTCAGGAGTCTTGCCATGACGAACATCAGCAATCGAATGACTGGGGCTGTCCCGATGCGTCGTTATATAGTAAATCTGTGATCAAAGCCTGCCCAATGGCTGCTTCTCGTCAAAGTGTCAGTTTCTGGATTGGGGCGGACGAAAATCGAGACTCTGATTGGCCGACACAGTTTAGTATGGTTCAAGTCGGTCTCTGGAGATGTTGTTTCAACTTGGCAGTCTGGCTCCGAGTAGCGGGGCGTCGAGCTGTTGGTGATGCGGAAGACTCGCGTGTAGTCGCCGGTAACCCAGTCGACGTGGCTCCCCTGGTTGGAGCGGTCACCCATCCAACTTGTGGCCCGAGAGAATGCTGCTTAACTGCAAGCGGTGCACGAGTGACTGGTAGTGATGAGCGATGGTCCACGTCGTTTTTCGCTTGGGACCTGGACAACCTTGTTGTTTGGACAATCATCACTCACTTGTGATTTGGTTTGAGACGATGCTATTTTCCCCAGTATCGGTTTCCATGTGTGCGATGAGCGCCAAGCATCATCCCTCTTATTCAAATTGTGAGGATGTCGTTCGATTTCGAGTGCTTCACGAATTATTCTGGTATAAAGGTGGAGGACGGAAGCTAATGATTTCATTCCTTTAAAATTGATTGTGTTTCCCTTTGTGAACGAGTGCTGTGCCAAGGCAGAGTTCTTCTCGTTTTTTGCGACGTAGTTCTTGTGTTCTTGCAGTCATGCTGACATCCTCCGGCCCGTCTGCCATGTTGCAGCACAGTCCCTACAAGGTATTTCGTACACCCCTCAACTCTCCAAATGTATGTTGTCTTTCGCACTTCTCAGTAACTCTCCGATCTTTCTGTCTGTTGAGAAAACTGTTTTAATATTCTCTGCTGCCATGATTTTACTTAGAAGATCTGTGGTACCTTTGATGAATGGTAGGTACGCGACCGCTCGAGGCTCCTCTTTTTTCTCCGTTGACTCCACTCGAGGTTTCAAGTTCCATGCTTTCTGAATGAGGCTGTTTGGGAAACCATTTTGTTCTAAAACCTTGTGGAGTATTCTATATTCGGAGTCAATGTTGTCTGTGCTCGCTATTGTGCGGGACCGTGCGGCTAATGTATTTGCTACTGACCTTATCTGTGCCGGATGGTGGTGCGAAGCTGCGTTTAGGTAGCGATTGGTGTGAGTATCTTTCCTGTAAACTGTATGGCCCAAATGCCAGTCAGGTTTCTGAATGACTAACCGTCAAGGAAGGGTAAAACGTCTTTACCTTCTAATTCCATAGTAAATTGAATGTTGACATGTTGTTTATTGAGGTGGTCGAGGAAGTCCTTGAGTTTGTCGGGTCTGTGCTGCCATACTATGAACGTGTCATCAACGTATCGATACCAGTATATTTGGGTTTGAGAGATGATGCATCCAGAGTACGATTCTCAAAATGTTCCATACATAGGTTGGCCACCACTGGGGAGAGAGGTGAACCTATTGGTGCCCCCTGGACTTACTTGTTTGTAGAAAATACCGTCAAAGATAAAATATGTGGTGTTCATGCAATGATGGGATAATTTCATCAAGTGTTCTGCCGGTTTATATTTCATAGTCATTTTATCCAGCGCCTCAAGGATTGGGACTTTGGTGAACAGCGAGACCATGTCTAAACTCACTAGGAGGTCTTCTGGTTCTAGTCGAATTCTAGTCTTATTTGTTGTTGAATCTTACTCTATCTCTATTTTAAACTCTTGCAATCATGAATATGGGACTGGGAAAATTTTAATTTAGACCCCTCAGGAATTAGCGTATAGCACTCAGTCACGTTGTCATTAACAACATTGTCTTTACATGTAATTAACAAACTGTTTCAAATAATCTGAAAACAACTCCTTATCTACAGACCATAGGCTAACATTATTTGAGAAGGGTCCCACCTATTCAGGTAACAGATTGTTTAATTTTCTTCCCAAATGTATCAAAGATTGTACAAAGTTGGGTGTAAAGAAATTTGAAGTTGAACTAAAAGTGTATCTACTTAAAAAATATTATTCTGTAAATGAGTTTACTAGGCAAACGCGTTATGTGTTGCTGCATTGATGGATGAGCTGCAACATATCAACTCATCTTTGGATTGGTTATTATATATATATACATACACCTCCAGATCCAAACCATTACATCACTATACCATCTTATTTTTCATTATTAATTTTTATGATAATAAAGAAGGCTTTGTTTTAATCGTTTACAATTAGGTGGTGTCACCTGTAGCTTGGATTTAATAGGTGTCCTAATAGCTATGAATGATTTATAAAAATTACATTATATATTTTTTTACATCAAAACGGCTGATCCGATTTGAGTGGAAGTTTGGAATAATGTGTATCATTATTAGATTAAAATTCCCTGAGAATTTGAATTCTCTCGGATGAAATATTTTTCCTGAATTTTTTTCTCTGGGTTATTCTTATGGGATTTTTGAAAACTTTGAAATGAGTTTTCTCAAAAGTGGTTCAACCGATCGCGTCTCAAAACTATACAGTATCGAATTAGATAAGGATACTTGTGTGTGCCAAGTTTCAACTAATTTTAAATTTTCGTCTGACCTGTGGAGCGCGACCAAAAAAAAAAATAGAAAAAACATGTACTTTTTTTTCGGGAATGGTGAAATTGGGTTTTCGCTTCGCTCATCCAATTAGAATACGTACAATTTTCAATTTTTATATCATTTGCAATTTTAATTTTGATCATTCGTGATTTAATGTGATGTACTCTATATATTATAACATTTTATTATTACATATTCGTTTATATTTTTTTGTATTTTTATCGATTTTATGTCTTGACAATTCTGTTATACTCTGATTTTGACGGGAGCCCGTAGACTGGACCCCGATATTGTGGGCCACAAAAGTGTATTAAATGTCGTGTGGATATAGTGGACCACAAACTAGATATACTGTACTCCAAAGCTCGTTGGACATACTGCACCCCGGTATTCTGGTCCCCAATATAGTGAGCCACAAAACTAGAACATGGGGGTCCAGAATATCTTTTCCAAACGACCGAAGTGGTATTGTGGACCCCAATAAACTGATACACAGAGATTTGTCATTGTTGACCCCAATAAACTGAACCCCGATATTGTGGGCCACAAAAGTGTATTAAATGTCGTGTGGATATAGTGGACCACAAACTAGATATACTGTACCCCAAAGCTCGTTAGACATACTGCACCTCGGTATTCTGATCCCCAATATAGTGGGCCACAAAACTAGGACACGGGTGGTCCAGAATATCTTTTCCGAACGACCGAGTGGTATTGTGGACCCCAATAAACTGATACACAAAGATTTGTCATCAGTTTATTGGGGTTAACAATGACAAATCTTTGTGTATCAGTTTATTGGGGTCCACAATACCACTTTGGTCGTTCGGAAAAGATATTCTGGACCACCCGTGTCCTAGTTTTGTGGCCCACTATATTGGGGACCAGAATACCGGGGTGCAGTATGTCTAACGAGCTTTGGGGTACAGTATATCTAGTTTGTGGTCCACTATATCCACACGACATTTAATACACTTTTGTGGCCCACAATATCGGGGTTCAGTTTATTGGGGTCAACAATGACAAATCTCTGTGTATCAGTTTATTGGGGTCCACAATACCACTTCGGTCGTTTGGAAAAGATATTCTGGACCCCCATGTTCTAGTTTTGTGGTCCACTATATTGGGGACCACAAAACCAAAGTATTTGTACAATTTTCTGGTTTAAACGTGTGGGCCACAATACTGGGGTCCACTTTATCCTTTTCTTGGGGTACAGAATATCGGGGTTCTTCTTCTTCTTCTTTACTTTTAATGGCCTCGAGTTCACGCTCTTATTGGCCAGTTAATTCAACGCACTGAGTTGTGTTTGAATTTTTTGTTTTTAATTCTCTCTGTTTCTTGCTATGTCCTAAACATTTAACAATACTCACAATACTGTGGTCCATAAGAGCGGTACCCGATTTTGACTCTAATTGAATTGACAGGACTGGGTACTATTAATGTGTCCCCCGATATACTGTACTTTGCTTTTCTGTCCCTTGAAAATACGGAAACTGTATTTCAATAAAGTGTGTCTTGAATGGATTTTTATCGAAGTTGAGAAACTGTACTTTATTTATATCCGATGTTTTTCTGTACTTTGTTATTGTGACACTCAAAATTTTAGAAAGTGTACTTCAATATACTGTGCTTCAAAACAGATGCGGAAAGTGTACTTTGATTTTGTGTACCCTTTAGAAATGAAGAACGAACCCTCATATGCGGAAAGTGTCTCTCGATATTGTGATACTTGATAAACTGTCTCTCAATATAGTGACCCTTGTTTTTCTGTTCCTCGTTTTGTGTAGCGCATGCGCACTACCTGAGTTGAAATATTTGAACCCCTGCTTCTAAGTGCTTTTCAATACATCGCTGCTCAATAAGTTGCATAGGCTATCAGGGGTATCTAATGCCATGTAGGGAGTAATTGTCAATTGAACCAACATTTATTGAACAGTACTGTTAGGTTATGTAAATTAAATGACGTCTGAAAAACTATGAATAATTTTATTTTAGAATATATGTCATCGAATATTTCTCTTTTCTATGCACCCCATTGGAATAATTTTTTTTCATCTGAATAATTATTGAATAGGTCTATGTATGCTTGATTTCTCGTGGTGTTCAGTAAAATTTGAATCATATTACATATTTCTACTTATTTCACATTTATTCTTGAGGCTTACAAAAAATGGATAAATTTGCAATATATAATATACATGTGATAATTAAACTTCTTGGATACGATCCAATTTAACTATAATATCCCAATAAACATATATATATATATATATATATATATATATATATATATATATATATATATATATATATATATATATAAATATATATATGTTTATATATATATATATATATATATATATATATATATATATATATATATGTATATATATACATATATATATATATATATATATATATATATATATATATATATATATATATATATATATATCATTAATCATTAATCATTAGTATATTTTATTATTATTAATAAGTATTCATTAAGGGTTTTCCCAGATTTGCATCTGTAAATAGCATATAGGCGTTATATTGCATCCACTATATGTATAGGCCTATACAATGAAGCAGTGGCACATTTTTGTATTCAATTTTTTTACAAGCCGAATTTTTCAACTTTCTCAATTTTTTCTCCATTTACAGATTGAAAACATCACTGTCATTAAAAGTTATCAAGATATGAATAACAAGTTGTGATTATTCTTTTTATGAAGTTGGTGTAATGAAAGTATATAGTGGCGTTATTGCATCCATCTATACATAACATCTAGACTGTAAATTGATTTGAAGTATGGTAACTTATTGTATAGATTAGTTTTACTATATTTAATATCCTGCTCAAATCTTACTGTAATATGTTTTTCAGTTGGTAAAATATTTTTGAATCTTGTATTATGGTTTTATGTGTTACTTTTGAATTTCGCTGTAATAAATCAATATTGCGCGTAGCGTAGCCTTCATTGGTATATAGGCCTACATACTCCACATGTATATATATGTATATATATATATATATATATATATATATATATATATATATATATATATATATATATATATATTTACCAAGACGCGTGGCCGAGTGGTAACACACTGAACCGTCATTAGGGAGGCCGGGGTTGGATTCCCGCCATGGTCGACCATCCTGACAGGGGTTTATCGTGGTTTCCCTCTGTCGTTCAGGTTGATACTGGAATGGTTCCTTAATAACAGGCCACGACCGACTACTTCCCACCATCCAAAACACCTAATAAAATAACCTTTCATCTCATTCATCATCCACCGACGCCAATAGATCGTAGCCATCAGTATAGTGCGTCGTTCAAACCCAATATAAGATTACATATATATATATATATATATATATATATATATATATATATATATATATATATATATATATATATATATATATATATATATATATATATATATATTAGTGATGCCTTCGGTTAATGAATTATAGGAACCAGGAATTACAGGGTATCACACGGGTAATTGGTAATTTCGATAAAAGTGTCATTACAAGGTTTTTGTACTTTTTTTATTGCATTTTTACAAACATTTCATTTCCGCTCATTTCATCAAGATCTAAGCTGGTGTCTTGTGACTTCTAGGAAAAATAAATCTTTTTATGACTGTCAATCAACCAGCCCCTGAATGTAAGCCATTCGACAAGTTCCCAGATTTACAGACAAAAGACCAGCATCCATTAGAACCAGTAGTGAGATATCTGCAAAATGCACCTGTGAACAAGTGTTGAACAGAACACATATTTGTCTTGAGACATTTGACAATAGACAAAATACTCAAAGGATTGCCTATTCTTGGTATGAGTGACTTGAAATAGAGGGTTCGACCGGTTGTCCTCCGTATTCATTAGTCGTAACGGTCTGATGTGTCCATCCCTCAACAATCGCCTGAGGAAGTTCATTTTCAAAGCGGTATCTTATAGGTTTCATACGCGCATCATGACTCTGGAAGAGGGAAACGAGTAAAATGTCGATGGTTATTCGAGGTTGAGTTCACAGCAACGGCTTTCGTTTGGCCACACTCTTTTGGTTACAGATAACCACAAAGAAGTGCAATAGGCCTATACGTAACCCATCTCCCAATCGCATCGCATGAAAGGTGGCTCACATAGAGAGATGATTTTCCGAAAACAGACAAATTGCCAGTATACAGATAAGGAATGACGCATTCATATCACCATAGACCTGAAGCACGCTGCAAAACTATTCAGCGGGGTTTCATTCCCGCCAAGATCGACCATATATAGGCCTATACTGACCATGGACTTTTAATATTAACTTATAGTTAATGAAGTGACTATTATTAGTACATGAGCTGCAGACTGCAGGATTTCCGTGATTCCCACCTGTAGTTCAAGTGAATACTGGGATGTCTCCCCAACAATGGGACACGACCGAATCAATCCCACTGTCCCAAACATATGAATGATAAAATGACCATTTATCTGATCTTTGTAGCATCTCATATTTCATTCACCGACGCCAATACACATTGTTCATCAAAACTCAATAAAATATGTGTGTATACCATACAAATTGACCACTAGTGATAGGCGTGGCTGAATACCTGGCCACCTACATCTATACTTCATGTGGGCATTTAGAGATACTCTGATAGGTAAATGTCAAATTTCCCACATAACAAAGCCCATTTGATTGGATGTTTTGTTTTGTGACGTTTGTGGGCTGGTCAATCACTATAGTCGTCAATTGTGACGGTACAGCGGGTACTAACGAAATTTCAACACTTGACGTTCTAGCTTCACGGATTTGATATAATATATAGTCCTAGATAGCTGGCTTACAAAATTGTATTTTATTTCTGTTGGCATCTTCTGGTTTGGTATTCACTCTTATTAGAAAGATGCAACTCTGAATACAATTTTCATAATAATGATTTTCACATCGTAATTTCTTTGTGGAATTGCATTAATTCACTAGTGGTGAGATATAATTGCATCGTTGAAATGGATGATGAACTATAATGATAATAATAATAATAATTTTTTCTTCCTAATTTTTTTTGTATTGGATTTGAATAATACATAGGCCTACATACAAGAATAATCAATACGCTCTTCCACAAAGCCAAAGAGGCTTATCTGTGGGATGAAAAATAAAATTAATAGCTTGGACAAAAATCGGGTTTATATCATGAAACAATGAAACAAGTTCACTAATTGTGTTTACTTTTTTTCACTTTCTTATAAATCAATGGGTTAGGCCTACTTGAAATACAATATGTGTCCATCATCTATTTCTGTTTTCACAACTCTCAAATTATACAAGGAAAAAATAAATGAAAACTTTTCAATAGTTAAGGAATACAAAATCGATATATATATATATATATATATATATATATATATATATATATATATATATATATATATATATATATGTGAACATGAAATTAAAAATTAATATATCATTATACATCAAGAAATACAAATTATATCCACAGAGCTAAAGACATAAAAAGTTGATGCACAAGAATAATTCAATAAATATCTATTAAGTGTATCCCACTGCACAATTGGATCAATCATTTTCAAAGTTAGTATAATTAATTAATCATTTCCTGATCATAATTTATAATTATAATAATAATGATAATAATAATAATAATAAAAATGTTTTTTTACTATCGGAGACTGTACAAACGGTATGATATGCGTCATGAACGTGCAGTTGGGTATAGGGTACATAATTTTAATCCTCAGATATAAGCCACAATAATAATATCGATAGAATGAATATATTGAGTATGTATAGGAGCCTCAATGACAATATGCTTTTATGTGCGCGAATATGCAAATGACCTGAGGGTAGTTCTATGTAATGAAGATGATTCTCTGTCTATTAAGTAATGATTAAATAATACACTAGAAATATTGATACATATTCAACCTCAAGACATGGATATAACTTTCGGTTATCAAACCGGAATATTTCTCTTATATATTTATTAAATATTTATTGGAATGATACGCGTTGCGTTGCTATGCGTTGTACTGGTAACTCAATCAATAATTAAATAAGTGTTAGCAAACTATATATCAGCAAGTAAAGAGCAGTCTGAATCTAACTACGAATTATAATACGGCAGATGTTTTTCTTACTGTTATGTTATACCTTATAGATAACTTACATATGCATTTTGTTATATTTTCGTTCGTCGTATAAATGTATGTATTCATATTGGGTATAACGACGCACTGTACTGATGACTACAATCCATTGGCGTCGGCGAATGATAAATGATATGAGATGGAAGGTTATTCTATTAAATGTTTTTGGATAATGGAAAGGGGTCGGTCGTGGCCTGTTGTTAAGGAACGATTCAAGTATAATGACCTGAACGACAGAGGGAAACCACGAAAAATCCCTGTCAGGATCGTCGACCATGGTGAGAATCGAACCCCGGTCTCTTGAATGACGGATAAGTGTATTAACCACCCGGTCAAACGTCTCATTGACTTCACCAATTATTATGAACATAGGTATAGATTTTTTCTGGAAATAAATATCTATCTCCCGGTCGGGAAGTGCATGGAACTCCATCATCTAGGATCTGGCCAATCCTGTCGCATCTTCTTCATCCTCTTCTTCTTCTTCCCATGCTGATACTCGACATGCTTTCCGTTGTTCCCCAAATTTTCTCATTTCTTATCTCCCGCAAATAACTTTTCTCTTCTTTAAGCTTTCATGTATGTATCATGGTCTCTCCATCTTCCTCGGGATCTTGCTCTTACTTCTCTTTCAGATTCTTTTCTTCATATTCTCTCAAGTTCCATCCCTATCATAACCTCAATTTATCCCTTTTTCATCTCATTTTCTGCACATTAACGTATCTATTAACCTCTCCCTAATGTCTCTACTTCTTATTCTCTCCATACTTTCACTGATTACACCTATACGTATAAAATATAGCCGCCCCCGTGGCTCAGTCAAATATATCGCTGATGCGTTAGGCGAACTGAAGTAAGGTCGGGCGAGGGTTCGAGTCTCGCACAAGGAATGAGTTATTGTGAGCGACCTTTCACATATAATTATTTCATCGTTTATCATGACCCGCTCATTCTTACCCCCGTATAACCTCACTGTAGGTGAGGTCTTCAGACAGTAGAAAATAAAATCAATTCTGATTCAATTTAATGTCTTATTCTTGTACTATTCAATTCAATGTATTGTTGTTTCACATGCCCCCAAGCATGATGGCTACTGTGGGGCCATTTCAGCCGAATATTTATAACATTATGACGTATTAAGGCATGATATGACATTAATAATAAATATAAAAGTATGCGCCTAACATAGGTCTATATACTCAATAAATATTAAAATTAAATAACAACGTATAATAATATTCTCAATTAGAGCTATATCGTTGATTATTTGTTTCATTGGGGAAAAAAGCTATAGATAAAACTATATAAGCTATAGATTAAAAAAAAGGAAATGGGGACAATGATTGCTGATTTCATAGCCCATGTGCAAAACATTTCGGATCGTTCGTTACACACTTTAGGGCCCATTATAGCAAACTTTTCACGCCATCAGTTTAACATTGTGGAGTTTTTTTTTAAGAAAAACTTTTTGTAAGCGTAATTTATAAGCCCTATACATAGGCCTACACATAGCTCAAAAATGAAGCTATTATCGATTCGTGTTTTAAACTTCATTGTTGCCTCCTCTTTTTATTCTGTATATCAATGATATCAGCGTTTAAATGGATGGTGTATTCATTAACTTGTTTGCTGATGATACTCTAATATCGCTAGCAGGGTATGATTATCATGAAATATGTAATACGTTAAATGAAGAATTGGTCAAACTATAAATGAGTGGTTGAGTGTAAATAAATTGAAACTAAATGTAAATAAAACAAAATGCATGATGTCACAACAAGCAATAACTCGATACAGAGAAAAATGTGTGAAACCTCAAATGAAATTGTTGTTAATAATGAGAGTTGAGAGCCCAGAATTTGTAAATGACTTCAAATATCTTGGAATAATAATCGACAACAACCTAAAATTCACGAAATATGTCGATTACATAGTCAAAAAGATAAGTAAAAAAGTAGGATTTTTATGTAGGCCTAGAGTACAGGACATTGTCTTTCACCATGGGTTGGATGCCTAATTTATAAAACAATGATCGCGCCACATTTTAATTAGGCCTACTGCAATACTTTTCTGTGGGATATTAACATTGAAGACTTGAGTAGATTACAACGACTACAAAATAGGGGGATGAGAGTGGTATCGCATTATAATAAATTGACACCAATAAGAGAAATGATAGATGTACTACAATGGCTCACAATCCGCCAACGAGTGGCTTTGTTTGTATTAATATTTATATTTAAAATTACAGATGACACGACAAGTCACCCGATTACCTCAGCAATCAGATATGTTACTCAAGTGATATCCAAATTGTCACAATACTAGAAATTCAAATAGGGCCAAGTTATATTTAGATGGAAAAAATAAAAGCAGTACTCATAAATCAATCTTTTATAGTGGATTTGGGTTATATAATAAATTAGAACAAAAAGTAAGAAACCTTACAAATTTATGTTCGTTTAGAAAAGAATGTATACAAAAGTTGTCAGAACAGAATTTCCTGTATTGTATAGTATATATTTAATCGTATAATATTATATTTTCAGAACTATTTCTCATCAATGTTTCAATATTAATTATCATTAATTATAATGAGTATTTTTTATTTAGTATTTATTCTTAATTTCTGAGCCTAAAACGATGAAAGTAATTTTCAAATGATAGGCCTGTCAAGTAAATTGACTTATCCTACACGGCCATAATTTTTTTCCCCGATTTTAATGGTTTATTTAATGGTATTGGATTGTTAATAGGCCTACTGCTTAATGGTTCATTTGGTATAAGGATAGTGGAAAGATAAGGGGTCGTGGCCTGTAGTGTGATAACTATATCTCGTCATTGGTTGTAGCGAAAAACAATTAAACCCTCAGTAGGCCTAAAGATGGTCGGTGACCGGGATCGATCTATACGCTCTTTTAACCCTCACTTTATTAAAAAGTGTATCGATACATATGATTACCTCGTGAAATAATAAGTGTCAGACGATTACAAAATAATAAAATGCCTTATGTGGGGGTAATTTAATTATTAATTAATTAATTAATTGTTTAATTAATTTTTAATTGGTTTCATTAAATGAATTTTTTTTATTTATAATTTATTAATTATCAATTAATTAATTATGTATCAGTTTATTGATGAGCGTAGCGAAGTCTCCATCCCACTCTTATAGGGCTTTGTCTGTGTGTGTTTTTTTTTTTTTTGTAAGCACTCCACAGGTCGCAAGGGTTGACTGATGAACATGAAACTTTTTTTTACACGCAAACTCATCCAACTTAGAACTGTATAGTTTTTGGAATGAATCGGTCGGACCGATTTTGAGAAAAATCATCTCAAAGTTTCTAAAAACCCCATAAGATTTGGCTGGGCGGAAAATGTTGAAAAATAAAATCTCTCCAAATGGAATGAAATTTTCTCTAAATGTGTATTTATGGATTTTACACATTATTACGATTTTGTAAGCAATTCTGATCAGTCGTTTTGAAGAAAAAAAATAAAATGACTGATAATATTCATAAAATATATCATAAAAATTATGACAGAATTAAGTTGTCGAGATTCACTGCTTTCTAGATTCAAGAGTTGACCAACAATGAAGTATTTTTTATATACGTCAAGGTGTGTAGAATACCAGAGTCAATGAAGTGGCAAGAGTAGAACTTCTTTAACGACTTTTATAGCTTATTCAGATATCAAGGTGTTTAGAATACCAAATTCGATAAAGTAGCAAGGGTGAAACTACTTCAAGGACTTTCATACCTTATTCAGATATCTCGCTCATCTTACAACGCATATTTCGCGTTTGACTAGTACTAGGAAAACGCGGGATGCGCGTTGTTAGACGAGCTTAAGGTATAGAAATCTAGAATGAACAATAATTTGTCAACCCAATCTACATCTACAGACCTTGGATCACTCCAAACGTTCAAAAACCTTACGAGAATCAGTTATGTCACGGCCTTCCTCTTCATTCATTTCAATCGTTTTGAATTAATTGCTGACACTTGTTGCTATAGATTTAATTGGTTCCCGTAATAGCCTAAATTGATGGGAAAATGCATTATAAATGCGTTTTCTTCGTTATTTCTCATCCGATTGATGCAAAAAATCTCTCAAAATGTGCTTAATAGTTTCCTTTATATTCGGCGAAAATTTGAGAGGTCTTGAAAAATTTTGATTTTTCAAGTATTTCCCTCCGGGTTATTCTAATGGAGATTTTTGAAATTTCTAAAATTCATAAAAAAAAAAGTTACCACCCGATAATGCCACAAAACTATACAGATCTAAGTTAGATGAGGAACCATGACGAAAAAAAGTTTGAAGTTGATAGCTGTAGCCGTTTGACCTGTGGAGAACCGACAAAAAAACATAAAAAAAAAAAAAAAAAAAAAAAAAAAAAACATAAAAACGAACACCAATTTTTTTCAGTATGTCAAATTGAATCCTCGCTAAAGCTCGTCTAATAATATAGTACGTTTGATTTATTTTGTAATCATCTGTCGTTGATCTTTCTCATTCAGCTCCTAAAAATACCTAGTTTTCCAAGGAAAAATGTAAATAATGACGCTCAATGTACTAGCTTCCATAATTTTATCTCCTCATTAGAACGAATTATAGGCCTATTATATTTTTTATACCATCTGTATCAAATAATTATACCATCACGTCTCTGAAGAACAAAGGCACAATTTGAGCGATTAATTATTGACATTCTATCCAATTGTTGGAAGAATTAATTTTTTGCAAATATTATTATTTATTATCGATCAATTTTAATACGTAAATTATTTTTGAATATTCGAACCAAGAACGCACCACTTGGATCATTTGAATTGTGACTTTTGCCTTTTAAAACGATAAACTATAATAAAATGTGAACCAATTCTATCACCAATTCCCACACATTAAATACTAATAATGCCATCAGGGAACATTATAATTTTTTAGTATCTATATAAATGTTCGTTGCGGCAAAAATGTGGTAAATACTGAAATAGTAGGCCTATGCATTTTTCGAATAACTTCTATTTCAAAACCAAGACAACGACTCTCATACAGATGGGTTCAATTCAGAATGTATTTGTTTTAAAATATGACTCAATTTATTTCTCATCGAATAGTATTATATTGGCAATAATTCAAAGCATGTGAGTCATTTGAATTCATTTTATATATGTGATACCATGGCGGGCAAATATCTCTCAGCTGTATTTCTACAAACTTAGGAAATTCTCAGTAGGCCCAAGTTATTGCAATTTACATTTCATTTTTTGTAAACTAATATTAATGCTTTTGAATAGACCCCACATTTCATATTGAGTCCCATTATTATGTTGGAATTCAGCCGGTAATCAAAATCTATTGCGTTGCGGGATTCATTATTGTATCTGGAGTAGGTATGCTACTTGGCAATATATTATAACCAAGTGTTGAAAATGAGTTTTTTGTTTCTCTTCCAATAAAAGAAACCATCACTTGTATACCAGCAAAACCATCTCACCGAAACATTTTATTTTCATATTTCTGAATCAAGAAAGACACAATATGGCCTACTTTTCGTTACAAATCAAAACACTTCAACGATTTTCATCGCTTGTTCACTTGTTTTCTTAATTTGTAATAATTATGACTTTTTCAACTCAAATATGTATGTATACGGTATCAATAAAAAGCAATAATCAATTAAATATTCAATAATTGATTATGGTACTTATGGGCTTGGAAAAAGAGATTTTTGACAAAGATGTAAATTTCACGATGTTGGCGTCACTTTATTGACTGATTCATTCTCTTTCATAAAAAATAAACCTCATCATTATGCGATGCTTGGTTATTTAACAGATAAATATTTTGTAACCCTTCCACATTTATGATTAGAAAAAATGTTCTGAATTCCATGGGCAACCAACTGATTTGTGAATAAAGTTATAATACAAGTTAAGCTTTGCCTGCAATTTACTTAAACTAAGATTTACACACACAATCATAATTTTCAACAATGGAAAGATATATCAGATTTATAGGTGAAAGACTAATTTTTTCTTCATTCTGAAGCTTATCAAATGAAGCATGTTCTGACAGGGCCACAATTTTGATTTCTCGAATACTTAGATGAGATTTTTCTTCAGTTTATTCTGGAGCCAATAAAAAAATGACAAAATTACAGCCCATCAATCAAAATGTTGAATTAAATACTTCTTGTGGTCATTGAAATGAAAACTAAACGTACGTCAGAACACAGGTTTTACCCTAATAATCAAAATGAATGATGAAAAAACTATCTATAACGAACAAAGGCGAATGAATCTCTGTTGTAATCATCCCATTGTTATAACAATGAAAAATTAATTACAAATTCAACGATGAAAAAAATGTATTTTCAAATATGTATATTCTATGTTAGGCATGTGTATTGAAACTGGAATAGGAAGATAAAAGTGGAAAACTTCAAAACTCTGGAATTGTTTTCCAAACCCATACCTCAATTGACTTATTGATTCACTTTTTATTTGAATTCTGAATTTATTATTGAAATATATTGAATAAAATCGTGAAATATAATGATTTATTGATTAACAATAATTATCGGATTATCCTATTAATTAATTAATACCAGGAATACACTTTTCAAACGCAAGGTATTAATTTGTATTCATTTCAAATGATGGAAGTTTGCTGCAATCTGTGGTATAGAATTTCGAATAACGTATTCTAAAATTCTAAAATTCTAATGCACAAAAATTGCTCATTAGAGAAGACGGCTACATAAAAAAATTACATAGACATATGGCCATATAGGATAATAGGACATGAAGCCAATTATTAATATATTTTTGAGAGCAATTACTTCCATTATTTTAGTGTACATTCATACTAACATAGGCCTAATCAGTTCTACCATAAGCCCAATAAGAAGATTAAGAGGAACTTTCAAACCTTGAAATGTAGGTCAAAATAAAATGAACTCAAAATATTTCAATTACAAATTATTCAATATAAATATTGGCTGCATAAGATTGAAACACGATATATAGGTCTATATTAAAATAGGCCTATGAGAGTATACTATAGACCCCTATATATATTTTTTTCAATGCTGCTTCACAACTCCATCAATAGCTAGGTTATAAGGGGATAAGAATAAGCGGGTGATTATCAAACGATGATAAGTGAGAGGACGTTTACAAAAACTCATGCCCTATGCGGGACTCGAACCCACGCCCGACCTGACTTACCTCATTACATCATGTCAAAAGCTATTGAGCCCAGTTATAATTACCGAACGTTTGCATTATATGCCCAATATCTATCCACACATTTGCATTTTCCCTCTCTTGAAGAGCTGACTTGGCCAAGACTTTTTATATCACTACTTGTATATGCCAAAGTGTTCGAATAGTAAGGGCTTGGCTCCCTGTTTTTGGTGGGGATAGAGGCTCCGTGCACACATACTAATTATTTCCATCGAGTACTTCTTCTCATCACCCTTAATGAGTTATTATAAATATGATGAAGGAAAAAACGATCGAGTCGTAATACAATCGCAACGATGGCGTTTGAAACGTGAATTGGTACAGCTTTATTTCTGAGCTGAGTGTGTATAGTGCCTACACGCTTACAAAAAGTATTAGATGAAAAAAAACTTTTTGGAAAGGTATATGAAAAATATGTAACGATCTGAATGTTTTGAAAATATATAATCATCGATTTTTGTCCATAATTCTTTCTTACAGTCTAGTTGGCAAGCAGTTTCTTCAATGAAACGAATTATAAGTTACAGCTTTAAATAATTTCATATCCAATTCATCTGCATATGTACATTCTCTATAATAATTAAAAAACGGTATGGCACTCTCCCAATTGTTATTTTGTGAACTATTTAAGTGATTCATTCGAAGTCATTTCGGAAAAAAATCGAATTTCGCGCGTGGTGCTTGGCTTGAGCGCCTCCCGAAAAAATGAACAAGAAGGAGCATTAAAGAAAAAAGAGCATTCATTTTAAAATCTGGCAAATTAATAGCACTTATTGAGCAATAAATCCCGACCGAATTTCATAATTAGTGCTTGAGTGGGGGGGGGGGGAGGGAGATCAGATTTATACATTGTTACATTGATAGGAACGTGCTTGGGTGTGAGCTTCTAAAACATCCTGTAAGTATGCAACCAAATAACGCCGATGCCTCATAAGATGCCTAATGGGTCAATAGTGCAACCTGACGGGAGTTTGATGTACTACGAGCCACTACGAGCTGTCGAGGTACACAAAATCAAAGTACAGTTTCCGAACCCATTTCGAAGTACACAAAATCAAAGTACAGTTTCCGAATATCGGGAGATAGTTTATCAAGGTACACAAATTTGAGACAGAAAATCAAAGTTCACTATCCGAAAACGGTGCGAAAACGGTGAGGCACAGAAAATCAAAGCACACTTTCACAAGAATTGAAGTACAGTTTACCAAGGGACAGAAAACAACATTTGAAGTACACAATCACAAATATCGAGGTACACAAAATCAAAGTACGGTTTCCGACTATCGAAGCACAGTTTATCCAGGGACACTTTAAATGCAACCACAGGACTTAGAACTCTCACTTGACTGCACTAGTATATTTTTAACGACAGTGCTGCTTCCTGTCCACAGTCCAAGTGTGAAAAGTTACAAGTATTTTTAACCTAAAACTTGAGGTGAATATTCTTGACCGTACATAACTTCTTTTTATTGTATTTGAGATCTCTTAATAATCTGTTATTGTTTAGTGTTCAAGATCTATAGGTTAATTATGGCATCAGGTGCTATAAAGAAGGCAACTGGTCTTACGGGGCTGGCAGTGTCGAGCAACCCTCACCATACATTGGGCGTTTTGTACAGTAAAATATTGCGAGCAGTGCAAAAAATGCCAGCTGATGCTGGCTACAGGAAATATACTGAAGAAATTGTGAAGTCTCGTGCCCATATCGTGAAAAATGTAAGCTTAGGCCCACACTTCCTGTCGATAGTCAACTCATGAAATACTGGTTCTTTGGCTAGGGCCCAGGCTGAATTTAATCGATGATTCTGGTTCGTCGCCTCTAGAATTTAGATGAAATAGGCCCTAGCTTCATTCTGAATGGATTTGTGGTCCAACGAACGTAATCTCCTCGCGACGTTTCGAATACATTTTAGTATTCATCTTCTAGCATCCTTTCTTCTTATGAGCTGGCAATCAAATGAAATATATTCAATATATCCAGTACCGTAGCCTAGATTCGATTGCCGACTCACAAGAAGAAAGGATGCCAGAAGATGATTTACTAAAATGTAGGCCTATTCGAAACGTCGCGAGGAGATTAGATCCGTTGGACCGCAAGTATATTCAAAAAGAGGCTTGAATTTACCATGAAAGACATAATACCATTTAGAAGCTGCCTTGAAAATCTGCATCATATATATATATATATATATATATATATATATATATATATATATATATATATATATATAAATATGTATATATATATATATATATATATATATATATATATATATATATATATATATATATATATATATATATATATATATATATATATAAATATATATATATATATATATATATATATATATATATATATATACCGGTATATATATATATATATATATATATATATATATATATATATATATATATATATATATATATATATATATATATATATATATATATATATATATATATATATATATATATACATATACATATATATATATATATATATATATATATATATATATATATATATATATATATATATATATATATATATATATATATATATATATATATATATATATATATATATATATATATATATATATATATATATATATATATATATATATATATATATATATATATATATATATATATATATATATATATATATATATATATATATATATATATATATATATATATATATATATATATATATATATATATATATATATATATATATATATATATATATATATATATATATATATATATATATATATATATATATATATATATATATATATATATATATATATATATATATATATATATATATATATATATATATATATATATATATATATATATATATATATATATATATATATATATATATATACATATACAACGGTGAAACCTCTAGGGCCTATGCATCGTTTTCGGAACCATCGTTTTCCTGCATTTTCACTCACCTGGTCATCCCACTCCCATAGGCCTACTATCAATGTTGAATTTTCCTGGTCCTTTGAAAAACGATGAATTGAGGCAGAGGTTTCACCGTGTGGGATATTATATATTTTTTGTTCCTATTCTAATTATGACCGATACGGCATGTAACATAACTAGTCAAACGCGAAATATGCGTTGTAAGATGAGCGAGATATCTGAATAAGGTATGAAAGTCCTTGAAATAGTTTTACCCTTGCTACTTTATCGACTTTGGTATTCTACACACCTTGATATCTGAATAAGCTATAAAAGTCGTTGAAGAAGTTCTACTCTTGCCACTTCATTGACTCTGGTATTCTACACACCTTGACGCATATAAAAAATACTTCATTGTTGGTCAACTCTTGAATCTAGAAAGCAGTGAATCTCGACAACTTAATTCTGTCATAATTTTTATGATATATTTTATCTATGACTATCGATAACGTAACGGGATAAGCAACATGGCGTAAGTCCTATCTTTTTGACATTAGGCCGTTTTCACCATGATGGAATCAGCGCGCTTTCGTGTACATTTCTGAGATTTGCAATTTCAAATCAAATCGTACGTTTTAGGCTCGTATTTCAATATATAGTACACAGTTGTACAATTGCATTGATTTTAATCTTTCTCGTAGACGATGAGTAATTATCCAGTTATCAAATGGTAAATATAGTAGTAGGGCTCTTGACTAGGGGACTAAATGCTTTTACAGACGTATTTTAAATTCAGATTGGCTAATTCAAATGAAATTTATCCCGATATTGTTTAATGCAGTTGGAAAGAGCTGGATTCACAGATTGCATTACATCTATTACTTGTATAGATCAACACACAATAATACCAGCAAATCATCATAACATTTGTGAGGCGGCATCCCTTTGATATGCGCATGGTGCGAAAGGAAAGCGCCATGTTGCTTATCCCGTTACGTTATTGATAGTCATAGATTTTATGAATATTATCAGTCATTTTATTTTTTTTCTCCAAAACGACTGATCAGAATTGCTTAAAAAATCGTAATAATGTGTAAAATCCATGTATACACATTTAGAGAAAATTTCATCCCATTTGGAGAGATTTTATTTTTCAACATTTTCCGCCCAGCCAAATCTTATGGGGTTTTTAGAAACTTTGAGATGATGATTCTCAAAATCGGTCCGACCGATTCATCCCAAAAACTATACAGTTCTAAGTTGGATGAGTTTGCGTGTACAAAAAAAGTTTCATGTTGATCAGTCAACCCTTGCGACCTGTGGAGTGCTTACAAAAAAAAAAAAAAAAACACAGACAAAGCCCTATAAGAGTGGGATGGAGACTTCGCTACGCTCATCAATAAACTAGTCAAACGCGAAATATGCGTTGTAAGATGAGCGAGATATCTGAATAGGGTATAAAAGTCCTTGAAGTAGTTCTACCCTTGCTACTTTATCGACTCTGGTATTCTACACACCTTGATATCTGAATAGGCTATTAAAGTCGTTAAAGTAGTTCTTCTCTTGCCACTTCATTGACTCTGGTATTCTACACACCTTGACGCATATAAAAAATACTTCATTGTTGGTCAACTCTTGAATCTAGAAAGCAGTGAATCTCGACAACTTAATTCTGTCACAATTTTTATGATATATTTTATGAATATTATCAGTCATTTTATTTTTTTTCTTCAAAACGACTGATCAGAATTGCTTAAAAAATCGTAATAATGTGTAAAATCCATGTATACACATTTAGAGAAAATTTCATCCCATTTGGAGAGATTTTATTTTTCAACATTTTCCGCCCAGCCAAATCTTATGGGGTTTTTAGAAACTTTGAGATGATGATTCTCAAAATCGGTCCGACCGATTCATCCCAAAAACTATACAGTTCTAAGTTGGATGAGTTTGCGTGTACAAAAAAAGTTTCATGTTGATCAGTCAACCCTTGCGACCTGTGGAGTGCTTACAAAAAAAAAAAAAAAAAAAAACACAGACAAAGCCCTATAAGAGTGGGATGGAGACTTCGCTACGCTCATCAATTAGGTACCCAAGATTTCTTATTACATATTGATTTCATTGTGGATGGTGAACTTGGTTTTGTGATTGATTGTAAGAAAACCATGTAGGTCTACCGGTACATTTTCACTTTTTCAATGTTGTACGGTAACTTGATTCATGTTATTGAATAGTACTTGTTACTCAGTACTGTACTCAACTTATCAGTGACTGTATTCTAAAAATGAAAAATTCTCTAAAAGAATTGATCAAAATTTCACCGTGCATAGCCTAGTGATGAAAATATTTCAATAGTTTGGAAATTTTCATTTTAAAAAAGAACTCTTCTGGTTGTATGTACATATATAGAAAAAGAGATTGAATTCACTCTTAGCAATACTAAAATGATTAGTTGAACCACTAAATTATTGTATAACTGCAGTGCATTTGCTTAGAAAATTGTCAAGGCTAGGGAAAATACATTTGGCCTAGAGTTGGCAAAAATCATGTTATTAGTTTCATGAAAGCAACAGCTATATATACATATATATTTTTTAATAACATCGAAACTTGATAAAAAATCATTGTTCCCCAATTGAGGCTATGGATGAAAGATAGGATCGTTTGGACGGGGCACCACAAGGGCGATCTTTATTGTGAAATGATATATATAATAAAAATAATGATGCCCAGGCCTACATTAGCAAATAAATATAATAAAACTTGCAATGAAAGTAGAAATAATGAGTACCGGTAGGCCTACGAGACATTATTGGATATATAGTATAAACCATGATGCATTGAGGGTTGCATTGGTTTGTTGTTTCTTCATGGTTAAATTGTGTTTGTGAAGTCATTCATAATACAGTACTGTAATGCTCAAGTTAAATTGAAAGTACATAACTTACATCTATACGATATAGGCCTATATATATATATATATATATATATATATATATATATATATATATATATATATATATATATATATGTGGAGCTTGATCGAAATTGTGTGAGAAGTCGGCATACCCCAAACAAATAAGTATTTATATTTCATTAGATGAGCGAAGCGAAGACTCCATTTGACCGTACGGTACTAAAAAAAAAGTACATTTTTTGTTTTCTTGTGGATCGCACTCCACAGGTAAAACAAAAATATAAATTCAGTTGAAAAGTGGCATGCACAAGTGCCTTCTCAAATTCGATACTGTATAGTTTTGAGGCGCAATCGGATGCACCATTTCTGAGAAAACATATTTCGTAGTTTTTAAAAACCCAATAAGAATAACCCAGAGGAGAAAATTCATAGAAAAATATTTCCTCGAAAGATTATTAAAATTTTCACGGAATTACAATATAATAATGATACACATTATTCTGAACTTTCACTCAAATCAGATCAGCTGTTTTGATGTAACAATATGTATTGTAATGTTTTTACATCACTCAAAGCTATCAAGATACCGATACCAATCGAATCCAAGCAACAAGGGTCACCAAATAATGAAGGAAGATTAAAACAAGGCCTTCTTCATTATTAAAAAAATTAATTAGATTGAGTAATGAATAAAACAGCAGGGCAGTTTCTAAACTGTTTGAATCTCAAGATGTATATATATATATATATATATATATATATATATATATATACAGTATATATATATATATATATATATAATATATATATATATATATATATATATATATATATATATATATATATATATATATATATATATATATTGAAACTATATTGGAGCTTGAATCTCAAGATGTGTAAATATATATATATATATATATATATATATATATATATATATATATATATATATATATATATATATATATGTATATATATATATAAAAACCATTGCATTGCTATCAATGTGAACACCTTACTCTTGAAGTTAGAACGGTATCACCCATGAATCATGATGCTTTGGGCTGAACAAGCTTAAAAGAAGTTAGTGATCATAGCATATATATACATACATACATATATATATATATATATATATATATATATATCCCATATATGTTATTTACGTAAATTTGATTTTCAGACTGGTGATGTAGCTGAATTGGAATGTAAGATTGGCTCGGGGCAAGTGGAAGAGTTGATTGTTCAGGCAGAAAATGAACTCATGTTGGCTCGTAAAATGCTTGGCTGGAAGCCATGGGAATCACTTGTCAAGGAACCACTTCCTGATCAATGGAAATGGCCAGTAACCAAGTGAATGTTTTAAAAATCCATACTTGTAACAAACTGTATATTACTTATTAAATTAGTCATAATATCATGTATCAACATAGCACTCTATAGGAATTATTTTAATTAAAATTATTGTATCTACTGTAACTTGTACATCTCTCAAATTATTTGCATTACTTCTTCCAAGTGACTATGCAAGATCTAGTATCGTTGGCTGGTTTCGCCATGTTAATTAGATCTTAAGCCCAGATATATATGGTCAAGAAAATGACGTTACGTTCTCTGCATCACCCACAAAAGAAAGTATGCTTAGGATTTCGAGTTTTCCCAAAAAGTTGAATGCTAACTCCCATGTTTTCATGTTATATGAAGCCCTGATTGAGTGTATCCACTCAAAGCGAGAGAAGAAGAAAATGTATTGTAGATCAATGTGTTAGCAATATGTGAGTTCCCACATTTGAGGAGTTATACTAAGTTGGGTGCGTCAGAAAATAGGTTCACAATGATGCCCGAGAGATGAGTACATATTTGGGGCCATGCTGTATCACCAAAACTCTTGTTTAAATTGATGCAAATGAGATAAATTGCAAATGGCCTGTCAATCTTGGTTCAATGTCTATAATTAACCACTAGCGATAGGCGTGGCTTATCGGCAGGCCACCTTGATCTATACTTCATGTGGGCATTTAGGGATACTCTGATAGGCAATATCAATTTACCCACATACCAAACAGCCCATTTGATTTGATGTTCTGTCTTGTGACGTTAGTGGGCGGGTCAATCACTAGTTGTCAATTGTAAATTACTTGCATGTATACAATACTGATATACATTCATCTTTATTTAAATACCAATATTTACACAAAATCTGATCAACTGGCTTGTACAAACTAGTGTTCACAATTAAAACTACAAAAACAACATAGATCTATATAGGCGATTGCTGGAATCCTCGAGCAGCATAGTCGGATGGTTCGCATCTATCGGAGGCTTTCGGGTAGCCTGGATCTCCAGGTACAACAGCCTTCCGAGACGTGATCACTCTCCAGCCTCCCTTCCTCGTCCAATCGTTAGCATTGTACTTGAAGTAGTAAGCTGTTGAGTAAACTCCCAGGCCAACGAGAAGGATTTTACCAGTGAAATATCGCGCTGCAAACGCTCTTCGTACACCCTGGAGTAACAAATGAGAATTAAAGCAGTGTATGTTAAGAATCACTCTAGATAATGACAGATGTAGGAATGACTTATCTGCGCCTATATCAATTCTGTCCCACCCATATGACGTTTAATTTTCCTGAATGGATCGTTTTCCTATATATTTCCTATGTTATAGGAATGGTCTCTTAAAGGCCAAGAGATTTCACTGTACAAACGTATCTGAATCACAGCATTAATTCAACTAATCACATCACTACTCCAATCTAATGATGATGTGAAAGTTACAATTTCACGGATCATGAAAATTATGTAGGGTATTTGTTAACATTCTTGCAGTTGTCGTCAATTTCAGTTAGATCGTAATACGTTTGAAAATACACAAGTAGACAACCCAATTTAGTTGGCCATGCCAGTTGCTAATTTAGACAAATGGAATCAAGTGTGCGTACCCTGCTTTATAGCTCCAATATATTATCAAATTGGTACCGGTATTGATTCATCTGGTCAGGCATTGATAGGAGTAATAATTAGTTCATTGGAAATTACCTATATAGACCTACACAAGGTTAGTGCATACACATTTTGGGAATAGCTAAATGTAGGCCTACGAGGAAATTTGAGCAAAGAGAAAACAGATGAGCCACAGCATTGGTTCGAGTTCGTGTAGGCCACAGCCTTCTTTAATCAGATCATTCTTCTCTGATACTGCCCTTTCACTCAGGCTATTCTGACGGGTTCGCGCATATTTGCTCGCGCAGGTAAAAATGACGTCATGGTCTGGTATGTACTGCACTCTGGTATCTAAAATTTCAACTTTGAACAAATGTCATTCTCTGATAATTTTTCAATTTCCTGCTACGTTATTGAGGTTATGTCATATTTAAATTTCGACTAGGGCTTTCAGGCTTACCGAGGTTTGAACTTGAACGGTACATATGTTATCCCAAGCAATAAGCATTATTCAAGAACTTGTCCCGATGATATTCCGTAATATTATTGAATAAAATCCTTCATATTATTGTCATAACAAAGTTGATAAACTCACAGTCACAGTCTAATTGAATGCGTGCGTAATTTGAATTCTCATAAGAAATTCCCAAAGTTGTTCGTATCTTCGCAGATATGACATGTCAATTATAGACTGATATACTTTGAATGTCTTTGGAAAGTGACGTCATGGTCTGGAAACAACGGCACCATCGGCTATTTTGTAAACTAAAATAATTGGACATCGTTCTGTCATGTATTTGGTTTATGTAAGTTGGCAACGCCGACATATACAAGATGGCGGGAAGCCATAGAGACATGTAAGATGCGGTGTCACACCAATTAACAAATAAAGAGTCTAATATGTACTTGTGGTGTCACTAGTTATTCAATAGATATATGAGCACCGGGAAAACATATCACAGTTCAACACGGGAAGCATATTCCGAGTGAAAGGGCAGTATCAGAGAATAATGATCCGATTAAAGAAGGCTGTGGTGTAGACCAATACAACTTTATGGGTGGATTGCAAAGACGAAGTTGAAACCCCGGCCTACCTTAGTCGCCGTCTAAGTAAGAAATTGCATTGTGGCTGCAATGCAATTTCTTACTTAGACGGCGTCTAAGGTAGGCCGGGGTTTAAACTCCGTCTTTGCAATCCACCCATATATGTGTATAGGTGTACACTTGGCAACATTAAATTATTATACACATGGCTTTTTAATTATTTGAGATACCACTATCAAACTGTAGCCCAATCCTAGGTAGAATGTAGAACCAGCCTGTTCAAGGAGAACTGAACCTGGGACTAGGCCCTATCTGAACTGTTGCATCTTCAATTTGACAATTATTTGGATTTTGGTCCAGGGTTAATCATACCAGAGCTGGTTCTAGAAGCTTGAAGACTGTATCCAATGGGAAACGATAAGCCCTTCGAATAGGGTTCAGTCGTTCCTTGATATATTCAGGAACTACTTTGGGCTCATTAGGGGAAAGATGTTGATCTTTTAACCACTGTGCCCTCCATCCTCGTTCCTCATTGCTCATGCCATGAAGTCTCTCTCGTTCTCGAACCAGACGGCCCTGTAGTGAAAAAGGCTTCACGCCACCTACATAAGGAAAGTGTGTTTTAATTATTCCATTCCACTCAAGCCGATATATCTCTCAAATAGCTGTCAAATGAAATAAATAAATATTACGAACCCGTATCGCTTGCCATTTTGGTTTCGTGAAGAAAAGGTGTGACGTCAGAGACCAGCTGTGAGTGTGAGTAGGCCTACTATATTTTCGGTCTCATAGTTCTCGTATTTTAGCATCACCGTCGCTGACTTGCTCTAGCAGCATCAGCGGCGATCAGCCGGATTCAGCCCAAATAAGCTCTTTGGCATCAACCATCAGTGACGATTCCGTCGTTTTGGATTTATATTCTGTAAATTTATTTAGCCCGAGGGGATACGAACCAGGGCCCACGAGAGAGGCAATTTAACAGTAATCTTTTAAGCAGGCTTTCCGTGGGGAGTAACAATTTCGTTAATCGCAAGTACGTAGGAATATAAAAATCGTTTAAGTTGTGGTCCCGTGGGCTTCAAAATTTTTAAATTAATCCGAGGTAAGTGTGTAGGGACCTAACCTAGCCTGTGCTACGTAGACACGATCGGGACACGATACGCAGATAGGTTATTGCCCTCAATTTGGCGGTTCCGCAATACCCACAATAAAAAATATTAGTATATACTACTTGCCCACAATTTACGAAGTTACGAAAGCCTAGGCCTACGCAATCATGATTATGCCACTTACAAGATTAGATTTCGAGGTAGGCCTAGTTAATTAAGAACTGCCCCATTTGAGCATTTAGGCTTGATAACAAGAAACCATTTAGATTAATGGAAGCCCTATGTCACTGAGTTTGTATTATTCAAACTTATTGCCCATGTTTAGTAATGATAAATGACTTAATGGAGTTGTGCTCCATCATTGGCAATTAGGCCTTATCCCAATCATTTTGACAAAAGGGAGACAAAGCTTGTGCATAAATAGACTAAACATAGACTTCTGCACTACAGTTCTGTCTCAATACTAGAGTAATTTCTTTCAACAGCAGGTAGTAGCATGGTGAAAGGATTAAGAGCGATCGTCCTTTGTGGACCGTCTGGTTCAGGGAAGTCTTCGATCTTACGCTTCTTGTTCGAAGAGTTTCCTAATAAGTTTGGATTTTCGGTTTCGCACACAACAAGAAGTCCACGTCCTGGAGAAGTTGATGGAGTTCACTACAATTTCATAACCTTGGAGGAAATGAAAATTGCCATTGCCAATAGAGAATTTCTAGAAAATGCTATATTCTCAGCAAATATGTACGGTACCAGGTATGTTGTTCAGAGTTAATGGCATCATTGTATTTAGATCTCAATATTATATGTAGGTCTACTAGGAACAAGGCTGGCTCGTGGGCTGGGCGACCTGGGCGGCTGCCCAGGGCGCAAGATTTCCAGGGGCGCAAAAATTAGTAGTTTTTCGTAGTTTTTCTTTATTTCACAGCAAGATAGGCGTTTCACAAATTCTATTTATCAAATGTAGTTTCATTTATACATCTGAATGGAGTGAATGTTCCCACATTCAAATGTCACTGTTATTGAATGATGAATTAATTCAGTGTTTTAATTGCTTGGAACAGTCATTTGGAAAAATTAGTCTTGTTGAAATCCATTTATTCAAGGAATTTCCTGTAGTTCATGAAACCCGTTAAATCGTACTATCAAAAGTGAATTTTTGAGAATTTTTCTGCGGGGCATGGCTCCCTCCTTGCATTCACCTTTGATATGGACACTCTCAGGTTTGGGAGCTTACAATTAACTGCTTGCCTTATGAGGTGCTGAAATAATATGAAACTGCCTTGCATAGCTACAAATATTGGTTTTGGCGTCATTTTTAATTGCATAAGTCTAATGATTTTGGCATCTGAACCTCATCTGAATCACTCTAAACCGTAGCTATTTAAAATGGGTGTAATCTGAAAAAAATCCCTGCGGGGTCCAGAAGGGGGCCTTCCCCCTTTGCCCAGGGCGCAAAAACATCACGAGCCGGCCCTGACTAGGAAAATGCAAGATATGCATGGTTGGATGAGTGATATAGGCATATTTATATGAAATGTAGGCCTATGGGAAGCTATAGGCCTATATGCACTTTCAGTTCCCAACAATGCCTTACGGTACTGTTTTATTCATTACTCATTTAAATAATTTTCAATTTATTGGTGGCACTTGTTGCTTGGTTTCTTATAGTTTTGATTGTTGTAAAAAAGTGACATTCAATTTCTTTCCATCAAAACGGCTGGTCCGATTTGTATTAAACTTCAGGGTGCTGGTTATGTGTTTCATTATTGTATTAAAATTCCACGAAAGTTTGAATCCATTCGAAGAAAATATTTTTTCCAAATTTTCTCCTCTGCACTGCAATTCTCTATCTTCGATAAACGCGGTCGATAGCGATCTCGATCGAGACTGCGAACGGTCGGGATCTTAACAGCCTATTCTCTATGAGCACACAATCTCGATCGCTAACGAATGTCGATAAGTTTTCAGTCGACAAATACGTCACTATATATACGCCATATGATGTCAATTATTGGCCAGTAGGAGGCCTTTGTGATCCAACTCGAACAAGAACCGCCAGTGCGCCGGCGCGACATTCCAGGCTGCGTACGACGCCAAGGCAAAAACAATAAAAACATAACCTTAAATTTTAGCTCTCAAATTGATGATACAATGTGGATTACATTAACATGGATCAAAAAGAGCGTTTGAAATGAGTGTTGACGTAGAATATGGTATTCAAAACATGAAATTGGTATTAAATCATATCATCTCACGATTAAAAACGGTGGAATGATGGTTATTTTCTGTATATAATATTTCAAAACAAAAAGATCGCCGCCATTTTAATATAAACGTGACAGTTCTCGACGTCGAGAAGAGTTAACGACAGGGTCTTGTCGAGTCGAGAAGTTTTGTCGATCGAGTTCGTAAAGTTGCCATAGAGAATCACGTCAGGTAAAGTTATCGACTAAAACCCTAGTTGTCGACGAGAATTACTCGATCTCGATCGACAATATTAGGCCTATAGAGAATCCCACTGCAGGGCTATTCGTATGTTTTTTTTTAAAACTTCAAAATGGGTTTTCTCAGAAGTGGTGCAAGTTGCAACCGATTTGGCCTCAAAACTACAGTAGGATACCAGTATCGAACTACTTGTGTAGGCTATGCCAAGGTTCAACCAAATTTGTACTTTTGTTTGATCTGTGGAGTGCAAAAAAAACATTGTTTTTTTTTTTGATTACAGTGAAATTGAGTCTTTGCTTTGCTCATCCAATTAAAATAGTAGATACACTTGAATCTTATGAATTCCTTAACCAATCAAATTCAAATGAACATTGCTAACCGTGGTTCATTGCTTTGCCAAACCACACATACCGGTACTTGTGTGTGTGTAGGAGAAAAGTAATCAAAAAGGTTCTTTTCAAATTCAAATTCAACATAGACCTACATTGCACATTTTTTTGTGAGAACAAATTGCCAAGTTGTTCCAATCACTATACTATTCAACTCATGTATACACTTCGGTTTTCCTGAATTTATTCTCACACATAGTGTTGTACGAAACAAGAAACAGCTACCCCTATGTGACAAGAATTTTACTAGCAACAATCACCCGAGAATTTCGTTACAAAATAATATAATAGTAGCTAATCGTACAAACTAGAAATACATTACAAGCAGCCTAATCTACAGTTATACGTTTAGTGTTATTTACTTGGCCTACATAACAGCTCAGCAGGGTAAAGTATAAAATAAGCGTGATGTTTGAAGTAGGTTAGCAGTCCTCCAATTTAAATTACTGTATATCTTATCATAATGCCAATTCATAAAAATTAAAAATAGGTCACTTTTGTTATCAGTCATAATTTAAAAATATAACAATGTTGATTATTTATGATTGATTGAATTACTAGTACCTTTTGATGATTAGGGCTTGGTGAACCAACTTTTTTGTGATTTGGCACCAGTAGGGCTCGATGCCATTCCCGGCACCCAGCCATTCAATGATTAAATAACTTGAGTTGGAATATTTACCAAATTGTGTAAGGTAAGCCTATAGCTAGAGACATGCAAACATAGCTTCTGTTTTTTCTTCTCATAGCATTTTGAATTTCAAAAGTAGCACTTTGGTGCATCTATTATTTTGAAACATCATGTTTTGTAGCGCAACAACATTCTGTAGCGTTACAACACTACAGTACGCTTAGAACTAGTGGCGTAACTACCGCAGTGGCAGCCATAGCCCTGGGGGGCATATGCTGTATCATCAGAAATACGTTTCAACGATTACCGAAATATAATACATATATATAAATCTTTATTAGACTATGTCATGGTATACATGAATTCCTTTTGACACATAATAATGATCAAATACAAAATTACTAAATTAATGAAGTAGAAAAAACACATAAATCACAATAATAATAAATCACACATGAATGATTGATACAAAAATGATTGTAGGAAATAATGAGAGAGTAATAAACAGTAGCCTGATATGAAAAAGTAATAATATGAACAGAGATATGAAAATAATATAAAAATAATAGAAAAAAAAAAAAAATGAAGAATAATTATGCTAAGAATATGATGAGTACAAATGGTTTCTCAGAATGGCAATAGATCCTTTTAAGGCTAAAATACCTATCAAATTAATGAAATCACTTTTTAGACTAAATTTCCTACAAAATTCTACAAAAAAACTTGTGATAGTGCCCCTAGCGCCTATCAAAAGACCAATCACGGTGATATTTGAAATATTGTAGGTGGTTTTCAAGTATGAAGATGTTGTTTCATAGATGTTTTTTTTTTTCAACATCCACATTTGTTGCTTGATCTACCCCTAATTCAAAACGAATTGTTGGATCGAGAACATATCCGTGATTGGTCTTTCGATTTATGGCAATGATGTCTATTCTACGGGTACTATCGTTTTCCCCCAAGCAGTGCACTTCTTCGTGTACCTCCCAACCATTTCTTCGCAGTGCTGAGCCAACGCAGCTCGGATGGTGTGATGCCTGGTGTTTCTCAGGAGAAATCCGTGCTGGCAGAATCCCAGGACGTGTGGAAGGGTTTCGATCTCGATGCGACAATGTCGACAACGGTTACCGTCCTGGGATCTGCCATGGAGGACTCTGACTGGGGATACGTAGGCTGTGAGCTTCAGTGCATCAATCCATTCTGATGATGATAAGCCATTTTTGTTGCTGACCCATTTATTTGATGGAGTATATTCTTTGTAAAGGACAACACCTTTTCCTTTTTGAGGAAGGGCACACCAGTTATTGAATTCCTTCTTTCTTAATACATCTCTTATGTTACTAGGTGTAATTTTTTTGGATTTAGGATGTGTATGAAGATCTTCATCTCTAACTTCCAACTTTTGTAAACATATTTCTCTCTTTTTCGATATATCTCTTGATTCCATGACGTAGGCATTCTTTGCTTTCTCCAACACATTGCAAATATTAATGTGCTGAATGAAAGCTTCCCATGTAGCACGGAAAATGGCTAGTCCCTTGAATTTTCTAGCTGGATATAACATGCTATTGGGTGTGTCACCAGGGAGAGAGAGTATCTCCTTTACAGCACTTCTTATAATTTTGTCAAGACTCTCAAGGTAATTATTTGGAAGTTGAGTCTGAAAAAAATACTGAAAAAAAAACTTTTTAATATCATCTGAAATCATTTGAAAAATAACTGACTTCATAATATTCATGACTCGAGTCATGGAAGCAACAGATGAATAATGGCCTGAGAGGGGTGGAGGAAGGGGCCTGTCTAAAGTAGCAGCTCATATAGTAGGCCCCCTACTGAAAATATAGTTGGGTTCAACAATGTTAGATGTACCTGGCTTATAATCAGTAATCGTTGGAAACATGATCGCGACTCGAATATTTTCACGCGACGTGCCGCAAAAAGGTTATTGAACAGTTGCAGAATATAGCTATTTTCAGAAATATTCGTAAATAATTATGCGGTGTCGTTTATTGTGAATACGACACATGATCCAAATGTCTAAAATAATTTTCAAACTTCAAACCTGAAACCTCTGGGTCTGGGATATTATCTGACACGAAATTTTTAAGAATGTATAAGAAATGTTTATATTGTTTAAGTCTTCCAAAATTGTTTTAAATTTAAGAAATTCAATATTGACTATATGCTTATCTAATGCTATTAATATGTCATAACTTTTACCACTTATCCATTACTTATTACTATAATACTGTCATCTTGGATATTACATTTAATTCAATATTTTCAAATTTCAGCCCACACACAGAGAATTTTCTCTATGTGGGCTTCTTATCTTTATTAAAAAATTGTTTAAAAAAAAAAAGAAAATTGTTAAGTGTGTAAGATGAGAATAAAACGAGTTTAAAATGAAATGAAAAAAAAAATGATAATGATAATGATCGAATGAACTATGTCTGTTACTGACTAGTGACTAACTAGCATTTATAATGCTCTTTTCTTTCTTATTTCTAATATTTGCTGAAGAACTGAGAGCAATGAATTAGTTGATAGTGTCTCGAGAGGGACAAGCATATAGACGTGTTGGTTACTGGTTTGTGATGATAGGCTGTAGATATTAGGTCTCTTTATAAACCGTGTTTGAGTGGTGCACAGAAAAGAAAGTTTCAGCAGCAAAAAAAAGCTGAAATAAAAAATATCCAGGCCTCCGAAGATGAATGTATTTTTTTTAACGTCCAGTCAAGTTATAAAGGTGTTGAAAATTTGAGTGTACCAGTACGCAGTGAATGAAACTGAGGGAGAATAGCATATTGTAAAAGAGGACATTTTTTCCGATAAGAAAGCACGCAAGAAGATGTTGAAATAATGTAAAGCAGCACGCACAAAAGTATTACCGGTAGTATCATATCACGTCATCAAGTCAAAGTCATATTAAAGTGTTATCAAGTCAAATATTGAGTGTATTGAGTCCAAGTCATGTCAAAGTGTAATTGAAATCATTCCATCATTTGGTCAAGTGAAAATGTAACTGTACAAATAATTCTACAATGAGGAAATTCAAGATAAACATAATTGAACAAGTATATTCTTGAATACGAATCGATCGTATCACAAACACTCATTTTTTTCGCTGACCTTGAAGTTCAGCGTACATTTTTTTTCTATCTATACGGTGGCAAATTATGGTCACATACAAAGCAGTCCTGGTGTTGAAGTTCATTGGTTTCAAATAATCAGGGTGGAAAGATCGCCCTTGTGGTGCCCCATCCAATTGATCCTATCTTTTATTTATAGCCATAATTGGGAAACAATGATTTTGTATCAAGTTTCGATGTTATTAAAAAAAACTTATAGCACTTGAAATAAATATGAGCTTGCTACTTTGACTACATTTTGGTGAAAATTCAACTATTTTTCCTCTCAACAGTAAGTGTCATTTGATCTTCACCTTCGATAGAACCATTTTGTTTCATAGGATGACATCATTGTGAATGTATTTCAATAATAATTTCGAGTGTATTTTAATTGTCTTCGATAGTAAATTGAAAAAACATGAAATATGGAGGTTGCATGTTGAATAATATCAAAATTTCATCATTTGAATTGACATATAGTTTTTTTGGGAGGAGGGAGGGGCCCATGTGAGTCCTTTGCCCTGGGGCCCAAAATTCATAGTTATGCCACTGCTTAGAACCATTATATAACATACAATAGGCATACAAATGAAACATTAAAGTTTTAGTAAAATGGTGTCCACCACCAGGTTAAACCTAAGCCTCATCTGCCGCCTGCATTTGCAGATGCACTATGTCTATAGTTTTCAAAATTCCTGAACTGACTCCACCTGTTTACTCCCCAATTGATATATTCTGCAGAAAATGACATCTACTGTATAAAACTGTTATTCCAAATAGGCCTATAGCGTCTATATCGCCAATTCATTGAAACATAGCAGATTCAGATGTTTGTAGCGCTTTGTTGCCTTTTCAAAAACATGATTAAACAACATCAAATGTAGCCCATAGAAACATGAAGAAATGTTGGAAAAATATGCTTCGAAGCACTTCTAGATTTTATTGCTTTCATAGCAATTGTTATTTTTACATGTCTCTACCTATAGCCTAGTTGTTATTTCTGAGTTAGAGAGCTTATATATTTTTTTAGAAAATTACAGGTCTAATTCTCCGTAATGGCTTGAAAATATAAATTATCGTAACTGTAAGTGTTCATGTGAATATTCTCGAAGATTTTTTTCTTGTGTAGTGCTGTAGTGTGTGTAAGCCTTTATTAAACATTGTGAGATCGCATGTAACACCCTATTGACTTGCTTTGTTATTTACTTTTTTCTCTGGTAGCAAGAAGGCTGTAGATCAAGTGACAAAGAGTGGTAAGATCTGCGTTTTGGACATCGATGTGGAAGGCGTTAAGCAAGTAAAACAGACAGACTTGTACCCGATGTACGTTTTCATCAAACCGCCGTCGATGGCCGAACTGGAGCAGCGTCTGAGAGACCGCGGAACTGAGACTGAAGACAGCCTCCAGCGTCGCTTGTCTGTGGCTCGCTCCGAGATAGAGTATGGAGAAACGCCCGGTAACTTTGACTTGGTCATAACTAATGACTCGCTGGAAACAGCATACGCTGCTCTGCGGGATTTTATCCTACCAGAACTGCAGCGGGATGTTAATGGTAAGAAAACAAGAGACTCAATCAATAGACCTTGTATTCGACACTCTTAAAAGAGTTTAGCCTGGGAATATCTTGCTAGGCCACTCTAGGCAGAGGTCAGTCAGGTAAACGGTGAATGCGGTTGCTATTGCTAATTCAGTACCAACCTGCAGGTGGAGAATTTACTACTTTCAAGTACCAATATCGTATTTTTCAATTGTTTCCCTGGCAGAAGCTGGCTACCATAGCCTCAACTTATCCTAGCACTTATATTATTCATTGATCAGTTTTATCTGCCATCATGCTGCTCTGTAACTTTTTTTACATAATAATTATGACACATTATGCTTGTACTGCATGTTATTTTGTAGGATTTTAATTTGTGATTGAATAAAACTTTTCTTTTCTATAGTATTCAGCCTGTAAGTCTTTATTTGCCTTCTTATAATTTACGCCTCTCCTAATCGTGGCTCCTTTGTTGAGTTGTCTGGTGATTGGTTCTTTCCGGTGCTGTACATTATTCACGGCTTTCGTCTTCTTTCATTCATCGCAAGCATTCCTTGTCTTTCACATGCTTATTTTTCATCGCAAATACAGGTGAGTGAATGGAGCATTCAATTTGCTATTCATCTGTTGAATGTACTTGACTTTGCTCTGCAAACTAGAGCATTTATTAGAGTTATTTATATTTGTGGTCACATAAATTTTTTTTTACAGAACGAAAATGAAATCCAATCATATCGTACCGCTTATGTTTTCATAGACTGCACGTTCAGTGTGTTTGTACATTACCTTCTAGGTTTAGTGCATGTAATGTCCGTACATTTTCTTCAGGATACATTTTAATACGGCTTGATCGACCACTTCATATGACCGCAAGTAGGCTTACACATACAAATTGCTGGAGCCTCAACTTCCGTGCTACCCCAAGTTTGTGATAAAAGCCTTGAAAGGCCTCAATGTAGAGACCAAAATATCAAGTTTATTGATTATAATTAGGCCTATGACTTTGTGAAACCCCTTTAAACTTGGCATGGCAAAGAACCCCATATCTTGATATCTCTTAGTAAGGCTATAATTTAATTGGAGCCAGTTATACCAGCTGATGATTAAATATCAATTGGTTAATTAATAATTAAGGTACAAAAATAACACGGAACCAAGGGTTATAACAAGTTAATTTGCTAATTTTAGCTTAATTCACTAATCATCACTTGATACAACTGGCTCTGAGTAAAAAATGATTTTTATTGGGTTTTATTCATGTGTGAGGTTTATTTGGTATTTCTAATTATTATATCCAGACTACTGGTAGTTACAGTTAGGAATTGACTCGGCATCTAATTAGTGACATGCATGAACGGAAAAACAAGGTTCCCACTTTCTCAATTGACTACCAGTAAGCCCTACCGTATCGCAAAAAAATCAGATACATTTTCATAAAAATCTTCTAAATCTACAAATTTTAAGTTTCCACATCTGTCATAGTAAATATTGTGTGTGAAAATGTTATTGTTCTTACACTTTCAGATTATCTAATACCAGCTGTTATATGAGATATAATTAACCTACAAGAAGCTTGGGGTCTACCCTGCTGGCTTACTTAGTTAAGTCACTGCTTCAGAAACCGAAGTCAAGTGAGTGTGGGTTCGAGTCCCCCATAAGGCACGTTTTTTTTGTACATATCATTAGTAAATTGTCCGCTCATTCTTACCCCCGAATAAGCTTGTTATTGGTGGGGTTGTTCTAGTCACGCGTGGCCGAGTGGTAGCACACTGAACCGTCATTCGTGAGACCGAGATTCGATTCCCGCCATGGTCGACCATCCTGACAGGTTTTTTTTGTGGTTTCCCTCTGTCGTTCAGGTCAATACTGGGATGGTTCCTTATCAACAGGCCACGACCTACTCCTTCCCACCATCCATAACACCTAATGGAATAACCTTTCATCTCATCATCCCATCATCTCATTCATCATCCACCGACTCCAATAGATCGTAGTCATCAGTACAGTGCGTCGTTAGAACCCAATATATATATATATATAGTCAAAAAGCTTGGGTTAAATCTTGCTATTGTCTTGCCATTGGACGCAAGTTTAAAAAGTCGCTCGTAGCTAATCCCGAGAATCAAATACTTATATTAGATTCGTGTGTTGAGCGAGCAATTCAGTGAATTGTTTAAACCAGTAAACTACAAATTATGGGCCCTATGAATGAGCTTTAAGAATATTTGACGCTCTTACTCGCATTCTAGCGGGAAAGCGTACAATGTCAGATCTCGAGAAGTAGTAACTCGACTGTACGCCTAATGATGTGCAGTGAAATGTGAAAATAATGTTGATGACAAGCCAGTCATCAATTCACTTAATTGAGCAATTCACTTAAAGCAGGCAATTCACTTATGCCACCTGGGAGATGTAGTTTTTTTCATGATTATTCAATTTATCGAAATATTTTGAGATTTGCTCTGTAGATAGACCTAGTCTTAATTAAACATCTGTTTGAAAATAAAATAAATGTGCTTATATAGAAAAAAAAGAAAATTATTCGAAACCAATGTGACTTGAATCGAAACTTTCGGTTGCTCACTGGTTACATGACTTCACATGCTTTAGTATTCATACGCTTTGTAAGCTTTGTTCTAGGCCCTGGCCTAACTTTTGTCGCTCAAAGTTTGAAATATTCCAACAGCTTATGAATTTATATATGATAATAATTAGTAGTTGTACGAGATTGTTCACGTCTTCTATTGTACACACGTGATATTTCTTTCTCTTCTAGGTGATTAGCTTGAAGAGTGCACATCCGCTAGGTGCGTCGTGCTCTCTCATCGTGTTGTGGGTCCTATCCCCTCTCCCCCTCTCATGTCGCAAGCAATAACCGTCGTGTAGCATGCTGATTGGTTGTCAAAGTCTAGGTATCGATAAGAAGAACCTCTGCGTCAACTTGCAAGGCAAATATTCGAACATTTGATTGGTTGTAAGAAGAGCTACTTTGCCAACTTGATAACAACATAGTAGCTTGGTAATTTAGATTTAAAAATAAGTTGACATTTTGTTTGGGCAGTGTGCAGTACGCCTACTTGTCAGTTTCGTATCGTATCGGTTCAAAGGTATCTAGGTGCCGGTTATTCAAATGACAATACAGTATAGTCATTTCATAGCATATGAATAACTTTAAATTTAGGTTCCATTTTAGTTGATGTTGCTCATAAATATATGTAAACGCTGTACATATATTTTCATGTTCTGCTCAAGCGTTAGATGCATTGATTGGCCTGAGACAATTACATCGTTTGATCTAATTTTTGAAAAACGGGTCACGTGAATAACACAAAAAGTTGAAAACGTAGTTCTATTGTGTGCTGAACTACAATCAGTTGAATGAAAAAGTGACTAATTTGTTTTCTGCCTTGTTATTCGTATGTTATTTTATTTCGTATGTAGTGTGAGCGGACTCAATTTTACTGTATGAAAACAATTTTTTTGTGATTTAGATATTTGCACTCGACAGTTTGAACGAAAAAATAATTTGAGGCAAAACTGTGCCATTAAGCTCATTATCCAATTTCTAGGTACAGTTATTGAACAGTTTTGGAGCAAAATCGATTGGACCACTTTGGACCACAAATGCACATTGATCTTTTAATTTGTTCCTCCAATTACGTTTGTATGATTGCTTGACTAAATTTCTGAAAAATGAGTTTTATTATTCGCGAAGATAATGTGTTTGTTACATGCACTTTGTTTGAATTCAAGAGATTCATTAGATAAATCATACTGACTTCTACCTCATTACTGATTATTACTAGTCAAACGCGAAATATGCGTTGTAAGATGAGCGAGATATCCTAAAAAGGTATAAAAGTCGTTGAAGTAGTTCTACCCTTGCTACTTTATCGACTCTGGTATTCTACACACCTTGATATCTGAATAAGCTATTAAAGTCGTTAAAGTAGTTCTAATCTTGCCACCTTTTTGACTCTGGTAATCTACACACCTTGACGCATATAAAAAATACTTCATTGTTGGTCAACTCTTGAATCTAGAAAGCAGTGAATCTCAACAACTTAATTCTGTAACAATTTGTATGATATATTTGATGAATATTATCAGTGATTTTTATTTTTTTCTTCAAAACGACTGATCAGAATTGCTTAAAAAATCGTAATTTTGTGTAAAATCTATGTTTACACATTTAGAGAAAATTTCATCCTATTTGGAGAGATTTTATTTTTCAACATTTTCTGCCCAGCCAAATCTTATGGGGTTTTTAGAAACTTTGAGATGGTTTTTCTCAAAATCGGTCTGACCGATTCATTCCAAAAACTATACAGTTCTAAGTTGGATGAGTTTGCGTGTACAAAAAAAGTTTCATGTTGATCAGTCAACCCTTGCGACCTGTGGAGTGCTTACAAAAAAAAAAAAAAAAAAAAAAAACACACAGACAAAGCCCTATAAGAGTGGGATGGAGACTTCTCTACGCTCATCAATTACTGATTTCTACATACTGATTTCTGATTTCTACATACTGATTTCTGATTTCATACTGATTTAGTGATTTATACTGATTTAATACCTGTAGCTTTTTTGTTTAGCTACAGAGTGTGAATGGTATGATGGTCGAGTCGTTGGGCTATTTCATATCCTTATTTAAGTTATTTCATATTTGCTTGATCTTCAACTACAGTTAAAAATATTGAGTTTTTCTAGTTGACAATCGTTACATTAGAACCTCAGTGATAAGTTTCTCGTTTATAAATAGGCCTACATTTATTACATTTATAAGTTTCATTTTTTGATCTAACCCATATGCTTATATTTCATTAACAAGTTTTTGACATTAATACGCTTTTTTAATCTGGCCCTCCAAAAACGTATAAATGAGTTTCCACTGTACAAAGTTGGTGATTTGATATCGATACAAAACTGACAGAAATGGCAACACTATTTTTTAGTATAATGTTGGAAATAATAGCATAAGTTCCTAATTTTTTTAAAAATGTCACTACATACTCACTATGATGTTACGTATTAGTTGCATTTACATGATGGCATTTTATATTTGGTCATTGTCACTATTTAGTATTTACTGACTGATTTTCTATTGTGACTGAGCTTTTTTAATGACACCTTTCATTCTTGAATGAATATTAGGGTTTAAAGGCGCATCGACAGCGAGGTCATTTAGCGCGAACATATTTTGATATTTTTTTTCCAACTTGTAACCATAGCTTTAAATGGCTGTTCCATTGCCTGAACAAAATGTGTTCACCCTGAGCCTCCCTTGATCGGCTCTTTGTGTCCAATCAAATCCTTTCTTCAATCCTACCTCCTGTAGTGTACCTATATTACCACATGACATCGTCAATTTATAATTGTCTTAATGCTAAGACTGAATGCCTAGGTCTCGAGATAAAAGAAGATACACGTAATGGTTAATAATCATAACTGACTTGTGCCCAGTTTTTCAATAGTTGAAAGTTGATCAATTACTGTAACTTGTTTACCCTTGGTTACCCGAGTGACTAATCAGTTGATTAGCCTAATGGATTCTTCGACAGACTATTGAAATCCAGGGCTTAAGCATCTAGGGATGTTCAGGAATCATGAAGAAATTTCTTCCATCTTCAGTATTTGGTGATGAGAGTAAGACGATTGTTGGAGGACACCGATGAGTATATGTTTTGATGTCTTGTCTCTGTGAATGTTTAGCTGTGGCTCCAATTAATTTGAATAACAAGCCCAAATGATGTAGGAATAGCTGTAAAGATGATAGGCCTATAGTTTCATTTAAAAAGAGTGGGCCTAGCTTGTAATTAGTATGTTCCTCAAATTGCTGTTGATATTTTAAAAATTGTTGACAAAAGAAAGGAAAGAATGGAAGTACAGTACACTGCAATTCACTAGTGTTGACAGTTCAGGTAAAGCTGGCCTTACATGAACATTTTTGATGGGAATTCTCTGTCACGAGTGGGACAGTGCGAATAACCGGACATTATTTTAAAATAATTTATGTTGAAATCACCACGGCTGTTTTGGGGGGAGCAATATGATGGCGACCTCAAGTGTATTTGACTTGAATCCAAACTGCATTAGACTGTTTTGCATGCAAAATGCTGCGGTGCGGGAAATTAGCAGACTCAAGTTGAACTTATGCGGCATAACCTCGCACCAGCCCATAGTCATTGCTGATTAGTTAATAATTCAAAATGGCTGCAGACTTCCAAATTCGCTTCCTCATGCGGCAGCAAATCCGCTTAAAAAATGCTCATGTAATGAGCCAGCTTTAGAATAGCCATCCAACAGTAGGACAAAAAGATACGATTATCAATAAACAGACCTTCTCAACGGTCTTCAGTGAGAAGGAAGAAAGAATTCTGCAGCAATTTAGTCGGTCAACTTGGTGAATTGAATCAAAAGATGTGACCAATCATGGTATGAGAAATTACACTTGTTTTATTTACACTGACATTTACATTGCTGAACATTATATTATATTGTATTGTATATTTTGAAGCATAATTTATTTCAAGTTTATAGCATTTATTATAAATATTAAATAAGTAAGATCTTGCATAGCATGCAGCTGCCTCAGTAACGTTGGAACGTAGAGTCGCTCTATACAACATTATTGCAATTACTCGGATGGAATGACTACTTTTATAAATCCATCGCCTTGACATTGTTCCACTAACACTAATGTTAGTGAAAATTTCAAAAACAGATAGGGTCTTTGGGGTTATAAAAAACCACTTGCATGATAACTAAGGCTTGTAGAATGGCTACTGTTGATAACTCCATGTAGGCCTACTAGTAACTTTTTGGACAGTTTTTGGTGTCTTTCAGAAAGAGAAAGATGAAGTTTGTATATTCAAATTGATTTGAAAATGTGTTTGTTCATTTCTACTGAGTAACTATGCCGTAATGTGAATATCACGGATTGAAGATATTTTCATGTCTCTTTGGGCATAGTTAGCTATATAGGCTGTTGAAAACAAACAATTTTATCTGAGAAATTTTGTCATTCTATGAATTTGAGAACAAAAAATGCTTAGGCTAATTTTCAGACATTATTTCAGACAGCGATTTCCAATAGTTATATGCATATATTACAACTCGGTGCCCATACACTCAACAACACAAGAGTTCTAGTTAGGTAGCAATTAGTAGAGTCATCTAACATTTTAACATTTAAAAGGTAAAACCACTTTCAGCCAAGCTAATTTGAGTTTGAACTGGCTTGAAAGTGTTGACCAAATATTTGTCATATCATTTGAAATTGCTCTCAAAAAGAGTCGTCAAATTCATGCTCTCTCTCCTTTTGCTTCTTAGTTGAACTGTCTTCTAAAAAGTACTGCAGTGGCATCAACTCTGATGAGTTACTATCTAAATGATTTTTATGCTTGCAAAATCCTCCAGTCAGATGTTTCATGGAGATTTGTGACTTTCATTTCAGTTGCTTAACTGAACTGAGCTTGATTTGACACATTTTGATGTGTTTTATCAAGGATTTCAAACTTGAAGTAGAGTTGATTTCATTCAGTTGTTTCGAAATACCTTGATAACTCGAGTCAATGTTTCTCCTTCAACAGTTGATCATGAAGAAGTTGATTGAATCGAGAGGTGGCATTATATGTTGCTATTTAATAGTAGTTCTATACACTTGTACTTGTTTGATTCCACACTTGAATACGCTTGTTCCTGTTATGTGCGCTTGGCTGTGCTTGACCGCCACTTTTTTTACTCACTTGTTGCGATACGTTTTTTGTAGCCTACTCGTTGCTATTTGTACCTTGTTTAATCACCGATCTCAGAACCTGATTGGATAATAGACAACTGAATTAATAAAACATGAATTAGAACAATGTATATTTTTTTCATACGTAACAATGAACCTGAGTACTGATACCGTATTCCTTACCTTTCATCAGTAAACTTATTGAGTTTATTTTAATTCTTAAGAGTCCATGGGAGTCAATTTAGCGAAATATCAGGTTTTTGGTGATAATTTTTGAACGGTATGAGATATCAAAATTCTAATATGCAAGAAACAGATAACTATAGTAGCTTCAAGATGATATTTATAAGTTATTTATATATAACTATTCAAGTCATGTCGCATAATTGTCAAGCGCATCCAGCTAAAAATGTTATTTTAGCTGTCTACGCCCGACAGTTATGCGACATGACTCAAATAGTTATATTATCTTGAAACTATTATAATTATCTGTGTTTCTCGCTATAAGAATTTTGATATCTCATACTGTTCAAAAATTATCACTAAAAAAATGATATTTCGCTAAATTCTTAATCCTTGTTGATTCAATGAAAGAAGTGAAGACCCAATGCAACTTTTGGATTTTGATGATATTTTCCATCGACAAGAAGAATTGACTGACTCGATGTACTCTTCTATGAGCAGTGAACAGATGAATAGTTGATGAGCCACCATATAATGACTAGAACCCTCATGCTGGAGAGACCTTTTATTCTAAATTTCATCCCTAAGGCAGTGAAATGTTGACTCACCTGCGCTTGTCTTGCCGTATACTTGTCCTATCATCATTGTCGCCTTATTCTTTTTCCTCTCTCTTGCATCTTTACCTGGTATAAGTCTTTCTACCAGAACAACGTTATGGCAGATTTGACCTGGTTTTGACAGCTCAGCTTGGCATGTGCACAGCGCCAGGGCAGGGTGTGGGCCAGGCACACAATGATCACCCTTGGTGCATGGGTTCGGCCGGCATGGATCATTACGATGGCGATGCTTGCGGTGGCGATGGCGCTTGGGAGGCTCAAAACTCGCCTCTATACGAGAACAGATGTATTAGTTACGAGACTAGAACTAGTACAAGATGTGTAAAAATCTAGTAGTGTTTAGTACTTTTTTTATGCCTCTTGGAAAGGATTGAGCAGAGATGGGAAGAAATTGGTCATTTCTGATAGTAATGACCAATTCTTGCATTCGATGAAATTACCGAGGAACACAAAAAATCTCCTTTGGGATTGAACTGCAGTCTCATCTGAATGGCAGTTCAGAACTTTACCACTGATCTACTTGCTTCCACCTTCATTCTGATGTCCCATTGTTTTATAAATGGCTATGTACGGCATGTATGGCGTGCAGAGGTGAAAATAGCATAGGCGCAGACACACTGGTGGACGTGGGTGTAGGTCTGTGGAGGTATATAAACGTGGGTGTAGGTCTGTGGGGGTATATATACGTGGGTGTAGGGGACATATACTGGGCTTATATGTCGAGGGTGTAGCCCAACAACCGTATACACAATAAGTCAATCACGAAGCCCTCAATAACCCTAGGGTGTCTGTGACACAACCACAGACACCGTTAGCCAATGTCGCCGAAGGCGAAAAAGAATTGATTTCTTGACTCACATTTCTCTTATTATGAAGTGAGTTTTTGATGAATTTTTCAAATATTCAGACAGCTTATATCGACTACTTCTTTCAATATATGTGTGGAATTTCAGAATTAGAAATCAGAAAAATCAATACACGAGTAGATAAAATATGTAGATGAGTTATTGCTCATCTACAATATCATCTGTGGTGATAGCTCACCACATTGAAAGATATACGCCGAGGGCGGAGCCCGAGACAGCCGCATACACAATAACAAAGTCCTTGAGTACCTACAGAGGCTTATAAAATTTTTTGGCTCTTCTCTTATTTTAAAGTGAGTTTCTATTACCATGAGATTTTTTTAGTTGTGAACTGTTCCTGAAACAATACTAATTTCTATACAGTGCCTGCGTGCTTGCCTTGAGCTTTCCATATCATAAGTTTTGGTTCATAATTCCGTATTGTTTGGTGAATGAATGAATATTAGGGTTTTAAGGCGCATCGACAGCGAGTTCATTTAGCGCCTGAAAAAGATGAAGACCGAACGCGGAATCGAACTCGGATTACCGAGATGACAGGCGAGTGCACTACAACCAGGCTAGCGGGCCAGATTTGTTTCGTTTATTCGGAGATTTCAAACATTTTGGCTTGAGAAATAATCATAATTATAATGTAATCAATTCAACATTTGATTATAGCTATCGTACCGATGGATAGGCAACAGCGTTCCAGAGCTGTGCAACCAGGTGTATATTGAAAATAATAAATGAGCTGGTACCGCGGTACAAATAACACTTTTTTTCTTATATAATATAATTACACTACGCATTCAACTTTCAATTGAAATCGAGTATCGGTACTTTAAAACCTTCTCTTGCGTAAAAACAAAGAAGCAAAATACAAGTGTTCACGTTATGTTTTCGTGCAGCATTCTTCTGTCTAAACCTTTGTCTCGGAGAATATTTTGCACAAATCGAAAAAAAAAACAGTTGGCATACTCAATTGAGAAAAACTGAGTATCAAAATAGTCCAATTCAAAATTTAATTTAAACTTTATTCACCATGCAAACAAAACTGAATAATCCAACATTTCACCCTCATGTTTCCTAGCTCTGGAGAGTCTGCATCGGGAATTAGCACGAGTTGCGTATCTATAGCTAAAATCGAATATTCAACTGATGTCTTAGAACCCCAAAATCGAAATTGAAACAGGGAGACCGGGACGATGATTATTTTTGCTCGATTATTTTTGCACCAACAGCTAGGTCATTCAGGGGTACGAATGAGCAGGTGATGAAGTGATGATACTACAGACTTCCTATATGCAGCTCACCAATAAAATGTTATCGGCGTTGTAAATAAACCATCGAAGCACCTTGCATGAGCCTATACTATTTGACGAACGTACAAGTATCAAAAGTCAATGTTGATGATCCAGATAATTAGTTGTTCCTCACACAGTTCCTAATCTGGATAATTTCAATTGGATGATGGATAATTACACCTATACATAATTAGGATTATTTAATTGAAATGTGTGAAAAATATGTACGTAGTTATTTATGTATACTTGGCTAACGTTTTCAACTACTCCGATATGCACATTATTTTTCATATTTTTTTCAATCAAGCATTGGGCTTCTGCTTCTCATACAAGTTTTGTCATTCGGGGGTTAAAAATTACGCACTACAGCATTGATGAGATGATGACAAAACAAAAGCAACGCCAACACGAAGTTCATACCTAACTCCATAGAGAAATTGATTAGTCAATATGGGCCTATATATCATAATCATGGAAAGTATCCTGGACCGTTAACACGTACTTGTGCACGCGTTTAGTCTGGATTGGCTACTCCATCCAAGTATATATTCATCGTTCAACTTTCATAACTTTCTCTGATGAATATTTTCTTCCATTGGTGGTGAGGGTACAGGGGGTGGTACCACCCGGTTGCACGCCACTGGCTATGTATTAGATCGACATCCATCAACACTTTTCATTGATATTTAAAACATTTATGAACATCGTTTATAAGTTTCTCGTTTATACATTCACTATATTTATAAGTTTCATTTTTTGATCCCATCCATATGCTCCCCATGTTGAATAATTCCTTTAATAGTTTTTCACATCAATACATTTTTTCAGACTGGTCCCGTGAAAATCGTACTAAAGAGGTCCCATATATTCAAAAATATTTATGAAAACGTATTAAACCAATAGTGTCTACTCTCCATATAGTGAATTGTAACTGCTGAGCTGCTAAATTGTGAGCTGCTTGTCTGGCTCAGTCAACTTGGGTTCTGCCTCAGAACTGAAAGTCAAGCAGGGGGTGTGGGTTATCCCTTTCAATTTTGATATTTTACACCTTGGGTTTGATATTGAATTGAAATATGCACTTATTTCAATATCGAATTAAACAATGGGAAATAGCTCAAATGACTGTTGAGTCAAATAACCCAGTGATCAAGAAGAGAGAAAAAATGAATACACAACCAAAAGTGAATTAAATCAATAATTGGTCCTCCACACAAGGTTTCTTGTTGCTTTCAGTAATAGTTAATGCTGATAATATGTGTACCGGTATGTGGGGAAACAACTCGACATGCTCGTAATGTTTTTCTTCTAACTACCAGTATAAGATTGCTATAAGATCCCTAGTCAACTACCAGATTGTCAATGACTTTGTACTTGGAGAAAGGACCATCTTTTAAGAGACTAATATAATTTAGTGTATTATTATTATTATAATATTAGTGTTATATTAATTTATATTAATTTATATTAATTATGTTGGTCTAATATTAGACTAATACACTAAATGGGTTTAAAAAAAAATTGAAACTGGAACAGTATTACAATATGAGCGAGAATCATGACTTCCAATCTTGCATTTTTTACATTCTTTTTTTTTATTCAATATCTATCGAAAATTTCTATATATTTCAGTCGATATTCGATATTAAAGTTTCGATATAGTTTGCAATTTTCATCCCGAATGGCAACCCTAGTTCTTGAGAGTATCATATTTATCTGTTCATTTGTAAAATAACTACTGTCAGGGTCATTGAGCAAATAATTTCTGTCTTGCAACTGGTATGGCATAATCTTTTATGGCATAATCAATTAACAGCAGAAAAAAACTCTTCAATTTGTGTAGATTTTAACTTGTAGATTATAAGATTCATAAAAATATAACCATGTTAATCAGAAAAATTGATGATTAAAAAAAGAAATACAAGTGGTGTGCCGATATGAGTTGTCACCTTGACTAACCTTGACATGATGGGTCAACAGTGCTGTTCCACTCTCCAGATATACACTCGATCATCGCTAGACTCTTCTGTTCTTCTGGTATCCTGTAGCCTGCATTACATTCATATTGACAAGTGGTGCCCTCTGTAATGAGATCGTACAGCTCATTGTCCTCGGTTGTACAACTTAGACGGCCATGTTCGGGGCTCATAGGGGCAGAGCAGCCGGTGACTGGGATGCAGTGCGGCAGTGGTTCACTCCAGCGTGGGTAGTCTGAGCACTCGGTCAAGGTCGGGCCAAGAGGTTGATAGCCGTGGGGACATAATAGATGACACTTGGAGCCCCAAGTGTTTGATGCTGTGCAGTTGGCAATCAGGTGGCTAGGTAGAACGAGAGCGGGGCAGCGGTGGACTAGGGAACAAATATTCATTTTATAAAAGATGAAGGAGAAAGAAAAAGGTGATGAAATATATACATGAAGAAACAAGGAATATTTTTCTACTGAAAGTAGACAAATGAATGTCAACCACACTCATTAACGTTATGCAATTTCATGCTGCTTACCAATGACTGTGTAGTGGAACTGACAAGTCTGAAGCAATGTATGTCGAAACATGATCCTGCTAAGAATCACGTTCGTTCCCTCATGGAGCGGTGATCCGTATTTTGCTCCGGACAACAGTTCCAACTTCACGTCCGGGGACCAGGACCTGGGCACATGGAAATAATAAAAAAGCTGTCTGTTTGGCTCAGACAGTCGAGGCAATGCTTTGAAATCTGAAGCCTGACGCTTATCTCTTTATCGTTCCATAAACACCCGTTCAGTTCATTTGTACCCTCATATAACGTAGCTGCTTGGTGGGGTCGTTTAAAATAAAATGAATGTAAAAGATTGGAAAAAGTGTTGTTAATGAGTAATGATGGAAGAACCTGGTTTACAGGAATAACGTACCTATAATGACAGGGCTTGAGAATTGGCTTCTCCATGAGTACTCTTGTAGTTCCTTTACTTGCCACTATGGCTCTGTCAGCTGGACACCGGTAACACGGCTCGTGGGTGACAACAGCTGGCTGGTCCTGTACTGCCTTTCGTCCTGTAACCATACCACATCGGCACATCCTCTCAACGTTTTCTTAGATGACTGATAAACTGACATTGAATAAACTAGGTGGATCTGTGGGTGAAGGAGACCAACTGGGATTCTTGGAATACTTTTTATCCTATTTGTTTGAAATCGTTTGACATATTGGATCCTTCTAGCAAGTAAGTTCTAAAGTTTCAATTTGATTCTGAAAATTGAAAATTTAATAACAAATATTCCACATCATAATGCAACTAAATACTGTACCATAAGTCATCTAAAAAAATGGAATATTTTTATAAACACCAGTTCATTAATATTTTGTCTGTTCTTTGTTTTTTATTGTTTTTTTACAATGATCCCCCAAAATTTGATGGGCTTGAAGATTTTTTCAAATCCTAATTTTCTCCATTTTGAAAATTTGAACTTCTTATCAAAATGTAAAGAATACTGGTATACCTCTTTCAATTTCCTGATGGGCATTTGATGTAAAATTCCAAGATGTCAGGGCGTTGTGTTGCAATTTAGTAATTTTTAATTGGTTTTGAAATTTTTTTTTGTCGTCAGTAAATTGTTATGGATTGCCAAAATGGCAAATCAAATCAAATCATTATTTTAATATTTTTAGTTCCTGTCATTGTTTTTGATAGTGTGAACCAACATTTATACAATTGGTACTGGAAAGCATTTAAGACAGTTCAATTTATTTTGTAATTGTGGCTTTCTTAAGGGTAACGACCATACTATATACTCTACACTACAAGAGTAACTGTAGAATAGTTTTTATTTATATGGGCTGCCTGCCTGCTCCTTACCTATGTCGTCATATTTAGTCGCTGGTAGGTTGAGTGATGCATGCGCAGTATCAGGACTGGTCACTGTTGCCGTGACGATACCTCGATAAGTCTGGAACATATTATGTTGTTTCATTACCGTACTTACTCAGATCTGAGGTAAGGCATGCAATTTTCAACATTTTATTTTAATTTTTAAAGATTTTTGTCAAAAAATTTTCTAATTTTGTTGAAATAATTTCAAAATCTCTCTTGATATTTCCAAAATATGAAATTGTGGAAAATGTATTCACAGAGTTTCGGATTTTTTTTTAGTCAATTTCATAGGCCTAAATCTTTTTATTTTTTCGCAACATACTCGCTGAATGTTTTAAAAAGTCATTAGGCCTACTGAAAATTAAAAAAATTCTCATTGAAAGTGATGGTTCTGAAAGTTTTTGTTGTTTTTTTGAAAAGGTTTTTGAAACTCTTTCGACATCATTTGATGATTTTCCCCACATATATTTTGGTACAGTTATCATATTGATTTAAAAAAAAAACTTTCGTGGATTTTTTTGGATGAAATCCTTTCTTAAAAATTCAGTTTGGTATCATTTTCATTATTCTAATGTATTCTAAATGTGACAATTTCTCACTGTTCAATAGGCCTACAAACGATTTCAAAATGGGACCATGTGACTATATTTTAATAGGTTCACTATCTTTAAGTAGGCATCTTTAGCAGTATATACGGCCTGCACTTAAAAATTGCTCCATATCACCATAATGTTCAAAATGTTCCAAGATTTGGATTATTTTTGGGGCTTATTCTTATAGGTATTGCATTGCGATGCAGCATCCGTATTGATTCAATACAAACAAAAGCCAGTATGGTATGAGCTGCGAAGACATATGTGAGGACCGAGGGAATCGCATTATTAATTATACAATTTCTAATGATGTCGTACATAGGCCTCTAAACAGGGACGTCGTTAGGATTTGTGTATTGGGGGGGCGTACAGGTTACATGAATAAAATGACCACCCAGCTGGATACCTGCCATGTGTGAAAAGGGGGTCTGGGGGGCGGAAGCCCCCCAGCAGAGCTCCGCAGGGAAATTTTTAAAATATGGACATTTTTGAAGAGATTTTTGTGATTCACGAGTGGTTTTGGAGTCTTATCATTGCATCATCATGGACATTTTCGAAACTATACTTTTGCGATTTCTCCCAGCAAAGCCCCGCAGGGAATTTTTTGAAATAGACCCATGTCATGTGATTTTCGATATTTAGTCCTACAAGCGGTTTTGGAGATTGAATCATTGGATGAGCGAAGCGAAGACTCAATTTCACCATACCCGAAAAAAGTTCTTTTCATTTTCGCGCTCTACAGGTTGGACGAAAATTCAAAATCAGTTGAAACTTGGCACACATAAGTATCCTTTTCCAATTCGATACTGTATAGTTTTGTGGCGTGATCGGTTGAACCACTTCTGAGAAAACTCATTTCAAGGTTTTCAAAAATCCCATAAGAATAACCCAGAGAAAAAATTCATGAAAAATATTTCATCTGAGAGAATTCAAATTCTCAGGAAATTTCAATCTGATAATGATACACATTGTACCGAACTTTCACTCAAATTGGATCAGCCGTTTTAATGTAAAAAAATATATAATGTAATTTTTGTGAATCATTCAAAGCTATTAAGACACCTATTAAATTCAAGCTACAGGTGTCACCACTTAATTGTAAGCGATTAAAACAAAGCCTTTTTTATTATAGAAATTAATAATGAAAAATAAGATGGCAGTGATGTAATGGTTTGGATCTCAAGGTGTATATATATATATATATATATATATATATATATATATATATATATATATATATATATATATATATATGAGATAATTAAACTTCTTGGAAGTTTTTCAAGTTTTTGGAAGTTTTTGGAAGTTTTCCGGGCTCGAATCCCGGTCGAGGCGTATCTTTTTCGACATAACTATAAAATCCCATATATATATATATATATATATATATATATATATATATATGTATATATATATATATATATATATATATATATATATATATATATATATATATATATATATATATATATATATAATAACCAATACAAAGATAAGTTGATATGTTCCAGCTCATCCATCAACGCGGCAACACATACCGCGTTTGCCTAGTTATGGACATCACCAAAGTTATTTTTGATAGTAGGCCTATAATCATTATGGACATTTTCGAAGCTATTTTCGGCAGTTTTGGAATCTAATAATTGAGTCATTATTGAAAAGAAAAAAGAAAGTGCAAAGTAGTAGGCCTATAAAGTGTATACTGATACAATTCATAATTGGATGAGCTAAGCGAAAACTCTATTTCACCATACCCGAAAAAAAGTGCCTTTTTTTTCTTTTTCTTTTCATGTTCGCGCTCCACAGGTCAAACGAAAATTCAAAATCAGTGAAACTTTAGGATACACAAGTGTCCTCATCTAACTCAATACTGTATAGTTTTGAGGCGCAATCGGTTGAACCACTTCTGAGAAACACAATTTCAAACTTTTCAAAAACCCCGTAAGAATAACCCAAAGGAAAAAATTTGTCAAAAATATTTCCTTCGAGAGAATTCAAATTCTCATGGAATTTCAATATTATAATTATACACACTATCTCGAACTTTCAGTCCAATTGGATCAGCCGTTTTGATGTAAAAAAATATATAACCCATTTTTTTAAATCGCTTCAAGCTATTAAGAAACCAATTGAATCCAAGCAACAGGTGTCACCATCAATTGGAAACGATTGAAACAAAGCCTTCTTCTTTATTATCATAGGAATTGATCAGGACATAGGATGGCAGTGACCTAATTGTTTGGATCTCAAGATGTATAAATACATATATATAAATAACCAATCCAAAGATATAAGTTGATATAAGTAGCTCATCCATCAACGCGGAAACAAATAACGCGTTTGCCTAGTAATAAGTCATCAACTCATCATATTTTATTGTGTGTTCATTCGTAGGGCAACATTATATAATTTTAGAGGAGGATAAGTTATTGGGGGGGCGCGAATTTGGGGGGACCCCTAACGACGGCCCTGCCTCTAAATGAAAAGAACAATGTATTTCACTATCAGTGGACTGATTCATCCCGACGTCTCATGAAGGCTTCTTCTTTCTAGGCCCTACCTACTACCATTGCTACTACACTATTATAATCATTTTTCAGTGTAACGGACGGTATATTATAATTTGAATTGACATAATATTTCTGATTGTTCGTTGTAACTGAAGCATATAAAGTTTTTCAAATTTGAAGATATATTATAATAATAAACAATGTTGAAATAACAGAAATAATTATAATACAAATGATCGAGTTCCCCCATCATTCATACTTTGGATGCACGATCGATTGGTTTTAGTCTTCCATCTTTCAGTTTATTTTCTGCCAAGTATTTACTTTTTATTTAAATTGAGAATGACCAGTACGCCACTGAAGTTGAAGCATTCACAGGATTCAAGTATGGAGATAACAATGTGAATAACAAAATACGTCAATAGACGTGCAGCCATACGTATTGAATTGACATCGTTAGCCATAATGTGCGATTGCTGAGATTTGAGAACACCTTTAGGGTCTACATTTATTACTTTCATCTCATTTCGAGACTTTCATTTTCCAAGTCTGTAGTGTTCAGTGGTAGAATATGACTCCTAAATGTACCAGGACGACTTCGTTAGTGACGGATATCGTTATCTTAGCTTTAGGTAAGTCAACGATGAGTATACACTGGAAAAATTATATTGAATGTATCTTGAACAAGAAAATTATGGCTTCGAATAATCAATATTTAAAACTACTTTCGATTTATTTCCTATGCAATTCTTATAATATATATAAAACAACGAATTCGTAAATTTGAAGGGAAATGTGTCTTTCACTGATCTAGGATTTATATTCCAACATATTTAGTATTATAGTATAGGTATACGAATTGCGTTATGCTCGAAATGTCTATTTAGGCGCTAAATGACCTCGCTGTCGATGCGCCTTAAAACTCTAATATTCATTCATTCATGTCTATTTATGTTGGGTCAACTATTGCCTGAGTTATTAAATCCTACATGTCATTTGCTTATGCTCCACATGTCACTTGCGAGTAATCAAAACTAACTCAACTGTCCGATCTGAGTATGATTGAGTAGACTTCATTACACATCAAATAACACCTTATCATTGAAAATTATAAGTTTGTTTAAAAAAAAATACTTGTGGTTTATTTAATACATGAAAAGAAAGGTGCATTCTTATCGTAATTGATGCACAAGCCGGCAATTATTGTTCCTGCCTCGTCCTTTATCACAGCAATCACAGATAGCACGTTCTAACACTCTTCGTAGGCACTTCACATCACAATATCTAATGGACGAAATAGCGGTACGCAGGTACATCTTCTGATGAAACTAACCTAATAAAGTAATCTAATGAAAAATGGGAAGAACTAAATAGTTTCGCGTTGTTGGATGAACTTGCATAATTGCATTGAAGCCGCATTGATTCGATCTGCATAATTTCTTGAGAGCATTTCAACTATGATTGAATTATGAAAAAAACAGGTCAACTGATTTACGTGGATGGTGGAAGACATTGTTCCTTGTTGTACTAGCTGGTAGGCCTATACATACAATTTCGAAATTCAAAAAACTTTTCGTCAAATTATTCTTGATTAGAGGATTTGATCAATTTTGTTCATTTGGTGAATAAAAACAGCCAACCAGATTATTCTCGAATATAGGCCTACAGTTTTTCTCTATAGTTGATCAATTTGTGATACAATCTATAATAGCGATCAGTCAATTAGACTGACATGAGGAGCGCGTTCAATAAGAATTTCTCCGAAATTTAATGTCTCTTAATTGCAGTTGGTTTGGCTGTTCTTCTGATCCAGTTGTTAGCGCATCCTTATCAAAGAGGTTTCTTCTGCAGCGATGAGACCATACAGTACCCGTACCACAGTTCAATCGTCAGCGACTGGGTACTGGCAGTGCAAGTACTGCTTGGGCCAGTCATTGTGGTACGAACTCATGTTATATAGCTCATTATACTCACAAACATCATCATGTATCACCGAAACACGAAAATTAATTCATGTAATAACACGTATAAAAGTAAAATTCCATACTATTTCGGAGAGTTAATTAGTTGCTGGCGCGATTGCCTCCTCAGGCAGCGTCCTCTAGTTCGTACCGAGGTCTATTCCATCTTTCAACGAGTATTGCAATATAAATAGTGCAATAAATCCAGCATAACGACATGTTGAGTAAGATATAGAACTAATGTCTTGCAGATTGCAATACTCGAACTGACGCGTAAAGGAAGCTGGTCAACTAATCCTGACTGTGCTTTACCGATGGGCGTCGTGGTGTGGCTGAAATTGTTAGGCGTCTATCTGTTCGGCGTCGGTGCTTGTGAGTTGATGATAGATACTGGCAAGTACATGGTAGGAAGTCTTCGGCCGCACTTCTTGGCTGTTTGCCAGCCTGATATACAGTGCGATATGGGAACGAGTTTCGGGTACATCACTAACTACACGTGTTTGGGTACTGATACGAGTGCTATCGAAGATGCAAGGTTGGTGTACTATGTATTCACGAAAGAAGAGAGTTGTCTACTAATATAAAAAATACAAATATCATCGTTAAATTTGTTTCCCTATGCAATTTTCAGGGTATTGTTATTTTTGAGATATGATTTACAATAAGAAACATGTTTCAAATGCGTTAAATCCTTCAAAAGTCACGGCGAGATCATGTAATTCCCGAAGTTCTTGCCATTATTTTGTTGGTGGATGACCTTTTCATGGATAGAAGTAGGGATACGAACTTGTTTCAACTTAAGCGTTTGTAGTCATGATAGCAGTATCATTATAATATTGCTGTACTAGTTTTCTCACAACGTTCTTTTTTGATAGAAAACCTCTGATTTTTAATACAAACAACGGCAATATATTCTTAACAGGTATACTCCCAAATGGAATATGGAATATATGGAATATATGGGTATATTGAAAGACTATAATTTCATCATGATAATATAAGATAGTACCTTCATTGACTCGTGAGAAGTGATTTTGTCGATAGAATGTACAACCGAGTTAGTGTCCACATTTTACGCAATATTCTCTGTTTTCAGGAAGTCGTTTCCTTCAGGACATTCAGCAATGGCTTTCTATACATCAGTCTTCACTGCTGTAAGTCTAACATAATATGCTATATGTATGTGCTAGCTAGCTGTATACACACACTGTTCTAGGGTTTTATATACTTGTACACGAAAGAAGAAGGTCGTCTCCTATCATAACAAACACAATTACATACATATAAAATTAAATGTATAATTAAATACATAGTTACATGTGTATGCATGTTGTAGGGCCTATATTTAGTAAAATATGCTCTTTTCTTACATTGTTCACGATAAGAAACACAATTACATTTTCAAAAAGCATTGAATCCTTAAGACACTGCGCGAGTTTATTTACTACCGAGAAATTTTTACAAATATTTCGTAGGTAGCCGACCGTCTTCTTTCGTGGATAAAAATCAATAATTATAGCGTATACATGCCTATTACGTTTGACCATGGCAACAAGTGTGATTTGTATCTCTTGCATTACGGGTTCACATGGCGTGTATCGAAGTTACTGAAACACGTGCTTCAAATGTTTGTCTTAATTGAAGCATGGTTTATTGCCGTGTCTCGTGTCACGGATTATCATCATCACGCCACTGACGTCATAGGAGGCATCTTCATAGGAACTGTCACAGCTATTCTCAATGTATGTGTTGTCACAATAAATGTTACGGTCTAATCAAAAGATCTGAGCCGAAATTATTAGTTCTATACTATTTCGTGGTCTGACCTCTATGGGCAAAAATCTTGTACCTTCATAGTTGGGATAAATTGCCAAAATAGCCGTCTATTGATTGTGGTAGATACGATGCAAAGCGTATCAAAGAGTAATTTATTTGTGTAATTTATGATAATAAATAGATTGGGTTTTGAACGCGGGTCATAAATAAAATAGCTCGATTTTCTGTGCTCATGCTTGAATACTTGATGATACTATGATAGTATCACAAGGGAAATTTATCCCATCTCGGCGTTCATGATAGGAAGATGGTGCTTCGATCCAGATCGATTGGAAACGCGATAGTTATCTGTTGATGTTTTTTCTCACAGGTCATATTTGTATCGGGATTACGTCACTACACTACCCTCAAACAGGAACGTCAAGTTTAAAGAAGATTCAGCCAGATAGAAGTACTTGAAAATTGACAAACTGACAACCTGATTTATTTATTTCCGTTCATTTAGTCAACTCTTGTTTCATTCAAATAAGTCTTTTGTACTTGATACTCATCTTCTTTCTTCATGCTCATTCAAAATTTTCATGTTTACCTTCTTCTTCTACACTTGAAAATTGTATCTGTTTCCTGATTTCCACATCATATAGCCTAAATACAAGATTTTTTAAATATTAAATGATCGCTTATTTGTTATTATCACCTACCGCCCAGACTTGATTCCTACCTTCTGCCTGGATGAGGAAGGGTGGACGTTGACGACAGCACCCCTGTACGGTATTCTCGCCGTGCCCCACTGCGCTGACCTGTGGAGTATCGTCGTCGAGATGCTCGGAGGTGGCGGCCGTCGCTTGATGTGGTTCACGTGACCGCTGAAGGGAGGCTGATGATGCCATGGCGTCGCGACGCTATGGCCGCCACCGTGAACGACACGGGAGATGTGGTTGGGTTGACCATCTGAAGCAATGATGGGTAGTACGTCGAG